>SJYA01003174.1:87141-129398 GCA_006410615.1 Neotragus moschatus | reverse complement strand
CACCCCCACCCCCAGCCCACCTTGCTGACCTCCCCTCACACCAGTTCCCGGAGTGTGGCTCCCCTTTCAACGTGCGGATGTTCGTGTGTTATTCCTTTGCCCCCAGGAAAACATACTCTCCCCAGGAAGAGAGTTCCGGGGATTCCAGGCCCCTGGATCAGCCTTTCTAGGATGATTAGTTGCGCCCCCGTGTGCGGGTGCGCCTAGGAACCGGGGACCAATAGCCCTGCCCCGGGGTCCACATCCGGTCCTGCTGGGGGAGGGCAGCCATCAACTCAGAAAGGGGGCGCCTAAAGCGGGGCCAGGGCTGGCCGCAGGGCTTTGGTGCAGTGAACCCACAACATTTACAGCAAGCCTGTTGGGGAGGGGGTCGGCTGGCACCTCAAACATCAGTGGGAACCCTAGGGGCTGCTCAAGCCCCCTGGGCCTGCCTCACTCTGAGGTTGGGCCCCCACTAGGCCGTGAGGTCAGTGGTTCTGACAACACAGCGAAGGGCCCCTACCCCCTCATATCTCCCGGTGCTCTTTCTGAAAGTGGGGACGGGCAGGGGAGGGTGCCTGTGTCAGAGCCCCCAACTCGGGACTTGACTCTGCCCTCAAAGAGGCTCACTTTGGTAGAAGTCTTCCAACAGGGAGAGGGCATTTGACCTGGGCCCCGAGGCTGCATAGGAGCTCGTCAGGTACAGAGGGACGGAGAGGGCCACCAGGCAGAGGGCCCAGAATCTGCAGTGGGGGCCGCCTGGACCACTCCTGCTCCCGCTCCTTCCTGGACAGCCTTTTACTGGCTTGATAAAAATTTTTTTTAAAAAAGCACTCTGCTATTGTATGGTAAGAAGGGAGGCGGGCCCTAAATCAGGATGGGAATCGACAGGGCCCTGACGCTCGTCTCTCCTGTTTATTAGGACTGAAATGTTTACTCGGCGATAAGGAGCCGGCTTTCTCGTGGAGATTTGTGCGCTCTTTTTCAATTACCCCTCGTCTTTCTCTGCCACTTTCGCACTAAAGGGATAATAAATGTATCGGAGCGTTTCAATTATTCATCTAAATCGTGACTGCGCCTGCCACGGCCAAGCTTTAGTGACAGATTAATTCAGGGCCGCCTTCCTCCGCTTGCAGCGCCATCTCTGTGTCCGCCTGGCCGGGGCCCCGAGGGCCGGCCCAAGGATGGGTGCCGGGCGGGTTGGAGCTTCGTCCACACACACAGCCCCTGCCAAGGGCCCTCACTTCCAGAGGTCAGCCAGCGCCCCTACACCAGCAGGCGTGTGAGGGTCCAGCCGGCCTGCCCTCCCGCTGACGGCTCTGCACAGCCCTGCTCCCCGGGCCCACCCCGCAAGTCCGTGTTCGTGTCCCTTGCACTGCAGGGTCTCAGGCGTCTCACACCTGGGAGAAGCCAGGGTGGCTCGGCTCCTGGCATAGCCCTCTCCAGGCACAAGGCACATGCTGTTCCCGGGCTCGAGGGCTCCTCTGCCCTCCCACCACACCTTCCCGCCTAGTTATCTCCATGTCAGGACAGCCCCTCCAACAAGCAGTCCCCCAACACACACACACACTCACTCCTCACTCACTGCTCTGTTTCTCTGTTCACCAAGGGGCCTGCCAACACTGGGAAACAGCAGACCCTGTCCCTCTTGGAAATCCGACTCGGGTTTGTGTGATTAAGTATCAACTGCCCCCCATCAGACCCCCCCCCCCACTCAGGAGTAAGCACAAACGTCTGTCTCTTCACCTCCCAGCAAAAAGCAGGTGCCCAGTGCAGACCTGCTGGTAGACCGGTGTGCCTGGGGGCATGTGCCCTCAGCCCAGCTGTCATGGCACAGGCAGAACCCACCACTAGGGCCCACCCTCTCCTCCACATGGGCACCTGCTACCGTCCTTCTGTCTCTGAGTCCCCCTTGGTCTGTCTCTTGACGTCTCGCTCTAGTTTCCTCTCCATCTCTCTCCCCTGGCACGTGCCATCTCTCCTTCTTGCCTGCTCACTCGCTCTCCCTTCTTTGTCCATGGACTGGTGGGCCCGGGAGGATTAACGAGGCCTCTCAGGATTCAGGCCTCGGCTTCTGCCTGGCTTTACTTGCCATCCCGCGCACCCCAGGCCCGGCCCTATCTCCCGTCACCCCGCGCTGCTAATCCGTGATTGCTCCCCACTCTGCTCCAACTGGCTGGGGCCTGGCACAGCGTGCAGACCCTCTCCAGGCCAGGCTGGGTGGGCCCCGACCAGCCCATCTTTTCTTTTTTGATAATTGTTTATTTACTCAGCTGCACTGGGTCTTAGTTGCGGCATAGGGGATCTTCCGTTTTTCGCTGTAGCACGTGGCATCTAGTTCCCTGACCAGGGACTGAACCTGGGCCCCCTGCACTGGGAGCTCGGAGTCTTAGCCAGTGGACCACTACCAAGTCCCAGGCATGCTTGAGCACGGCTCTGTGCCAGGCCAGGGCCCATGGGTGAACTCGGCAGGTGTAACCAGAAGTTGTCTGGGGCAGGGGGCTCTGCTGGGCGGAGAAGGGAAGGGCGTTCCTGGCCGCAGGCACAGCAGAGGCCATCTCTACCACACCCCTCCCTTGCTGGAACCTTCCCACTGCAGTGGCTCCCGGGGGTACAGCTCACCCCTCCCACCTCTCCATCACCCTGCTGAGCCCTCTGCCTGGACCCCTTCTCCCCCGACCTCCCCCCAAAGCCTATCACCCAGGGCTCTGCTCAGATGCCACCTCCTTGGAGGCACCTTCCCAACCTGAAACCAACCTGAAAGCCACCCCCGCCCGGCTCCCTTGCTGCTCTGGAGTCTTTCCTTCAGCTGCTTCGAGGGGGTGGTGATGTGGGCGCTTTGCCTCCTTTGCACCGGGCGTGGTGGGCCCACCTCCTCCTGTCCAGTGCACCGGAGGTGGGGGTGCAGCAAGCAGAGGCCGGCCGTTGTCTAAGGTGGGGCGAGAGGGAGCCCCAGCGCTGCTCGGCGGTGATGGTTTTATTTCGTGGACTCGTGGGAGCCATGGGAGGTTTCGTGAGCAGGAGGGGGACATGGTCTCCTCAAGTACAGGCCCCAGTTGAGGAGCAGGACTTTGGTGCTATCAGCGCTCCCTGCGTGGAGGCTGGGCCTGGCCGAGCTCTCCCCGCAGGCTCTCGCGTACCCGTCACAGCATCCTGGACCATGCGTACCCTTAGCGTCTCCATTTTGCAGATAAGAAAACTGAGGCACCAAGTCCCTTGGGCTGAACTGCATTCCCCACCCCCAGCCCTCAGTCCGCCCTCCCTGGAGGGCAGAGAGAATGGTGGAACCCATGCCCCAGCACCCCCGTGGGCAAGATGCTGCCAAGCCCCTGCCTGCAGCTGCCACGGGGATTTTTAATAACGGGAGTGATTTTTGCATGATGAATGAGGTGCTGCTGTTGTGTACATAATGAAGCCCTAATGTTTTCAAATCCCCGTTTAAGGAGCTGATCTCACCCCATAATGAATTTCAGATCACATTGCCGAGCTGTCGTCCATCCATCTTCTCCCGGGGGTACCCACCCACCTTGGCATCTCGAGGGTGGGGCCTGGTGAGGGTGGGCTCTGCTTCCCCCCACAGTGGGCTGAGCCCAAGTCCAGCACTGAGCCGGGGCTGGGATGCTTCTGTTGACGGAATGAGTGACCGGGAGGGTGTGGGCAGAAGCCAAGGCAGTTTTGGCAACGGGGATCACATGAGGTCGAGGCTTCCAAGTCTCAACCTGCGAGGAAAATGGAGGCCAGAGAGGAAGAGAGTAGGGAGAACTGGAGATAAGGGGGCCCGAGGTCGCAGGCTGAATCACTTGGCCAGACCTTATGGCTGGGCCTGCGCTCTGCAGGTCAGGGGCCTGGGGATGCAGAGACTCAGGCTTCTGGCTCCTTGCAGCCCAGGCGGTGGGCGTTTGTGCAGGGGCCTGGGATGGGCTACATCTGCCTGGTCAGAGTGGGCAGGATCACAAGGTGAGCCATCTAAATGGGAAGTGATGGAGAGGGCCCACCCCCGGTGCCTTCCGGGGCTTGAGAGGTACACCTCTCCCCTGGCCCCTCGGGCCTCAAGCTCACCCCTCTACCTCTGCAGCCCTCTCCCTGCCGGGGCTTTCTGGGTCACCTCTCCCCTGGCAGTGTGTCCTGTCTCTTGGGCGAAGGGGCCCCGAGAGCATTTGGGACAGAGGTGTCTTTTGCCTACGGAGTCCGCGGCCGTGCCTTGGTCTCCCCGTCTGTAAAATGGGACGGCACGTGATAACACACAGGGCACTTTGGTACCGTCTCGCACTGAACCCTCAGGCCAAACACAGTGGGAGGTGCTGTTGCCTTGTAGAGGTGAAGCTGAGGCAAAGAGCTGAAATGACTGGCAGAGGGGTGGGAGAGCTGGGGGAGGAGGCTTTGGGTCTCCCGGGGCCAGGTCTGCTCCTGAGCCACACAGCCCCAGTGAGCTCATCTCAGAGGCTCTGACCTGGGCACCTGGGACTCAGCACCTGGGAAGGCACTGGGGGCCCATAGGAGCCCTGGGCATGGCAGGGCAGGGCAGGACGGAGGGCTGCCCGGACAAGACCTCACCACCCACAGCTGCTGAGAGTGGCTCCGCCTCTTTGAGCGTTGTCCTTGCTGGGGAGAGGAGGGGGCCCGGGCAGCGCCTGTCTGCTACAGGCATCTGCTATCTTGTAACTGAGACCTCGGACATGTCACTAAATCATCCTGGCCCTGAGGCTCCCCTCCTCTGGCCACCTCGCCACAAACCTCAGACCTCCCCCCAAATTTTCTGAGGCTCGGAGAGGTTACGTGACTGGCTCAAAGCTGCCAACAAGCTTGTGGACAAGATTTCTGGGAAGAGAAATGCCAGAAAAAGGCGAGCAGGGGGCCAGACCCACAGGACTTAGAGGAGGGTGGAGAAGAGAGGGGAAACAGAGGGGCAGACCCAGGGCTAGCCAGGGTCCCCTGCCCTCTGTCAGGACACAGCAGCCCTCCTCTCCCCCAGACTACAGCCCTCCTTGTGTTCCTGTAAATAATTAATTAGCCCCTGCTTGCTTGTTTGTTTAGAATGAGGAATGCTCCCCCACTGAGATGCATTTATTGCTGAATAAATTTAAATATCTAATCTTCCCTTCATGAATATTACAGCACCCTAAATAGCAGCCAACATATCCTAAGCGCCTTGGCAAATGGCCCTCACGGGAGCCCGCCTGCTTCGCCGCTGCTGGCTCCGGGAGGCCCGGCTTCAGCCCCTGCTCTCTTCGGACGCCCTGCCGGCCCCAGCCTTGCTAGGAAGGCGATGAGTCTGAGCTGACGCTCCCGAAGGCTGAGAACAGGGCTGTGGGGGCTGCACCAATGCCACGAGGCTGGGGTGGGCTTCCGGGCAGGGGTGGCAGGGCTTCTCTGGGGGACGCACGTGGACCTGGGCGGGGAGTCAGGGCTGGCACAGAAAAGGGACAGACGGGGCCCAGGGACAGCAGCGTCTGAGGAGACTGGGGAGATGGGGAAGGAGGCAGAAGAGATCTGGGAGGCAGGAGGATGAGGAGAGCAGGTCTCCAAAGCCGCCCTGCTGGGCTGGATGCAGACAGCCAGCGGTCAGCCTGTGGGTGCAGCTGAATGGTCTGCAAGGGGAGAGCCCCCAGACTGCCCAGCACCCAGAGGTCCCTGAGCAGCCCCTCTGTTGGGAGGGGGATGGGCAGAGCTGGGGAGGGGCCAGGAGCCAGGCTGCTGGGGGCTGGTGGAGGAGACAGCAGCCGCAGGCAGGACACCTTCCTGGAGTGTTTGAGTGAGGAGGGCACACAGCGGCCAGCCAGCGTGGAAGGGCGGCTCAGGGTGGGAACAGTGAGGATGGGTCCTGCCGTGGCTCTCAGGGAAGCAGAGCTGCCCAGCTGTGTGACCCTGGGCAAGTGTCTCACCCTCTCTGCGCCTCTGTCTTCTTTGCTAAAGCAAGGAAAGCGATAGCACAGCCAGGCTGTGAGGATCCAGTACGCCGGTGGGTGTATGCGGCTCGGCGCCTTGCTCACCAAGAGGCCGAACCTAGGGCGCCGTGTCTGGGAGCTGGGGCTCCCTTGCTGGCTCCGTAGTAAAGGGTCTGCCTGTCAGTGAGGAGAGGCAGGTCTGATCCCTGGGTCGGGAAGATCCCCTGGAGGAGGAGATGGCAACCACTCCAGGCTTCTGGCCTGGAGAGTCCCAGGACAGAGGAGCCCGTGGGCCACATCCACGGAGTCATGAAAGAGTCAGACACGCCTTAGTGACTAAAGGACAACAGCAGTAAAAACCTGGGCGCTGAAACTGGAGGAGCAAGGAGGAGGCGGAGGAGGGAGGCGGCGCGGGCCTCAGGGCCATCTCCTTGAGGCGAAGGGCTCCGCCCGTGCTGGTGGAGAGGCACCCGAGGGAGGCCCTGTCGCCCACGTGGGCTCAGGCTCTGCAGCAGAGACCCCAGGGTTTCTGCTGTCTTGAAGTGGGGCGGGGTCAAGTAGGAGGTTTGGGGGAATGTGGCTGAGGGCACCACGAAGGGTTCTGAGGGTCAGTTGGTATGAACTGGGGACACCTCCCTACCAGGCAGGTCCGAGGCCCAGCTGCCCCCTGTCCTAATAACAGCCAACGATAGTCAGGTGCGGAGGGGGAGGAAGGGATGGGACCCCGGAAGCCTCCTGCTGCCGGTCTCCAGGGCTCAGCTTAGCCCTACCTAAGAGCCGGGGCAGGGCCTGGGGGTCGGAGCCAGGGGAGGTGCAGGGCATGGTGGGAGGTGTGGGAAGGGGCACTCCTTTGGCCTGTAGCTAAGGCCAGTGGGGCTGGGGGCCTCCTCAGGGACAGGAGAGCCACAGGCCTGCCCTGTGGTTGGGGAAGGGGGCCAGGAGGGGGCCAGGCTGGCTCTGGCTTGGGGGGACGTTGGGCAAGAGGGGAACCTCAAGCCTGTCCCTCATCTCTGCTCTGGGTGAACACCTCGCTGGGCGCTGTCACGGGAGTCGTATGGCCCCGGCCCTGTTCTGGATGGTGTAGGGGGTGGGGGGACTCCAGTCCAAGGACTCTGCTGGCGCCCGTTCCTGCCTCCTCCCACCTCATGCCCCCGGGTCAGCAGCAAAGGCCTGGCTGCAGGCCTGTCCACTTCTGCAGGAAACATTAAGTCCCTGAAACAGATCTCGCTGAGCTCCACTTCCGCACAGCCCCCCACTGTGGGCTAAGGTCGCCAGCAGGGTGGACAGCACTGGGAGATGGCAGGCAACCTGCTGCTAAGTGGATGAGACCACTGGGGCAGGGCCGAGAGGTCCCTGTGCTTACCCCATATGCCCTGGACGCTGCTTCCCACCACGCTCCCGGTGTACATGGGTCGGGTACAGGCCCATACAGCCTCAGTGTCCTAGTAACAGCCAACACTCGAGTCGCCTTCACTCATGCCAGGCACTGGCTTAAGCACATTACAGGAATTAATGTAATCCTGCTAATATTCCTACGAAGTGGGTGGTCATATTACCCATTTTACAGATGGGGCAGTTGAGGTCCAGAGAGGTTGAGTGCCCTGGGTCACACATCTGTACTGGCAGAGTTTGAACCCAGGCTGCCCAGCTCCACAGCCCCCGCTGTTGCACATGGCGCTGAGTGGCTCCGTGGTACCCCCCCACCCAGAACAGACATACCACAAGTAGACGATGTACGCCCACTGTGCTACACCACTCACCCTCCGCCCCTCCCATTGGCTGCAGCTGCCCTCAGCCCTGTACATGAGAGGGGCTGGCAGGGGACCCAGTCCCAGATTCCCTCCTGGGGATCCCCCAGTTTCTCTACCCCTCACCCCCGCCCCCGCTCCTAGGATGCTCAGGAAATTACCTGGTACCATCTCCGGGTGAAGTCTCAGAATTAGACTTAATTGGGCTCACAGGCACAAAAGAAAACAGAAGCCAAGGGCCTGGTTCAGCTGCGGCCCTGGTCCTGAGCGCAGATTTTGAGGGTGGGGCTGTAATGAAGCAACTAGGCCTTCAGTTTGAGGTCTGTGAAATGAGGAAACGGTAGTATTTCCTGCTGCAGAGTATTGAGCTCAGTGTCCAAGACCCTGGCACAGGCCTAGGTGCAGTTGGAGCTGGGGACCTGCTGGAGGTGGGTAATATTCTCCCCGGGAATGGGGGTGGGATGGGGGTGGGGGAGTAGTCACTGCCCCAATATTTCTGATGAGGCAGAGGACGCTCTGGGAAAGGGGAAAGGGCTTGCCAAGGTGCCACAGCCAATGAGGGGGGAGTCTGGATTTTACTCTTCGGAGGCTGACCCCGCCTCTCCCTGGGACCCGCAGCAGCCTGGGGAGGTTAGGGAGAAGAAGCGTCTCTTCCACGCCTCCCGCCGCGCGCACGACGACTTGTTTATCTGGGTCCGGGTCCCCAGGGTCGCTGGTGAGGCCCTAGAGCCGCCCTCGGATAAACAAGCCCAGGCCCGGCCCCAATTAAGCCGGATGCACTAACGAGGAGACTCGTTAAGGAGCTTGGGTGCACGCCCGGAGACACCTGCGCGGCCCGGACCACCCTCCCCCCGCGTGGCGCAGGAAGGAGGTGGAAGACCTAGCTCAAGGCCCCCATCGGATCGGCCTCAATCTAGGTGGTCTCAGTGTCCGCATCTGTAAAGTGAGTCTTGAGTGAGTGAATGAAGTCGCTCAGTCGTGTCCGACTCTTTGCGACCCTATGGACGGTGGCTACCAGGCTCCTCTGTCCATGGGATTTTCCAGGCAAGAGTACCGGAGTGGGTTGCCATTTCCTTCTCCNAATCTAGGTGGTCTCAGTGTCCGCATCTGTAAAGTGAGTCTTGAGTGAGTGAATGAAGTCGCTCAGTCGTGTCCGACTCTTTGCGACCCTATGGACGGTGGCTACCAGGCTCCTCTGTCCATGGGATTTTCCAGGCAAGAGTACCGGAGTGGGTTGCCATTTCCTTCTCCAGGGGATCTTTCTAAGACCCAGGGATCGAACCCAGGTTTCCCGCGTTGCGGGCAGACGCTTTACCCTCTGAGCCACCGGCGTAAGAGTTTGTAAATGGCAACCCACGCCCGTAGTCTTCCCTAATAGCTCAGTTGGTAAAGAATCCGCCTGGAATGCAGGAGACCCGAGTTGGATTCCTGGGTTGGGAAGATCCCCTGGAGAAAGGATAGGCTACCCACCCCAGTATTCGTGGACTTCCCTTGTGGCTCAGCTGGCGAAGAATCGCCCGCAATGAGGGAGAACTGGGTTCAAACCCTGGGTCGGGAAGATCCCCTGGAGAAGACCCATTCCAGTGTTCTGGCTTGGAGAATTCCATGGACTGCGTAGTCCATAGGGTCGCAGTCAGACACGACTGAGCGACTTTAACTTTCACTTTCCAGTATTCTTGCCTAGAAGATCCCATGGACAGAGGAGCCTGGCGGGCTACAGTCCATGGGGTCGCAAGAGTCAGACATGACTTAGCGACTAAACCACCACCAAGAGTTTGTAAAGCGGGTCCGAGAGGGCCTCGCTTCGGAGGTCGGTGTTCGGATCCCAGGCTCCTCCGGCGAAGGTGGCCACTGGCAGCGGGCCCCGCGGCCGGGAGGCCGGATTTTCCCCCTTGTCCGGCTCTGGCTGCGGATCCTGTCGCTCGGACCCGCCTCCCGACTCCCGGCGCCGCCTCTGACCGGGGAGACCCCAGCCCCGCCTGCGCTCCTGCCGCGCGGACAGGTCGCGCCCCCTGCCGGCCGGTCTGCCCCGGCTCCCGCCGCGGCCCGCTCTGGCCCCCGTCTAAGCCTCGGTTTTCCCAGCTGTGAAACAAGTGTGGGACTGGGGGTGCGGGAAGAAGGTGGAGGAGTGAGGGAGCATCTGGAGGCCGCGGGAGAAAGGCTCGGGTCCGGGTGAGTCCCGGCACAGCCCAGGGATTGGAGTCTTCTCTCCGTGGGCCTCGTCCTTCTCTGTAAGACGGGCTCAGCGGGTGGCTGGGGAGCCCCATCACTCACTGCCTGGTTCCCTGCAGTGGACGGCTGCATCCACCGGGCCGCCGGACCCCTGCTCACCGACGAGTGCCGGACCCTGCAGAACTGCGAGACCGGCAAGGCCAAGATCACCTGTGGCTATCGGCTGCCGGCCAAGTGTGAGTCCCGGACACCACCACCCCCCGTGGGGCGCAGACGGGGCGCCTTGCGTAATTAGTGTAACTCGGGATTAGGGGTGCACCCCCGACAGAATTGCTGGAGGCCTCTTCCGGGGGCACTTAAGTGCCAGGACCTGGCCCCTCCTCGCAGATCCCAGGAAGCAGGTGTGTGGAGGGCATGCGCAGAGGCTGGGAGCGGCAAGGACGAAGTGAGGGGAATAGCTAGGGAGGCAACAACGTCCATTGTTTCAGACAGATGTGGGGTGGGGGCCTGCGTAGGCTGGCCTGTCTGTGCAGGTGTGAACTATGGGTGGGGTCCCTACCCGGGGAAGATCAGAATTTGGGGGGAAGGGTGCTTGTTTCCTGTCCCCCCCCTTCCTCCCCACCCCCCTCCCCCAGCCCAGGGGCTTCCCTGGTGGCTCAGCTGGTAAAGAATGCGCCGGCAATGCGGGAGACCTGGGTTCGATCCCTGGGTTGGGAAGATGCCCTGGAGAAGGGCAACCCACCCGTCTTCTTGCCTGGAGAATCCCATGCACAGAGGAGCCTGGCGGCTAAACCACCACCATGGCCCAGGCCGGCAGGAGGGAAAGCCGAAGACCGCCGGGAGCTCCGCCCTGTCTGACCTCTCCCCCTCCCACAGATGTCATCCACACGGTGGGACCCATCGCCCACGGAGAGCCGAGCCCCAGCCAGGCTGCCGAGCTCCGCAGCTGCTACCTGAGCAGCCTCGACCTGCTGCTGGAGCACCGGCTCCGCTCAGCGGTGAGGGGCGGCGGGGCGGGGCGGGGCGGGGCAGGGGGCGGCCTGGCGGGAGGCTGAGCGAAGAGTGATGCTGTGCCCAGTCCCTTCTCACTACCCCTCATCCCTAGGCGTTCCCCTGCATCTCCACTGGAGTGTTCGGTGAGTGGGGTCTAGAAGAGGAAGGGCGCAGATGGGCGGTGCGCGGGCCGAGCCGGAGTGGGCGGGGCGGAGCGGCGAGGGGCGGAGCTCGAGACTCACTGGGGCCCACGGTCCTGTCCGCAGGCTACCCCAACGAGGCGGCGGCCGAGGTAGTGCTGACCGCTTTGCGCGAGTGGCTGGAGCAGCACAAGGACAAGGTGAGGCCTGGGTCCAGCCAAAGGGAGCAGACAGGAGGTGGGCGGCGGGGCGCATGTGACCAGCCCCACCCGTCATCCCCAAGGAGTGTGCAGAGCGCCGGGCACTCCGGCTGTGGCCTCGCGCTTGCTCTCTGTGTCCTCTTTTACTCGGGGCCTGTTTTCCTCCCCTACGGCCAGGGCACAGGGCGCTTTGAGAAAGGGATAGCGGGACACACATCACGCCACGAGCCCCTTCTGTAGCCTGAGCTCTAAACCCAGGTTGAAGAGTGCCCCAAGGACAGGGCAGGGGGAACCCCACAGCGGCGAGGGTGGTGGTGAAGGCCCAGGAGCCGGGGAGCCGGCCACTTCCGCCCAGGCTCAACAGTCCCTGATGCAGGTGGACCGGCTGGTCATCTGCGTGTTCCTGGAGAAGGACGAGAACATCTACCGAGAACGCCTCCCCAACTACTTCCCGGTCGGTAGGTGCCTCCTGCCCCCACCGCGCCCCTATCAGCCCCTGTCCCACCCCGTCCACCCAGGACAGGCTCTCACTGTCCTCTGCCTTCCAGCGTGATGCTGCCCACCCTGACCAGGACTGGTAAGCAGGGCCTGGCCCTTTGTGTGGCTGCCCACTAACCTCATGCCCACTAACACCCGCTCACCCCCACACAGGGAAGGAAGCCAGGGAAGCAGCCTGGGAGGGCAGGGCACCCCAGGGGCCACTGCTCTGACCTCTTGTCTTTGCCTGCAGACTCCCCTGGGCCTGCTGGACCACGCTCCCAGCTCTAAGTCTCCGAAGCCTGCAGTGGGACCTAGCGGGGCCACCCTGTTCTTCCCCTACACCCCCCACCCCATCAGGAGCCTAATAAAGACTACTGCTGCAGCTCCGACTGTCCCAGCTCTGCTGGGGGCGAGGGAGGGAGCCCAGGTGTGGACAGCTGCTTTGGCATCAGGGGCTGGCGAGAGCTCTCGGTGAGCCAGGCAGAGGGAGGCAAGAGGTTGACAGCAGAGGTGGGCAGCAGCGCGTCACGTTTATTGAGGGCCTGCCCCCAAGAAGCTCACAGCCTGGGGGCTGAGACCCCACATGTGCTGGGGAGGGGGCGGCGGTGAGAGACAAGGTGAAGGCAGAAAGGAAGGCAGTGCAGCAACGGGGTGCAGAGCAGGCACAGGCAGGGGGCCGAGGGGAGCAGAGCGGGGAGAACGGTGGCCTGGAGAGCCCCGCTCCACCTGAGGCTGGACCTAGGGACGGGGGACCATGCACAGGCTGGGGACTGCCCCTCCCCCGCCTGGCTGGCACCAGCTGGGGCGCCCTGAGACACCCCCGCGCCTCCCCCTGCCCTGAGCCAGGCTGCAGCATCATGCGGTCCCTCTCCAGCCAGGACTCCACCACGCAGAGCCCTGATCGAGGGCAGGTGGCAAGCGCTCCGGCCAGGACAGCAGGGTGGGGGCAGGGACCAGGAGGGAGCAGCTAGAAGCTTCGGTGCTCTTGGGTCCCAGGGAAAGCCCTGGCCAGCTAAACAGGGAAGGGATGGAGGCCTGAAAGGAAGGAAGCAAAACCCCCATAACCAGGAAGGGTCTCCGAGAGGCCCAGCCCCCTCAAAACTGCTCTTGGCGGGGAGGTTTGGGGGTGGACAGGTGAAAGGCTGAGCAGAACCCACCTGAGGGGAAGGGGCAGCCAGCCACAGAGCAGCCAGGTGGGCAGCAGCCGAGCAGGGACACGCACACACGCGGCTCGCCACCAGCGTCCCCTTTAATAAAACACGGGAGGTCGTGTGACAGGGAAGGGGTGGGGAGTGAAGTATGACCATTTACAACCACAAGAAAACCTCTGTACACGTCTAGTGCCTGGCGGGGGGGCGGGCGGTGCGGCGGCGGCCCTATTTGTAGAGGATGTCGTAGTGTCCGGGCCGGTAGAGCAGGTAGACCTTGGGCTCGGAGCCCTCGGGGAAGACGTGGGGGTTGGTGGTGCCGCCCTCGCCGCGGTCCATGTACTCCACCTGGATGGAGACGCTGAGCGCCTGGGCCAGCGCGATGATGTGGATGTGGTCGCTCTCCTTGCACATGGGCTCCACCTCCTGCAGCAGAGCGCGGCTCAGGGGGCGCTCGGGGCCCCCACCTGGGCACCCCCGGGGCGCGAGGGAAAAGGGGCCCTCGGCTGAGGAGCGGGGAGGGGCAGCACCTGCTGGCAGAACTCCTTGACGGTCCGCCCGCCCTCGATGAAGTGCTCGAAGAACTTGCTCTCGCGCTGCAGGTAGCCCGAGGTGAGCAGCCGCAGGTAGACCACCAGGTAGTCCGAGGTGCTCTGGTCGTTGAAGGAGGCCAGCAGGTCGGCCACCGGGGTCCGCTTCTCCACCTGCTCGATCAGGTCCATGAACTGCGCCCGAGGGGAACAGAGGGCAAGACAGGCGGGAGACGGGTCATCCCTGCCCCTGCCAGGCCACTACCCGCCAACCTGGCCAACCCTGCGGCGGGGCAGCTGGCCTCACCGTGTTGTGGAAATCCTCAATTGTGAACTCAGTGAAGCCCTGGGACACCAGGTCCTCTTTGCTCTTGGCAGACACAGCCTTGAACCTGTGGACGGGTGGGAGAGAGGGCGCCACAGGCTCCTAGGCCAGCAGACCCAGCCCAGCAGGGTCCAGGCCATCACTGGGCCTCAGGGGGAACCGCACCTCCCAGCCACCAACAGGGAGGAGGGAGCCCACGCGTCCTTCACAGAACCTCCCCCATGCGCCTCCTCACCGCTGCAATTCCTTGCTGTCGTCCAGCAACGCCTCCAAGTGGGAGAATCCGAAAGCACGATAGAAGCAGTTTCCATCAGGCCTGGTCTTGCGGATGTATGAGTACTTTTTGTGGAGGTCCTGCGGAGAGGCAGCCCCCACCCCACCCCGTGCCCATCAACATCTGGCAGAAACCAGGGCAGGCCCAAGAAATGCCCCCAACAGAGGTCACGCCACAACAGCCTCCTGCCATCCTTGGCTGCTGACTCTGATAATGGGGGTCACTTAGCAACCCACTGCTGGGAGCCCCACAGCCTCAGGAACATGAATTATAGACACATTGGTTGCATCGGTCACCAAAGTGGTCATCAGCTGCTAGGTGTGCCATGCTGCTGGGCCTAAAGGGCTACTGTTTCATAAAACCAGGCAAGTGAATGGGTCCTTGACGGAAGCAACTTTTCCAGCAAATAGCCTTTCAAACCCAAGAGCTCCAGGGCAAACAAGTGAGTGTACACCGCGCAGCTCCGCACTGGGGGCCTCCACTGCACAGTCCAGGGGCGGGAAACAGCCCCCCTCACCTCCATCTAATCCCTGCCCTGCCCGCTCACAGGTACTGGTTCACTCTTTCCCAGTTTCCTCCCTAGCCCCTCAGGAGTCAGGGGTCTGGCCCTCGGTGCTGCCCCGGCAACCTGGCCTCACGTCCTGGGCCTGAGCACCCTGCCCTTCCTCCTGATGCGTACTTCACGCCTTCTGCCCACATCTTAAGCCCCCTAGCCAGTCATCTTCCCAAGGACTGTGGCTCCTGAGGACTTCCACTAAGAAGCTGTCATCCTCACAGCAGCCGGCACCCTGCCCCTCCCAGGGCCTCTCTCCATCCCTGGAAGGTCCGAGGCTGCTCCCAAGCCATGTTCCCTTGGACTCAGGACACCGCTCCTGAAGTCTGTCCCCCCCCCATCATCTGCTTCTCTCTCACCCACTGGCCCCAGCGCCTATAAACAAATGTTCTGCTCCCATGAACTCCCTTGCAGCCACCCCCCCACCTCTCTGCTCTCCTGCAGGGCAGCACTGCTCCTGAAGCTGCCTGTGCTGCTGTCCCTGTCTCTTTTCTGCCAGGAACGCAAGCCCAGCCGGCTTCTGCTCTAGTGAAGGTCACAGATGCCCTCCTAAGTCCGAGGGGCAAACCCACTCCCCCTAGACCGTTGCCGAGCAGCCTCCCCCTGCACCCGCAGGTGTGGTGACCCGAACCCCCTTCTTCGCTCCTCCCCCACCCTCTCCGCGCCCTCACCTACCTGTGGTGGTCATGGCTGCCACCCAACCATACAGCCCTCCTCAAGACCCATGTGTCACCTGCCAGAAGACAGTCTCGCCAGTGACCATCCACAGCCCCTGCTGTGTGAACAGCACAACCTGTTCAGGCCTGGGGCAGACCAGTGTCAGCTGTCTCCCGACCTCCTGGGATTTAAACATAATTCTTCATCTGCCCACTTCTCCCCCCTCAACTGCCTGGGCTGCACCGCCAACAGGCAGCTTCTGACCTCTGGCCTTCCCTGCTTTTCCTCAGCTCCCCACCTTTCAGCCCCAGAGTCAAACCCTCTCCTGACGTGGGCTGCGCCGCTGCCCCGTCCAGCTCCACCTAGGGCTGGACGCAAACGCTTCATCACAAACGCTTCCATGCAGTCTCCCTGCCTGCACCCCACTCACTGCTCAGTCCCTCCCCACCGCGGCACCAGCGACCACAGAGACCCAGTAAGCGCGGCTCCCTCCGAATCCGCCCGTGTCTCCCACCCACTCTGCTCCAGCCATGCCAGCCGCCCCGCCTCGCTCACCAGCCTCTTTCAGTTCATCAGCCGCCACCCTGGGCAAACCTGCAAGTCCCCGCCCCTCGTCTCCTCGGCCCGCTTCGCTTGCGCCTTGTGTCCACAGCGCTCACCACCTCTGCCACACGTGTGGGTTGCCTTAAGGGCTCTCTTTCCACTCTGAACCGCCATGGTGACTTGGCAGCTGTGGGCCTCACTATCTCCAGACTTAAAACTGCCTGGCCCCCAGGGTGTGCTCCTAAGTGTCAAAATGGGACAAAATGTGTACAAAGAGCCCAAATCCCTGCCGCGACCAGAACTGTTCTGCGCACTTACCCCGTGCCAGGCCCATTATCTTCCCATGCGTCCCCCCAGGGCCCACTTCACAGAGGAGCCAGGGCACACAGGAGCCCAGGCCCTGCTGTCTGCGCTCGGGCTCCTCCCAGGGAGTTAAGGGGGGCTCAGGCCCAGCCCCGGCGGGGTGTCGGGCACCGAGGCAGGCCTCCTGTCCAGAGAGCACACAGCTGACACTTGAACATCTGCCGACTGACGCAGGGGAAGAACCTGAGAGGCCTGGCCTGTCCACTTTCCCGGGCTGGCCCCGTGTGACAGGCAGGCCTTGAGCCCCGCCAGCCCACCACACGGAGAAGAGGAGGGACTCACCACCTCCCAGGCACTGAGCTCCACACCTGGCCACCGTCCTCTCCTGCAAGCTTCACGCCCACCCCACGAGACAGGCCTCCCCACCCAGAGCTGGCAGATCAACAGACGCCCCAAGAAGGCCAGTGTGCTGCCCAAGGTCACACGCGGGGGGAGCCGGGACTCCACGTCAGGTCTGTCAGGCCCCAGAGCCAGGGCCGCCTTCTCTTCAGAGGCCTCCAGGGTAAACCGAGAGCACCCTGAGCAGGGGCAGAGGGGCCCACAGGCCACACGCAGCCGGCTCTGGCCTGTACGTGCGCTGTCTGGTCCACTTTAAATGTCAGTCGGCTGCCAGCTGTCAGGACTCTGGAGATTTTACAACAAAGTGACTTCCGGCTGGTCTCGGAAGCACGGATGGAGTGATCGGCACGGATGCGCCCATCCGCCCCATGAGGCTCCACCGCCTGCTACTGGCGGAGCTGGGCTGCGGTGCTGCTGTTCACCGCCTGACCTGGCCACCTCTAGTCACCTAGGTTACCTGCCTGGCCCCTCAAATGGCTAACCCCAAAGGCCAACCTTGCAGGTGGAAGATTCTAAGCAGCTCTGATTTGGGGGGAGATGGGGGGAGGAGTAGCATTTACTAAACCTTCAGGCTGTGCCCCGGAGAAGGCAATGGTACCCCACTCCAGTACTCTTGCCTGGAAAAATCCCATGGACGGAGGAACCTGGTAGGCTGCAGTCCATGGGGTCGCTAAGAGTCAGGCACAACTGAGCAACTTCCCTTTCACTTTTCACTTTCATGCACTGGAGAAGGAAATGGCAGCCCACTCCAGTGTTCTTGCCTGGAGAATCCCAGGGACAGCGGAGCCTGGTGGGCGGCCGTCTCTGGGGTTGCAAAGAGTCAGACATGACTGAAGCGACTTGGCAGCAGCAGGCTGTGCCCAGGAGACGCTGTGCACACACACTCACTGTCACATTTCAAATCCCCGGCTTACAGAGAAGAGAGTGAGTGGTTAAGGGACTCACCTCAGTCTCTAAGGGAAGCAGCAGGGCCTTGCACGGAGATCCAGAGGCCCCTCTCCCCAGTGTTGCCTGCCTCTCCGCGGAAGCAGGGCGCAAGACTGTCTCCGCCAGCACCCTCCCCCGCTAGCCAGCCCCCGCCCACCAACCCCACTGTGAACACTGAGACCACCGGCTCCCCACAGCCAGCACCAGGCCCCCCAGGCATCGTCTCCTGCAACCTCACAGGCACCCGTGCTGTCATCAGCCCGATTTCACAGCGGCATCAGGATCCGAATCAAGGTCTTTTTGGTTCCAGACTCTGCCCACCTGTGAACCAGTGACCAGAGGGCTCCCCGACCATCCACCCCTGAGGCCAGGCCCAGCCAAGCACAGGTCTAGGTGGCCAGGCCCCTGCCCCTACCCGAGGGCTCCTCCTGTCCCTTCGGCCAGGCTCCCACCTTGATCTTCTGTTGATAGACGTTGTCATCCTCAGCATACTCTTTGTATAGGACAGAGAGCTCCAGCCGCTCCGAGACCAGCGGGTTCTGCACAGCAATCTGCGGGGTGGGGAGTCCATCACATTCTGACAGGTGAAGGGAAGTGACCCACACCTGTCAGCCCGAACATCTAGCTGAGAGTGGCTGGGCCAGTCACCCAGCGGCACAGGGACCACACATCCCCTCATAATGGCATCTAGTACCAGCTCAGCCTGGGGAGGAAGGAGCTTCCACAGTAGAGACAAACGGGAGGCCTCAGTCCAACCAATGTATCCCCAAAGGCCGGCCACTGGCCACAGCCACTCACCTCTTGCTGAATTCGGTCCTGCTGAGCCATGATGGCTTCATCATAAGCAAGACAGTTAACACCTGGAAGAAGGAAGAAGCCCAAGGATTACAGTGGGCCCTGGCTCTCCCCACTCCAGGAAGCTGGGCCGAGGACAAGAACGGGCCAGGAGAGCAGACGTGCAATCTGGAAGCATGCGTCATGCCCTGCTCCACCCCAACTGTGGGATCTTGGCAAAGTCCTTCCATTTCCTGGGCATGAGTTATCTCATCTTTAAAGGGAGGAGGCCGGGGACTTCCCTGGAGGTCCAGTGGCTAAGGCTCCGAGCTCCCAATGCAAGGGGCCTGGTCTGGGAACTAGATCCCACATGCAGTAACTGAGACCCAGCACAGCCAAATAAGTATAAATAAAGGGTGAATAATAAAGTAAGCAGGCCAAGGTGATCGCCCCCAGGGTACACCCTTCCAGCTCAAACAAGCCCTCTCCCCCTGCCCTCTAACATCACTTCCGAGCAGCCCGGAAGGCCTCTGAGCCAGGTCTACTGAGGAAAGACAGATGAGGGAGCAGATTATCTTCGGCTAAATGAGAGCTTCACTTTACTCAATCCCACCATTCCTCTGCCTGCCATCCTGGGTATTCTTAATGGTGCCCATTTTACAAAGAACAAAAATGCAGACAGGTGAAATCATCTGCCTGAAGTCACGACAAGGAAGACCTGTGGTCAAACCCAGGCTTGTCTGATTGCAAAGCCTGGGCTCTTTGCCACAATAACTCCCCAGCACCTCACTGCAAAGGCTCATCATCAGCTGTGAACAGAGGCAGATACCACCACCTTCCCCCTTCACTGTGATGCCCCAAGGAGGTGGTACCTTAAGAGGTGTAGTTCAATACTCATCACTGAGTTGGGCGGATCCACCCTGTGGGCCCCATGCCAAGCAGCCACTGGTGAGGAGCCAGGAGACTTGAATCCTGGCTCTGGTTCTTTCTTAACTTACATGATCTTATACAAGTCCCTTGGGGGGCGGGGGGAGGGTCTAGGTCCCCCAAAGCTCAGTTTTTCAGTGTGCGGTTAGAAGGGGAGTTGTGTGCTAAATGACTTTTANGGTGAGGAGCCAGGAGACTTGAATCCTGGCTCTGGTTCTTTCTTAACTTACATGATCTTATACAAGTCCCTTGGGGGGCGGGGGGAGGGTCTAGGTCCCCCAAAGCTCAGTTTTTCAGTGTGCGGTTAGAAGGGGAGTTGTGTGCTAAATGACTTTTAAGGCCGATCTTTTTGATCTTGAGCAGCCCAGGGCCTCAGCTGGGCCTCCACCCACCCCCTACACTGCACTGCAACTGGGCCATCCCTCCCAAGCCTAGTGACCTCCTCAGTCCCCAGTGTCTAACTCAGCGGTGAAAAGAAGAGGGTGGGACCGTTTTGAGAGGTCCAACTCTGCAGGGGTCTAAGGAAACTATGCCGAGACAGGAAGCAAGGGACTGCGAGGCTAGGAGAGGGGGCTCTACCGGAAACGAAGGGCGCTGCCCTCCGGGGCACACACCTGCGGCCGCTCACAACCCCAGGCCGCCCGCAGCATCCCCAGCGGCCCGCCCAGTCCTTTGTGCTCCGCAGTCCGGCGTAATTCGACGCCCTCCCGGGCTCGGGCCGCTCTGGAGCAGGCGGACTAAACGAGGCTGGACTAGGCCCGGGCCTGACTGCCAGGTCCTGGGCGGGAGAGCCGGGGACCCGGGAGCCGGACGCCCAGCGGGGAGGGGGCTGGGCAGGGGGTGGGGGGGCGGAGCGGCCTAGGCCCCGCCCCAGGAGCGCGCGACAGGGAAGAGTCGCGGGCCGAGCCCGCCCCGCTTTCTCTCCCGCTGCCCGCCCGGCCAGGGGTCGCGGCGGCTCCTTCCATTGTGAGGGGGAGGGGAGGCGGCGGAGGGGGAGGAAGGGGCCCTCCGCTCGCTTCGCCGCCAGCCGCCCCAGCCCTGGTTTCCTCGGGAACTGGCCATCCGGCATCGCCCCCGCTAGCCCAGGCCGGGCGGCTCTCCCCTGGTCGGTACCTTCGGAGTCGCTGCCAAGCGGCTCCTGCTTCTGCTGCTGAGGTTCCTCCGCCGCCATCTTTAAACAGCGCCGCACTGCCGACCACTTCCGGGTTACTAGTTGGCCTCCCCCCGGAAGACGGCCCCTCCTCGAGGCCCCTCCTTGGTAACGCCCCTAGCAACGGGATCCCCTCGGGCGTAGTCACCCGAGGGGCTCGCGGTCTCGTTAGGCAGCGGCGGAAGCCAGGGGAAGTGAAGGCAATCCCCGCCCGCCCTCCTCCCGCACACTTGCTCGGTTCCATCTTCCCAGCCTCCCAATGTGCCAGGTGGTGATAAGAGCTTCCTGGGGCCACTTGAGCTTTCTTTTCACTAGAGTTTGAAACGCGGATTGTATTATTGAGATAAGCAGGAAAATGAAATTCAAATCACGGAAGGCAATTCCCGCTGCGGGCTCCAGAACTCAAGACAGGCGAATGCAATGAGGATCACTTAGCCAAGGGGACCGGGAATTCTGCTAATATCCGAGCTCTGGGAATTCACCGCCCCCCTCCACCGAGTCTCGGTTCCGAGCGGGCTTTGGTGTCCTACTTCTGACCGAGAGACCACGTCCCTCGGGGTCGACCTAACTTTGGACTCCCTGCCCTTGTGGTTATGAGAGAATCAGGATTTTTTTTAAAAGATAGAAGTTGACAACAATGAAAAATAGATTCGTGGTTCCCAAGGGTTGAGTAGGGGGCAGGAGGGAAGTGGATGTGGTTATAAAAATGAAACAGGAGTATCCTGGTGGAGATAGAAGTGTTCTTTATCTTGAATATATATGGAGATCCTGGAATATGCTGTACTGTAGCTTCAAACGCAAGATGTTACCAGTGGGGATAAGTGGGTAAAGGATACACAGGATCTTTCTGTGTACTCTGTTAAAATCACCTGTGAATTATCTAAAAATAAAACTTAAAAAGTGTCAAGGCCTTGGATGCTGAAGATGCCGTTATTTAGAGAAGTCACCTTCAGGGGTACTGTTTTTTTGCCTTTCACTATGGAGGGCCTTGGAGAAGGCAATGGCACCCCACTCCAGTACTCTTGCCTGGAAAATCCCATGGACGGAGGAGCCTGGTGGGCTGCAGTCCATGGGGTCGCTAAGAGTCGGACAGGACTGAGCTACTTCACTTTCACTTTCACCCCCTGCCCCAGCCCTGCACTGGAGAAGAAAATGGCAACCCACTCCAGTGTTCTTGCCTGGAGAGTCCCAGGGACCGAGGAGCTTGATGGGCTGCCGTCTATGGGGTCGCACAGGGTCGGACACGACTGCAGCGACCTAGCAGCATGGAGGGCCTTTTCCATGATATGACAGTGGTCTCTTAGCACCTGAGGAGTTCCTGTCTGAGCTCCAGTCAGATCCCTCCGTTCAGGTGCAGAATAGGATGAATATCTCCATGAGCTGCATCCAGTCCCGGAGGAGGGACAGTTGATGCCTGGGCTCACCACACTGCCCACAGTGGTGCTCTCACAGCAACGCTACACATGCCAAGTCTGTGCCCCAGCAGCATTGCAAATTACTATTTCCTAGGTCACCAATCCTTGTGTTTGCTTCGAAATTCAAGGAAGCAAAGGGGCTACCCATTTGGATCCCATTCCTACCAAACTGGGCTTCTCGAACCCGCCTGAAATGCAGGAGGTGCAGGTTCAATCCCCGGGTCGGGAAGATTCTCTGGAGGAGGAAATAGCAGCCCACTCCAGTATCCTTGCCTGGAGAATTCCATGGACAGAGGAGCCTGGCAGGCTATCTATGCCCATAGAGTCACAGAGTCAGGCGTGACTAAAGCCACTTAACACACACAGACTACACCAAGCTGTTCATTCCTTTTCCCAGTTTTGCCAATGCAATCTGGAACTGCCAGTTAGATCTTCAGTTAGTAGCTTGTGCATGCCGTGTTCAGTCGTGCCCGACTTTGCCACCCTGTGGACTGAATTTCGCTGGGCTCCTCTGTCCATGGGATTCTTCAGGCTAGGATACTGGAGTGGGTTGCCATTTTCTCCTCCAGGGGATCTTTCTGACTCAGGGATCAAACGCGGGTCTCCTGCATCTTCTCCATTGGCAGGTGGATTCTTTGCTGCTGAGCAACCTGGGAAGCCCTCAGTCAGTAGCATTGGTATTACCAAATGAGCAGTCGATGACAAAAACATGATTTCTATTTTGGCTTTACAAAATCTTGAAAATAGCTGTAAGACAACTCCACCTTTACCCCCACTCCTTACTCTTTGACTAGGGAGTTTGGCGGGGTGCGGAGCACACAAAGGGGAGCTGGATTGGGATTCATGTGGGGACAGAGAATACAGTTGCTCTGGAGGGTGAGAAGGGATCCATTTGTGGTCCAGTGCTGGACTGCGGCCATGCTGCCAACACCAAGTAAATGCCTCCCTCAACACAAGGGTCTGGGGCTCAAAGAATGGATCTGCACCCCCAATGTATGCAAGGTGTGTAGTTGAGGGGCTCTCCTGCCTGCTGCCCATCCGCCCCCTCTTGTCAGGCAGGGGGAAGCTCTGGCTCTTAATCCAGTCCCAGGATGGTCAACTTTTGCCGTGCTCTTTTCCATGTCAATTTAGTGATAACTAACTATTCTCTTACCCTCATTCCATCTCTCTTGCCACTTTTTACCATTTTCCGGTTTTGGTTCTCTACCCTCAAGCATCTAAAACCCAACAGCGTATTTGCCAGGAATCACCAGCTCCAGATGTTCACCTCTGCCTTTCAATCTACAAACCCAGAAATGAATGGTCGCACACTGCTGGTCCCGCCTGCCGAGGCCTGTCATGGAACAGGCAGCACTGCTGCTTGGGTTTAGGCTGCTGTTGGAAAGTCACAAAGGTGATGGGCAGCAGCCTAGGACTTTATGTTCCACAGACCCAACCTGGCACAGATGCCTCTTCACAGGCTCAGGGTGTGTCCAGACATGGTATCCACGACCACAGCATTCTCTCCGCTGGAGGGAGAAGAGACCCCATGCAGAAACCAGGACTCTGTGGCCTCAGCCACAGACGCAGAGTTTTAGGGCAGTGCAGAGGCCCTAGAGAGCCACGTGGCTTCCAGGCCCGCCCAGCTTCTCAGGGAAGGGGGCCCGGCAACAGGACGTGGCACAGACTGTGGGAAAGCCGAAATCCTCACAAAGGGATTGTGGGCAGGAGAAAGCCTCAAGGTGGGCGAAAGACGAGGGCCCGGCGATCCTTTCCAAGACAGGCTTAGGAGTCAGGCAGCTGCCGGGCGGGAAGAGTAGGGGCATGCCCAGCCCTGAAATGGACCTCTGGAGATGCCACTGCAGAAACGTACAACCGTCCACAGGCAGCCGACTCCAAAATTATAGTCTAGCGAGGCTTTGATGGCGCAGCCAGGCTGATGAGGCTGAGCGGGGGCCGCCGGGTAAGTTACTTGTCTGCAGGGTTCACACCACCTAAGGCAGAAAGTGAGCAGAGGCAGAGGCTCCGTAGAGAGAGCCCCCACCCCACCCCCGACTCGCACCACCCATCTGACTCGTACCACCCGTGCCTGTTCGGACACCTGCCTGCTACAGATGTCTCATGTTGAGATTCACCTCAAGTCTGCAGAGGATCCAGCCACACAGGACCAGAGGGATCCATGGCTCCTTACTGCGGTTGTTAACTAGTCACCAGTTAGTGGTTTCGAACAACGCAAATGTCTAGTTCTGCAGTGTGAGAGGTCAGAGGTCTGATAAGGGTTTCGTCAGACTGAAATCCAGGATATCTGGAGGCTGTGTTCCCGTCCAGGGTTCTGAGGGAGAGTCTGCTTCCCACTCACGCAGGCCGATAGCAGGATTCGGTGCCTTGCAGCTCTGGGTCTGAGGTCCTGTGTCCCTGCTGGCTGTAAACTGAGAACTCTTCCCAGCTTCTAGAGGCCACTGCATTCCTTGGAACACAGCCTACCTTCTCCATCTTCAAAGCCCCAAGGCAGGCAGAGTCCACAGGGGCATCTCTGCCTGTCCACCTGAAGGACTTGTGTGACTACACTCAGCCTATGGGTTAATCTCCCACTTCAGCATGTCTGATTTTTATCACACTTTTGCCATGACGGTAACATAGTCACAAGGGTGCAGGGATTAGGGCACGGACATTTTGGGGAGGACACTTTCCTTCCTGCCACATCACCACCTTCACTTTGGAGTCATGAAAACTGAGACCCAGAGAAGCTCGACTTGGTCAAGGTCAAGTGGTAAATGGCCAAGCCAGGCCTCAAACCCAGGCCTCCTGACTCCCGGTCCACTATGCTTGATGTTATATTCTCTGCCCTGGCTGCAACCTTCCCTCCACACCCCTCACCCGCTGCGTGCACACCAGGACACAGACACCCACCCAGACCCAGGATCCGACAGAGATCTACAGACAGACACAGAAAATGCTGTTTGGGGGCACAGGGAGCCTTGCTTTTGTTAGACTGGCCCCTGACTTGGTTAGCGGTGAGAGGGACACAGAACGGTGACCTGATTTAAGGCCCAGGGGCTACACTGAGGACAAGGGGAAGATGGGGTCCAAGCATGACAGCTCACATCCTAAACCCTCCCATCCACTCCCAAGTCCATGACCCTGCCCACTCAGCTCACTGCTGCGCCCAGCAGGCGCAGGAGCACAGGGGTGGGAACGGCTGTTGGGCTTCTAAGGGCTTTCTCAGACCAGGGTCCTGAAGATCCAGCCTGTAACCACTGGCTTCCCTTCAGTCCGAGGAGCGGTTCAAGATGAACAGCTTTGGGCCTTAGCCTTTCTGGGCCACGGGGACCAGTGTGTCCCTTGGGGATCCAGCAGCACAAAACTGAGGGACACCAAAATCACACACGAGGCAGGGCAGTGGAGCACCACAGAAAGCCAAGGCAGCCGAGTGTCACAGACTCCCAGCCTCACCCGTGCCCACAGCAACCAGGCATCACTGGACACCACGCAAGGCCAGGGGAGACTAAATAAGGGTGAGCAGGGCCTCCCTGCAGCTCCTGTCAACATACTTCAGGAAACGAGCCCTGAGAAGGGGCTGGCGAGATGCCTGTTTCGACACCCAGGGCCCCTCCGCTTTCACCTGGTGTCTCTGCCCACCATCCAGCAGCTCCACAGGGGACACTGAGCCTGTGTCTGCTCAGAAATCATTCATGTCACCCCAGCAAAGAACTAAAGGGGTAGATCCAGCGGGTCACAGCCTTCCTTTTAGAGACTGGCAGGCAGAGTTCCAGCTCAGTGGGGCACGCTTCACATACCTGTCCCAGCTAAGAAGATGCCCCCAGGAAGAATCATGGAGGAAGGACCCTGGGAATGGATGGAGGAGCAGCAAATTCTCCAAGTCAAGGAGGGGAGAGTACATGGAGGCAGGCAGGGAGAACGAGGAAGTTGGTCAGTGCACAAGCATTTACAGACATGGGGCTAAACGGGGCCCCAGGGTGACCTAACAATGAAGATACTGTAACCTGGCCCAGCAGCACCCAGGAAGGGCAACGAGCACCTGGGAAACAGCCAGAGCCCAGGGACGGAGGACAAGGATGGCTAGCCCCACCGAGAAGGGGCTTCCAGCCGCAGAGCTGGGCCGGCTGGGAGAGACAGTGAGACAGTCTCAGGCTTGGCACAACCAAGGGAGCCAGAGAGGGAGCGAGAAAGGCTGCTCGACTACAACGGGATGTGTCTTCCACGGAGGCAAGCAAACCTTTAAAGAAAGGAAAGCACGCGACGGAAGCACCACTGTCAGGCACCAAGGAGTAAGGCTGAGCACACGTGACCGGCCACAGCGCAGTGGGCCAGCAGAGCTGTGCAGCCGGCCAGGCCCCCTTCTCCATACCCCACCGTCCTCAACTCAAGGACGGAGGCAGGAGCCCAGGCTGAAGGCATGGCGAGTTTCTGAAGTGGGGTTTATTAATAATTTTATTATTTTTTGGCCACACCTTGCAGCTTGCAGATCTTAGTTCCCCAACCAGGGATCGAACCCCCACCCCGACTCGTTATGAAAGCGCAGTGTCCTAACCACTGGACCACCAGGGGATTCCCCTTGAAGCATGCTTTAAATAGACTTTATTGTTACAAGGGAGGTCCTACTGATCAGGGCCTTATAAACAGAAACATGTGGTCCCAGGAAGTCACCGTGGAGAAATCAAGACGTCATGATTGCAGAAGAGGTCACTGAAACAGAAGGACATGATCCAGGGGAGGCCGGCCAGGAATGCAGCAGGCAGGATCAGGAAAGGCCGGGGTGGTCAGGTCTCGGGATGAGGGGAGGACGGCTTCCGTCACTCCCGCTTCTTGTAGCTCTCCAGGTGTGACAGGACCCAGCCGGAAGGCAGGAGGAAACACAGGAAGCAGGAGGTGAGCCCAATGGCGATATCCTACACGAGCACAAGAGAAAAGGAACCCCAGAGTGAGGTTTCCCCCAAGCTCCTCAGAGCCCGAGCAATCTTCCCAGACAGCAGAGAACTCGCCCCAGGAATCGAGATTCAGGCTCCAGGGGAGGGCGGCTCTAGGTCTTAAGGTAAAGGATCAGACATGGCTGCAGGGGTCAGCCCAGCCTACAAAGTGAAGGGAGAGGGACAAGAATCCAATCTTGCTTTGACGCTGGCCTGTTTCGCACCAGGAACTTTGCACAGATCAATAACTCCAAAATACACCTCTCCTTCCTTGTCTTAAAAACCTCTCCCTACCCAACTTTTGGGGCTAGAGCTAAGACTTTTTACACCCACTTGCATATCCACCAAAGCAGTTAAGGAAGGGCACAGCACGACTTGGAGTCATACTTCGTTCAAATTCCTTCTGTGCCACTGAAGTGTGACTTTTGATAAGTCAATTGTTGTTGTTCAGGAACCAAGTGGCGTCCGACTCTGCGACCCCATGGACAGCAGACTGCCAGGCTTCCCTCACCATCTCCTGGACTTTGCCCAAGTTCATGTCCACTGAATCGGTGTACACTGCTCCTAAATTTCAGCTCTCTCAGCCAGGAAGTGGGAATAACGGCCCTCTCTCGAGGTGACTGGGAGGGCTGAAGGAGACCAGTGCAGCAGTCTTAGCACAGTGCCTGGCACACAGCAGGCACTCGACTGCAGTTACAGTCACTGTTTCCTCCACCGCCGCAGCGCTCTCTGGGCTCTTCGCCTAAATGGAAGCCCACTAACCTGGATTCTGAAGACTCGCATTCAAGGCCGAGAACTGCCACTGAGGCAAACGCAGAAAAGAGCCAAACAGGTGCAAGTCATTAAGGGTTAAACTCTCCCACGTTTCTGGGAAGCATTAAAGCCTGTTGGGGTCCTCTTCCCCACCCCCAAATATTACTAACAACGACAGTGCTGACAGCCGCAGGCATCTCCCAATGAGCTGAGGTGTAAAGAGGCTCGCTCAGAGCGCGCGGGGCTGCGGGGCCTAAGGAAGCTTGTACAGCAAGGNACTGAACTGGTCTCCAAAGAGCTACTAACCTCCTAACTGAACTCTTACAGTTTTCCTGTCCAATTCCAGTCTCCATGCAGTAGCAGCCAACAATCCTCCCTTCTCTTTCAATATAAATCTAACCAAGCCATTTGTTACTTAGTTGCTAAGCTGTGTACCACTCTTTTGCGACCCCATGGACTGTTATCTGCTAGACTCCTCTGTACATAGAATTTTCCAGGTAAGAATACTGGAGTAAGTTTCCATTTTCTTCTCCAGGGGATCTTCCCAACCCAGGGATCAAACCTGCGTCTCCTGCATTGCATGGCATCGCAGGCTGAGTCTTTCCCACTGAGCCACCACCAGGGAAGTCCTTAACCAAGTCATACGTGTGCGTGCTCAGTTGCTCTGTGACCCTATGGATTGTAGCCTGCAAGGCTCCTCTGTCCATGAGATTCTCCAAACAAGGTTACTAGAGTGGGTTGCCATTTTCTTCTCCAGGGGATCTTCCCAACCCAGGGATCAAACCCACATCTCTGTGCATCCTACATTGCCAGGCAGATTCTTTTCCTCCGAGCCACCTGGGAAGCCCTCCTAACCAAGACATACACCTACTTTAAAATCTTTGTGGCTCCTCATTGTATACTAAACAAAGTCTCAATGTCTGGATGTCACTTTCCACCCTCATCTGGAAGTATTCCTTGCTCTCTGGTCCTCCCACCCCAAAGCGTTTTGCTTCTTTGTATCTTAGGTTCTACAGAACACTTTTTCAACACTCAACCTATGTAGCCTTCCTTTTTCACCAGTCCAACTTCTACTTCTGAAACTGGCGGGAAGGTGCCAGAGCACGACCTTTCAAAGAATGACATAGCCAGAGGATATAACACAACCATTAGAACCAAGTGGGTTCCAATATTGTGGACAAGTCAGCTTCTAGACTTTGGGTATACGCTCATTGTAACACATCAGCAAGCTAAATGGCACAACCACAGGTGCCATGACTGTTTCAAGGCTTGACTAATAAAGGTCAAAAAGCAGGTGTTATTCCACTTTCTGGAAATCCCCACCCTTTCCCCAAGAGACACAGGTTTGATCCCTAGGTCAGGAAGATGCCCTGGAGAAGAAAATAGCAATCCACTCCAGTATTCTTGCCGGGAAAATTCCATAGACAAGAGGAGCCTGGCAGGCTATAGTCTATGGCGTTGTAAAGAGTCAGACATGACTGAGCACACACATACATCCCCAAAATAGCTGGAATACGCCCCCCATTCATTAGCCTATGAAGTTACCCACTCCTATAATATGATGTCCACATACCCTGGGGTCCCTCTCTCCTTCTGAGATGGCGCACACTTTGTTTATGGAGTGTTTTTCTCTCTAAATAAATCCACTTCTTACCTATCACTTTTTCTCTCACTTAGTTCTTTCTGTGATGAGACATCAAGAACCTGAGCTTCATTAAGCCCCAAAACCTGGTGCGTGATCTTAGTTACAAGACCATGGACTCAAGTCCCAGCCTGCATTTTGGCTGAGTTGGAGTCCCATCATGTGGGTTCAAGTCCCAATCTGTTGGGAGTCCCAGTTCACACGGTTTCACTTCCAGCCCTCCACTTATGGACACAGCTTACTTTATTCAACAAATGTTTGCCAGCCCCTACTGTGCTTCAGGAACTGTTCTAGACACACAGCGAACAAGGTGAACAAGGACTCCCTTTATCACAGAGCCCACATTCCGGAGGCAGACAAAAGACAAACACTTGATGAGAAGTTATTGAGAGTGCCGTGACGTGATAGGAAGTGACAGGCGACCCTGCTGCAGGAAGCCTTCCCTGGCCACCCCAGGCTGGTGCCACTTCTGTGCCCAGCAGCCCCTGTGACAGTACTGCCCACAGGAGTGGTCATCATCTCTAGGATGGGGGCCATCTGAGAGCAGAGCCTGTCTGGCTCACCACTGTCTCCAAAGGGCCTGGCACACACTTAGAGAATATTTATGAATTGCAGTAGACTGAACAGAGGAGAACAGGAAACGGGGTAAGGGGCCAGTCACTGAGTTAGGCCTTCTCTGTATAATCTCATTCCACCTTCACAACACTGTCGAGAGGGAGGTGTTATTATTATTTCAAATGTTTTACAAGTGAGAAAATAAGCCTGAAGAACTGGGTGACCTGCTCAAGTTCATAGAGCTCCAAGGCTGCCCAGCCAGGATGCCAGGGCGGGTCTCTCCATTTCAAAACCCATGCTTTTAAACCCAGGAAAGCTGCTGTAAAAAAGAATTTCTAGAAGTCTCAGTTTTGACATCGGGGTCAATGGCATCAAAGATAGGAGCAGAGGATGGGGATGAAGTTAGGTGGCAAGAGGCCAGGAAAACACAGGCTTTGGAGGAGAAGCCTCAGCCCCATGTGAGCAGGGAGGGGTGCTCACAGAAAGGTGGGAAGGACCCAGAGTGCCCAAGAGGGTAGGCTGTGTCTGAGCCTTTTCTGGAGATATGGGCTCCCCAACCCTGAGCTCTCCAGGGCCCTTCTCTGCCCCTCCTCTCCCCCACCCTATTCGTGGGTATTGTTAATGTCCAGCAGTCTCAGTCCAGCCTCCCCCCCAGCTACCAGGCCCCATGCCCTTGTTCTGGCCTGGAACCTGGCAAACAGCCCAGGACACATGCTTCTAAGCACCTCCCCGACCACATCCCAAGGGACGCAGCCTAAGAACACAGAGCTGGGAGGCCCAGGCCCCAGCTGCCTGCCCCTGGGAGGATGAAGGGACAGGGACCTCCCTGTGGCCCTACGGGGCTCTGCCAGCCCTTTGACCAGTGAACAAAGCAATAACATCCAGATTAGAGCACAGCCAGGCAAGAGGCCTGGAGAGGCTTTGGGAAGGGATGGACTTTCCTGTGGTCCCCTGGGTTACTCCCTTGAGGAATCTCACGTTCCTCTCCTCCACTGGCAGCTAGAGGGAAAGAGTGAATGTTTGTCAAGCAGGCACCTCTGTGCTCTGTTCCAGGGCTTTCCTTGTGGACCCTGTGATGTGACTTCTTTCAGAACCTCCGTCAGAGAGAGGGAAAGAGTCTGGGAGAGGTAAGTAAGGCAGCTGAGTCACCATCCGCAGTGATTTTAGAGCCCAAGAAAATAAAGTCTGTCATTATTTCCATTGTTTCCCCATCTATTTTCTATGAAGTGATGGGACCAGATGCCATGATCTTAGTTTTCTGAATGTTGAGTTTTAAGCCAGCTTTTTCACTCTCCCCTTTACTTTCAAGAGGCTCTTTAGTTCCTCTTCACTTTCTGTCAGAAGGGTGGTGTCAGCTACATATCTGAGGTTATTGATATTTCTCTCAGCAATCTTGATTCCAGGGTGTGCTTCATTCAGCCCAGCATTTCGCATGAAGTACTCTGCATGTAAATTAAATAAGCAGGGTGACAATATACAGCCCTGACGTACTCCTTTCCCAATTTGGAACCAGTCTGTTGTTCCATGTCCAGTTCTGTTACTTCTTGACCTGCATACAGGTTTCTCAGGAGACAGGTAAGGTGGTCTGGTATTCTCATCTCTTTAAGAATTTTCCACATTTGTTGTAATGCACACAAAGGCTTTAGTGTAGTCAATGAAGCAGATGTTTTTCTGGAATTCTCTTGCTTTTTCTATGATCCAGTGGATGTTGGCAATTTGATCTCTGGTTCATCTGCCTTTTCAAATCCAGCTTGAACGTCTGGAAGTTCATGGTTCGTGTACTGTTGAAGCCTGGCTTGGAGAATTTTGAGCATTACTTTGCTAGCATTTGAAATGAGTCCAATTGTGCAGGAGTTTGAGCATTCTTTGGCATTGCTTTTCTTTGGGATTGGAATGAAAACTGACCTTTCCCAGTCCTGTGACCACTGCTGAGTTTTCCAAATTTGCTGGCATATTGCGGTACAGCACTTTCACAGCATCATCTCTTAGGATTTGAAATAGCTCAGCTGTTACACTTCAGCAACCCACTCCCGGATTCTTGCNTGAGCATTCTTTGGCATTGCTTTTCTTTGGGATTGGAATGAAAACTGACCTTTCCCAGTCCTGTGACCACTGCTGAGTTTTCCAAATTTGCTGGCATATTGCGGTACAGCACTTTCACAGCATCATCTCTTAGGATTTGAAATAGCTCAGCTGTTACACTTCAGCAACCCACTCCCGGATTCTTGCCTGAAGAATCCCCAAGGACAGAGATGCTTCGTGGGTTACAGTTCATGGGGGTTGCAGACTCAGACACAACTGAGCGACTAAGCATGGTATAGCACAAGCTGATACTGATATTAGGTTACAATACCTGTTACACTTCCGTTTTTAAAAGTTTTAAAACAAATAAGAAGCAAAGAAAACATAAAGTGTGATAGGGGCTTGCTTTTCTAAAACAAAGAAAAAAATCCCTAGGGTTAGGAATACGCATAGGTACAAGTCTGTTTGGACACACAGTTGTGAACAGTGGTTCACACTAGTTCACTCAAGGGCTGAACAGTGGTTCAACACTCTAGATGGTGGTGGGAAATGGTCCTTTTCTGCTGCAGTCTTTTTCCAAGATTGCACATTGGGCACTTTTTTTTTCGGCCATGCCATGCAGCATGTGGTATCTTAGTTCCCAGGTCAGGGATCAAACCTGCAGCCCCCGCAGTGGAAGCTCTTGGAAGTCCTGTGGGTGCTTCTTTTGCCATTAGAATAAGCAAGCATGGAGAGGGAGCTCCCTGGCCCAGTGAGGGAAGTTTGCCTGTGAGTGACAGACTCTCTGGGTGGCAGGGATCTCCTCTGACACCCTGGCAACTACCGTGCTGCCTGCACAGACGGGAACTCATTCCCAGGACTGCCCACTCTGCTCAGATTGCTAGGAATCTCTCCTGCACTGTGGCAAGACTGAGAGATCGCAGCCTGAGTCCTGGCTCTGATCGGAGGGCCCAAGCTGTCCCTCCACCCCACCCACTCCCCTGACTGGAGCAGTAAGAATAGATCCCAAGCCTTCAGGGCAGGTGGAAGAGCTGATCCCTTCTCCTGAGACGTGTCCCCATCTGGGCTCCTAGTCCTGATGGTCATGTATGGGCTGGGAAGATCCCAGATGCCCCATCCCAGGGCTGACTCCAGAACCTACTAGCCATACTCAGGTTAGAGATACACTGGGTGACCTTACCCCAGGCCTGGCCCCTGTCCATTAAAGGCTCTGGCCCAACAACTGCTCTCTCCAGTAGAGCTGCGAGTCCTGGGAAGGAGGTCAGGCCTCAGCCCTGTGGGGCAGCAGGCATAAATCCCTCAGCTGCCTGCCCCCCACATATGCACAGCTACAGCCACCCCACTGACCTGAACTCCCCTCCTGGCACATCAAGTGAGTGCTGGGCTCTGAGCACCAGGGGTAGAGGGTGAAGGGACCCCCATCCCAGGGCTCTAGCTGAGGTCAGCGGTGGCCTCTCTACAGGCCTGTGGGGACTGTCTCCCTAGGGTGGGGGTAGAAGCAGGAGGCCTTTGTAGAGCTCGGGAAGGGCCCACTGTCCACAGGAGGAGGGTCCGTGGAGAGGGAGGGCATTTAATTTTTATAATAATTCAGCAAGGAATGCGTGCCTACTTCTTTGCTGGGAAAGCAGGCACAGAGAGGTGAGGTAACTTGCAGGGTCACAGAGCCCATGGGCAGGATCCTCAGGGGTCTTCCAGCCGCCCTGTCTGTCCACTCCCACCAGACAGTATGCGCCGGGAGTCAGAAGAGCGGTCACATCCGCTTTATCTGCCGAGGGACACCCAGCACTCAGCGAACGGCAAGTACTCACTTCATACCTGCTGAATGAATCCTCCAAGACTCAAATCCAGGTCTGAACCCCAGAGTCCGTGCTCCGTCCACTACATCACTTCAATGTATAGGACGCCTGTTGTTACAAAGGGTGATGTAAGTGCTGTTTTCATGGGCAGTTGTCAAACTCCTCCCCTTGCTATTTACTATCAAAATGGTGTCTCGATGACTGCCAGTCATAACAGTAGTTCTATGACTGCCAGGGGTCACACGGAGAAATTAAAAGGGGGGGTTTTCGGGCAAAAACAGGGTAGAAAGGACACAGCCGTAAACACGAATGAAGCAATACCATTCGCAACAACACGGCTGCAACCCTAGACCATCATCCTTGTGAAGTGAGTTAGAGCGAGAAAGGCGAACACCGCATCGCATCACTTCTACGTGGAGTCTAACCCATGACGCAGTGGACCCGTCCTCAAAACAGAAGCAGACTCACAGACACGCACACTGGAGGCTGCCAAGAGGGAGGGGATGGACTTGGAGTCCGGGGTTGGTAGATGCCAATCCCTGCCTTTAGAATGGATAACCAGCAAGGTCCTAACAAACGGCACGGGATACTCAACACCCTGTGATAAACCACAATGGAAAAGACTATGAAAACGAATGTAGGATGTGTACAGCTGAGTTACTCTGCTGTACAGCAGAGGTTGGCACAACACTGTAAAGCAGCTAGACTTCAATTTTTTTTTTAAGTTCTAATTTTTAAAAAATGGTGGTGGGGAAGGGGCAGGAGGAGCCGGCTCTGGTCTGGGTTGTCCTCAACAAGGAGCAAAGAGCCCCCAGGCGGGGGTGGGACAGAGGTGAAGCAGGGTCCCGAAAGGGCATCTGCTCTTCCTGGGGCACAGATGTCACCAGGCGCCAGACATCCAGGGCCAGGCCAGGACACAGCTGTCAGGGGCGGGGCAGGGGCGCTGCCCTCCCCGGGGAGACACGGCTGTCCTGGCCCAGGCCCCTTGCAGCTGGCTGCACAGGTACAGCTGCCAAGACAAAAGGAGGCTGTGGGCTGGGGGCCGCTCACAGTCAGCGGCCAAGAGCGAGTGATGAGCCAGCTGGTGTGCGGCAATGGTTCTGGCTTGGCGAAGGTCCCCCACACCTGTGCAGGCACGGCAGTCAGGTCACCAAGTCTGCCTGCCCTGTGGTACAGATGGGTAAACTGAGACCCCCAGGGGGTAGGGCCGCTGGGCTAGGCCCCCCCACCCCTCCGCAAACACAGCCAAGGCCTCCTTCCCCAGCTCCCTAGGATGTCATGATGGACTTGGCCAGAAGGACTCGTATGTGGGCAAGAAGCCCAGAGCAAGCACAGCATCCTCTCGTTCAAGTACCCCATGGAGCGCAGCACCCCACCTCGGACAACAGGGAGATCTGTGTGTGCCGCAGCCTCCACGACAAGCCGCGTGTGGCCTGGGTGGAGCACCGGGCACTGCTCACCAGTGTGTATGTGTGTGCGCACACACACAAGGTGTGTATTACCCTCTGAGTATATACACGTGGGCTGTGCTGCTGCGCATGCTCAGCTGTGTCTAGCTCTTTGTGATCCCGGAGACCATGGCCCACTTGGCTCCTGTCCATGAGATTTTCCAGGCAAGAATACTGGAGGCCCCACTCAACTCGAAGGTTAACAGCAAGCTGAGGACCGCCCAGGTCATATACGACAGTGAACCTTCTATCATGTAGGGGGCATCCGAGTCCTTGCTGAGGCTATGCCTCTGGTCACACCCATGGGGACCCCCAGGCTCACCCCTGCCCTGTGGCAACCCTGCATCCAGACCTATCTGCCTGGACTTACTACTCCAAACCCTGGGCCTTCTCTCCATCTCCAGACAGCTGACCTCTGACCTCCAGCCTGGGCAAGTCCCTGAGTCTTTTCATTGTTCTCCACACCCCGTCTCACAGCCAGGCCCCCCAAAGACCCTGAGGCCCTGCACGAGAGCCCCCATCCCTGACACTCACCCCCCTTCCTGTCATGTTCCCCACCCCTCCTGCTCCTTGGAGCCAACATTCAGAACACGAGCTGCCCTGGGAGTACAAGCCACTTCCTGGCGCCCCCTCCCCAGCTGTCTGAAGCCACTGTGCAACCCACCCCCAGGCTCACGCTGGGTCCCAGGTATGGCTGCACCCCCAACGTCCCCACCTGAGGGCTATATACTGCCCCTCGAAACCCAGTACCTGGGCCAGGACGGCTGGGACCCTACTGATACCCTCGTGAAGATCCTTGCTGAGTGCAGCTACTGTTTCATCACCACTAGTTGGGGCTGGGTGAGCCCCCTTCCCCGCCCCTCCCCTCACAACAGCACTCTCCTGTGTCAGGCCAGGACCACCCTGCAGCACAGAACCCTGGTGTGGAGGAGGGCAGGCCGCACCCGTGGCGGCTGCAGCCACCCCCAGGCCAGCTCACGGCTGCAGCCCCAACCTCTTTCTGCTGGTGGCTCCAAGTCCTCTCACTTGGTCCCTCTGTAGGATCTCTTCTCTCCAAACTTGGGGTGTCCAACCCTGCGCATAGGGCGGCCCTTCTCCTGCCGACCTGTAGCGGACATTAGGCTTCTCAGGGCAGGGAGCCCCACAGCCCCAAGTGCTGCTGTTTAGGGTTCACTTTGTCCACCATGGCACAAGCCGGACCCGGGCGATGCAGAAATGCGGATGCCCCACAAGAGGGCCCCCACGGGTGCTGTGTCCCCACCTTGGGCAGAGGGTCCAGGTTGGAGGAGGCTAACCTGGGCCGTGGATTTTGGAGCCCAGGCTCTGGCAGGAGATGACTCAAGGAACATTGAGGGAAATCTGGGGTCTGTGACCCTAGACTCTGAGCACAAGATGACTACGGCTGCTTCCCCTCCTCTGGAGGGCAGGTCATCACTGTTGGCCCTGGCCCTGTCCTAAGGCCCTTCTCCAGCCCTCCACTGGGGGTGAGCCTGCCCCCAATGGCAGACATGCCTTGACACTGACCTTCTCAGCTCCAGTCCCCATCTTTCTAGGCAGCTCCCTGCATGGGACAAAAGGCAGGCCTCTCTCAGGAGACAGTGCCCCTACTGGCCAGGACCTGAGGGAAGATATCAGGCCAACAGGTGTTGGCTTTGCCAGGCAGGGAGTCCACCAGGGCTAAGACAACCCATAACTCCATCGTGAAATGTGACGTGCACACCCACAAGGACTTGCGTGCAAACAGCATCTTGTCTGGGGGTATGACCACGGACCAGGGCACGCAGATGGATGCAGACCCTGCTGGGCCCTCAGCACTGTGAAGACCAAGGGTGAGTGGCCACTGGCATCCCGGGGGATCACCAGATGCCAGTTTCCTTCCCACCGTAGCCAAGCAACAGTGCGAGGGCATCGGGCTGTCCAGTCTCCGAGGTTCCTCTGCAGCACCTTCCCAATCGCCCTAGACCCTTGACCTCATGAGAAACAACCTTTGTTAATACTTCTGAAGAGGGAAAAGCAGAAAAAACTAGAATAAACCTGCCTGTGTTTGAAACAGCCACTTTCAAAGCCTGGTGGTGGAAACCATCGGTGGTGACCAGGCTTCACACACTGGGGAAACTTTCAGACCACCTCAGGCTCTGCCTGAAATTGAGGACCTCTTGTCCTCCAACTGCGCCTCCTGCTTTCTCTGCTCACTGAACTGGTGGCGGTGAGGGGGAGTAGGCGCTCCAGCCAGTACCACTTGGGATGATGAAGTCTGAGTTGCAGATGGAGGTAGGGGTGGGGGCAGGCGCCTCGGAGGACCAAAGAGGAAGCCTGGTTACTTAGGAAAGTGGTGTGGAGGGCAGACGGGGCCAGTGGCAGCAAAAGGAGGCCCCTCCAATCCTAGATCCGAGCATGTACTCTGCAGCAAGGGGACAGTGACTCCAAGGAATTTCTGCCTGGGATTACAACAGCTGTCAAGGAACAAGGGCTTCCCCTGTGGCTAAGCTGGTAAAAAAATCCACCTGCAATGCAGGAGACCTGGGTTTGATCTCTGGGTTGGGAAGATCCCCTGGAGAAGGCAAAGGCTACCCACTCCAGCATTCTGGCCTGGAGAATTCCATGGACTGTATAGTCCCTGGGGTCGCAGTCAGACAGGACTGAGTGACTTTCACTTTCAAGGAACAAAGAACTCGAGGGTAGGGGGTGGGGTGGTGGAGGCAGAATTCCATCTCACGAGAAGGCTGCCGAGTGATGCTCCAGCATTTAAAATGCTCTCCTTCTCCAAGGGCTGGGATGCCTTCCTTCATGCCTCCAGGGTAAGGGAGCTACACCCACTCTCCCCGGCTGTGCCCCCACCCGCAGGGCTGAGGCCATAACACGGGGCATCTACGAGACAGCTGTTGACTCTGCTCCTTTCCTCAGATTGTTGTCCCGCCAGAGCACGAAGACTTAGGGGGCTCAGGGCTCCACCCCGGCCGCCCTCTCCACCTTCTGGCAGAGGTGACCGCCGGGCTGGCCCTCAGCATCCACGGGAAGCGTGCTGAGCCCTGGCTCCCGGCCCATTTCCTGCCCCTGCTCCCTGGGCCAGGCTTCAGCGGGAGTGCCCCTGGGAGAAGCCGCACAGCTCTGCCTGTCACACTCAAGAGGCCTGAGCCTCCCCCAGCTCGCAATTCTCCTGCCCTGTCAGGCCTGACATGAGTTACTCTTCCTTTGGGCCTCTGTCTTTCCTGAGTGCAGGGGGGACCGGAATCTTTTCAAGAGACAAAGAATATTCCGGGTACCCCAGTTAAGTCAAAGAAACACCAACGCGCTCTTCTATTCAACTCCCACACAAATGCTCTGGAATTTATGTTTGCCTGCAGACGTTAAATGTCACAACACTGGGCCTGGGACTCTCTCCAGCGTGCAGAGCAGGCACCCTTCAGAAGACCTTTGACCTCTCCTGGGCTTCTGAGAAGTGGAACAAACATATCCATTCCGTGGTGTTTCCATGACTAGCTCCTCACCCAATGCGCCCAGAGGTTTTTCCCGCCCGAGGCTTCCTTCACAGGAAGAGGTGTGGGGCCATCACAGCTACATGCCCCAAGAGTTTAGATCCAATGCTGGATGGTCTGAGCCCTTGCTGTCATGGCACCTCAGCACCAGGAAGCCGGCCCAGCAGCTGAACAAAGTGTCTTTTATTTGTGACACACAAACACAACCAATGCAAATAAAGATCACTTTTCCCTTTGATTCCAATGATAACAAGTTGCTAAAGAAAAAAAAATATGTATATCAAGAAGGCATTTTATCTCCAAAGTTTCCTCTAAAAAAACCAAAAAAACAAAAAGAACCAGGAAGGGTTAAAAAGAACCACACATGTCATGTATACATCTGACATCAATGAAAATAACCTGAAAAGAGTGGAAAACAACTAAAAAACAAGTCTCAAATTAATATTTTTTAACATGCCCCCGAACAAACCACCAAGGAGCCTGGTGGGCTGCCATCTATGGTGTCTCAGAGTCAGATACGACTGAAGTCACTGGGCAGCAGCAGACAAACAACAAACCAGAAAGCGAACAGGCTCAATGGCAACAAGAGGATGACCTACAAGCCTCAGGCTGTGCCTTCCTGCCCAGCCTGACCCCCATCCCCAGCAGCCTGTGGGTGGCGGCAGAAGCGGCTAGACAGGCACAGGCCACACCAGTGTCCATCGACCAATGGGGCTCAGTGCCAGGTGCCCAGTGAAGGGAGAGACATGGACTCTTCCCTCCCTTTATGTGGGATTTACACTGGGGTCCCTCTGGGGCCCTGTGAGTGGGAGGTTATCAGGAACCCATGATCTAAAACGATGACTATTTATCATTCTGTGTCCTTTGACAGACAGCAGGGATCAAAGGAAAAGCTCTCCCTGAATATGCTTCCATTGTTCCACGACTCTTGGAAGAAACCCTCTAATCTCCCAGCAATGAAAACCCTCCCCTTTGGGTAAAAACTCCTGGGAGCCAGCCGAGTGGGGCAAGGTGGGTTTGCTCCAGTGTGAAGGTGTGGGGCCCTCTCCAAAGGAGTGCCATGTCCACCGCTGGCCAGTCAAGAGCATCGCAAAGCACTCAGTGGGGAGGCCGTGTGCCCCAGCCCCGCACACGTGGGAGCCTGGGAGAAGCCAGAGCAGCTTTGGGGAGACGGGCCTGCCCAGGTGGCTTGAGCCAGAGCAGGGGCTGGGGTGTGAGTGGACTGAGGTCAGAAGCACTGACCAACCTCCTGGGAGCAATACTCCGCAGGCAGGACCTTTGGGATGCTCTGGAAGGCAGAGCTCCAGGCTGTCCCAGGGGAGGCAGCAGGTGCTTTTTCCTGGATAAGGATTTGGTCATTCTCTTCCCTGGAAGGGGAGTAAGGTCTGGGGACGAGGGGTAGCCTGAGTTCTGACCCCATGCCCTGTCCACCCCATGAGAGGGGAGGAAGGGGCTTCCCTGCCCNCAGGTGCTTTTTCCTGGATAAGGATTTGGTCATTCTCTTCCCTGGAAGGGGAGTAAGGTCTGGGGACGAGGGGTAGCCTGAGTTCTGACCCCATGTCCTGTCCACCCCATGAGAGGAGAGGAAGGGGCTTCCCTGCCCCCCTGCCACCACCAGTGACACCAGGGAGAAGGGCAGCTGTGGGGCCGCGTCCCGTGCTGCTGGCCAGGGCAGGCCTCCCTGAGGGAGCAGGGGCCAGGCTGGGGGTACAGGCAGGCTGCTGCTGGCTGGGGGCTCTCTGAAGGCTGGGGGGTAGGGGGAATGGCGGTGGGGAAGGAGACCCACCCTCAGAGAGCTAACAGCACCAAGATGAGAGGAAACAGCATTAAATATGGCAGGAATGAGGGGCCTTAAGGGGGAAGATGAGGGGCTCCCTGATGTTATTTCCCCCTTGAGAGTCAGAATGGGGCAGGGGGCAGGTGAGAGGCAGAAGGAGGCACCGACAGAGGACGGAGATAAGCAGGCCGGCCTCCAGCACTTCCCTATGAATAAAAACTTCCAGCCACCACCTTGAGATCACGGGCCAAGCTTGGGATGCAGCCCGGTCAGAAGCCAGAGAAGCCGTGGTCCCGCGCAGGCCCCACTGACGTGGCTTCCCGGCCCCTCAGCATCTTGCTGACAACCACGGGCTCCCTGAGCCAGCTGGTCCCTGGGACAACTCCACTCTAACTGCAGATCCACAAAGGCACAGCCAGGAAGAGCGCTCTTGCTTCCCGGGACTGTGACACAAAAGGCCTTCCAGGGGTCTCCATCGAGTGAGCGTCCCCTCCACTGAACGGGAGGAGCCACTCCGAAGCCTCTCCCAGCACAAGATCCTACGCTGAGCTCATTCCTCTTTGGGAACCAGCCAGATCCTGACCCAGGGCTCCAGGATTTCCACGAAGCTGGGAACAAAGCTCCACTCGTCCAGCTGTGTGTGTGTGGCGGGGAGGGGGCTTGTCAGGAATCCGTTGGCAGGGAGGTTGCAGAGCCCCACGTTCAGGCCCAGGGCCGCGCGAGAAGGCAGCCACTGTGAGAGGACGCATCAGGTGCCCAGCTGCTCGCTGCCCCTCCTGGCAGCCTACCCTTCCAGGGGAAAGCGGGGGGCAGGTGGACCACCCCTCCCCAGGGTTGGGGCTGAGGCCGCCGCCTGGCGAGTGGCGTGAGACCGGGGAGAGGACAGGCCTTGGAGAGCGCATTCCGGCTTCGGACTCAGTGGCAGCAGCTGCCACAGTGCCCGCTCGAATGGGAGTGCTGGCTGTCCCCAAACTTGGTCCTCCGGCTCAGGATCTCATAGGAGCAGTCCTCCCCACAGCAACCGGACATGCTTGGGGAAGAGTCATCGATTTCAAATCTGCAGGCAAGCAGGAGGAAAGGGTCGGTGGGGGGCAGCGGACTGCCTTTCACCCCAGGAGTCAGGGCTCAGAAGCAGGGCAGGGGACCAAGCCGGAGGCACGCCCACACCATCTCCCCCAGCCCCTGCCCCCTGGACCTCAGGCCCAGGAGCTCTGTGTCAGGACAAGGAGGGCCAGGACAGGGAAAAACACATGAGCCGGCAGCTGCCGCCACCCAGAGGATCCCCCACCAGGCCCAGCTCCTTACTGCAGCGCTTCTCTGAAGAACTGGTAGGCGCCATGATTGTGCTTAAATACCGTCAACATAACTTTCTTCATCTGTGTGCTGAGAAGGAAGCAGAGAGAACCTTCCAGAAGGAGAAACAGGTGCTAAATCACACGTGTTCTCTCGTGTCTCCGCCTGCCGTCTCCCATTTACTCCTGGGAGTGCTCCTGAGCCCTGCCTGGTAGTCTCACTGCCGCCCTCTGAGACAAGGCTGCTCCCCACCTGACTGGCTTCTCCTCCGCGTCCCAGTGGAGGCGCACAGAACAGGCACTTGGGGGTGCTTGCTGCCCTGGGCCCACTGCACCAAATGTGGAGTCACAGCAGGGCAGGGAGGCTCTAGACCCTTCTTCCAGAACACTCCTGTGAGCTTTGTCCCCACCTCCCCTCCTGGGTGTATGGCAGAGGCAGCTCCTCCCAAGAGCAACACACACACAAACACACACACACAGCACAACCTGTTGGCCATGAGCTGCACAATCTATGGGGAACTCACACTCACACACACACACACACACTCACACACACACACTCACACACACCCCACCCCACCCCTCCCTACCTGTTGGCCAGGAGCTGCAGAATCTGTATGAGGAACTTCCCCAGGCCTTTCCGCCGCACCTTGCTCTCCAACTGCACCTCGTAGCTGGGGGAGGAAAGCAGGGTAAGCCTGCAGGGGCTGTGAAGCCTGGCCCAGGCCCAGACATGCATGTGGGCTCCGCCTCCTCCCCGGTGCCCACCCCCGCGCTGCGGCCCCTACCAGTACAGGACTTCATCACCGCACTCCACGTCAAACCGGAAGTGAGAGAAGGCGACGGGCACCGATCGGTTTTCCCAGGCGATGAGGTACCAGGCTCGGTCATCCGTCATCTCCTCACGCTTCTCTCGGTCCTTCCAGCCCCATTCGCTCTGCTCGTACCTGGGAGACAGCGGCAGTCAGGACAGGACTCTGCAGAGCACAGACAGCGCCACCCCCCAGGAGAGCTTACATGGTCCGCACGTTGGTCTTGGGAGCACAGCCAGCACCCCCCCCCCCCCA
>SJYA01003174.1:8429-86946 GCA_006410615.1 Neotragus moschatus | reverse complement strand
GGCGCCCGCCCGGCCCCCGCCCCCAGAAGTGCTTACATGGTCCGCATATTGGTCTTAGGAGCACAGCCAGCACACCCCCCGCCCCCAGAAGTGCTTACATGGTCCGCATGTTGGTCTTGGTCAGGTCAAAGGCCCAGTCCACGGTGGCCGGCTCCAGGCCGGACACTCGCTTACATTCAATGGAGACGTTCAGCCTGCAAGAGGAAAGGAGGCATCTGGAGCCGGCGCCAGGCCCAGCACCACCTGCGGCCTGGAGAGCTGACAACAAGGTGCGCCTGGTCTCAGTTCATCTACAGGGAAAAGCTGAGCCCGGGTGTGACCACAGAAGGTGCCTGCGAAGGAACGAAGCCGCTCAGGCTGAGATCAACGACTGTCACCACCAGCCTACCACCACCCTAACCACAAGCCCCGCTCCCGCCCCCCACCCACACCGCCCTCATCAGACGCAGCACTCGGTCAGCTCCTGCCCCTCTCGGCTACCTCTTGGCTCTCTCTGCCCACTCTCCGCTTCCGCTGCCCCCCACCCGCACCGTCCTCATCAGACGCAGCACTCGGTCAGCTCTTGCCCCTGTCGGCTACCTCTTGGCTCTCTCTGCCCATTCTTCTGTACTTTGTTATAAACACCCGAGTCTTCTCTGTTCCCTCAGTTCCTGCCCTGAGGCATTTTTCCTGTTGCTTTCATTTCTGAATCAAGTCCTCACTGGGCACCCATGGGAGCCCTTCATTCTTCTCTTCCAATCTCGCCTGCAAAGGTGGCTGGATGACCTCAGGCCCTTCAGGAAGACTGCAGCCCCCTCCCCCTGAGGAGTCCTGCCTGTTGCCTCCCCTAAGGCCACAGGGATGCTCTTGGCTGACCAACAGAATACATCAGGGTTCAGGTTCACTCCAAATTCTGTTTCCCTAAACTAATGAATGAGGCATTAAGGTATCAATCTATTTCTTTTGGGCCATGCCACGCAGCTTGCAGGACCCTAGTTCCCTGACCCAGGCCTGAACATGGGCCACAGTAGTGAAAGCTCCCAGTCCTAACCACCAGACTGCCAGGGAATTCCCTCGATCTGCTATTTACTTCTAGATGACTTAAGTAAATTACAGTTAAACTCTTTGGCAAACTGTGAAATCATTTCTCCAGGAAGCGCCACATTCTGAAAGGATTTGACTCCTCGGAGGACATCACCCCTGGAAGCCACCATCACCCCTGCTGACTGGCGCACTGTATGAGCTACATGTGTGCTCGGCCATGTGAATACAGGACTCCCGGCTCTGAAGAGCCTTCTTTCTTTGTACTACTGGCCATGAAGTGGTCAGAAATGACCCAACACAGCACTGCATCTGTCTTGCTGCTGCTGTCACGTCAGTCGTGTCTGACTCTGCGCAACCCGACAGACGGAAGCCCACCAGGTTCCTCTGTCCCTGGGATTCTCCAGCAAGAACACTGGAGTGGGTTGCCATTTCCCTCTCCAATGTATGAAAGTGAAAAGTGAAAGTGAAGCCGCTCAGTCGTGTCCGACTCTTAGTGACCCATCTGTCATAGCTATCAATTTTCTGAAGGCTGGTTGGAGAGTATTGATTCTCCACTAGTCTGACTTTTTTTCTTTAATCTGACTTCTTTAAATACATGAAAGTACAGTCTTAGCCATACAGATCACACACAATTCCAGGCACCAAATGAACCCAGAGTCAACTGGCAGTGCCTGCTTCCGAGCTGGCCCATGTTTCTGGAAGTCATGAGAACGTGGGGTGGAAACACTGAGGTCACAGTAAGGAATCTCCGTTGCTGTTCAGCTGCTAAGTTGTGACTGATTCTTTGCAACCTCGAAGACTGCAGCACTCCAGGTTCCTCTGTCCCCTCACTATCTCCCAGTTTGCTCAAATTTATATCCACTGAGCCAGTGACGCTATCTAACCATCTCATCTTCACTGCCCTCCTTTCCTCCTGCCTTCAATCTTTCCCAGCATCAGGGTCTTTCCAATGAGTCGGCTCTTAGCATCACGTGGCCAAAGTACTGGAGTTTCACCTTCAGCATCAGTCCTTCCAATGAATATTCAGGGTGGATCTCCTTTAGGATTGAGTAGTTTGAGCTCTTTGCTGTCCAAGGGACTCTTGAGTATTCTCCAGCACCACAATTCAAAAGCGTCAATTCTTCCATGCTCAGCCTTCTTTATGGTCCACCTCTCACATTTGTGCATGACTACTGGAAAAAACCATAGCTTTGACTATACGGACCTTTGACTGTATCACTTTGGCAAAGTGACATCTCCGCTTTTGAATGCACTGCCTAGGTTATAGCCAAATTGTGTCAAAGGACTTCCTGGAATCTGAATGATGATGCAGCTTTGAGAGGAGCTGTAATGCATCTGATNCATTTGTGCATGACTACTGGAAAAAACCATAGCTTTGACTATACGGACCTTTGACTGTATCACTTTGGCAAAGTGACATCTCCGCTTTTGAATGCACTGCCTAGGTTATAGCCAAACTGTGTCAAAGGACTTCCTGGAATCTGAATGATGATGCAGCTTTGAGAGGAGCTGTAATGCATCTGATCACAGACAGGAAGAATACATTAACGTGATACTACGAAACTCAGACGCAGCCATGCAAGGCAAATGCAGCATTACCTATAGCCTCTCTTCATAGCTCACGCATTTACGCTTGTCTCATTCACTAGAATACTGACACCAGCTCCTACTTACAGTGCTGGATACAGTCTCTGTGATCCGTAAAACCACCTTGCAAGTTTGGCCTCATCACTCCATTTAACCGATAAAAAATAAGGCTCAAAGAGTATGTCGACTTAACCAAATATGGTTAATAAGAAGCATCATTATGATTCAAACCCATGGTGATGATTCTGTAAAATCATAGCCCCTATTTTTTCCTGAGCCAACAGCACCTCTGGTACCTATTTTATAAGCCAAAGCAAGAGAAAGGGGAGGGGAGCTTTAATCCAGAATCGGCAGTGAGCTGGATTAGGGACGAGACCGGGAATAACAACAGCTCACACGGGCCCAGCCTTGGCGTGCTCCAGGCACTAACACTGCATGCAATCCTTCTGATGATTCTGCTGGCAAAGCTCCCATTTCGAAAATTTAGACACAGCGAAGGCAAGGAATTTGTCCAAGGTCACAAAGCCCTAAGTGGCTTTTAACCATTATACTATACACTCAGGGAAAGAGCGCTGGGATGAGAGTGAAAACTCCCCTCAGCTGCCAGGGAGAAGCTTCTCAAGCTCAGACTCTCAATTAGCCTTGCAGAGGCTCAGTCCTCTGCCTAAAATGAGGAAGTCAGCCCAGATGATTTCTCAGGTTTGTTTTCGCTCCGTGGTTCTCGGTTACCCTACTGGAGGGGTCTGTATCAGCAGGATACTAGCCATCATTTCTGCTTTTTCACTAACAAAGAAAAAGGAAGTCTGAGGACACCTGCTCTGGAAAGGTGACTTCCTAAAGAGCAAGGAGAGGACAGGTAGGAGCGCTGAACACTCACCCATTCCGATCGTATTTCTTGAACACTGGGAAAGCCTCCAGTGGGTCTCCAAGCTGTGGAGGGAAGGAACAGAGGAGTGTGCAGCACGAGCGTGGGCCTGGCCACCACCAGCCCCACCCCACGTGGACCCACGGGGAGGCACAGCTCCCCGGCCCAGGAGCAGCCCTCACACAGACCCACCATCTGTCTTGGCTCTGAAGTCACATGTAGGGTGTAGGAAGAAGGCCCAACAAAGCTTTGGCTTCATTTGACATGGGAAAGGACCTTTCCTGCCTAACACTAAAAAAACACTGGCCTCCGGGCCTAAAACCTGCTCAGTGCTCACCCGGCCCAAGAGAAGAGAGGTCCCCTGATCCACTCAGGTCCTTCTACGAGGTCCTCAACTAACCTTCCCTGGTCACAATCCAAGATGGACAATCATGTGCCTGGCCCACATCCTTGGAAGTATGACTGTTTACTGAGTGGACTAAAAGAATAACAAAACCTGGAACGTGAACTGCGGCAGGAAGGGTGACCCAAATCTCTCCTGGTTCATGGGAAAGCTGAGCTGCTCCCAGTCAGGCCCCCCAGGTGCTCAGAATCATGGCTACTCCCCCACTGACTGCGGCCCCTTGAAACCAGGCTGCTGCAGCCTCCAGTGCACAGCGCAACCTGTGGTACCTCCCAGGCAGGCAGTACACGTCTGAAGGCACGAATGAGAAAACTATACCATATTTTACTAGGGAGGCTTCCTCCCCGAGATGCAAAACCGTAATAAAAACTTTTCCAGATGCTTTTCCAGTGGTAAGGAAACAGACCCACAAAGAGAAGCAGCCACTTTCTCTTGACTCCACACTTCCCTGCACACCTGGGTCCATCCCCGGTCCTCCTCACACCTCTCCCAGGCTTCCAGCCAGGCTGGTCCAAAGCCCCACCCCAGCCCCACCCCAGCCCCACCCCAGCCCCACNTAGGCATGGCTCCTGCCCTCCTTGAGTCGGAGCCTCTGCTTTGCTCCCCCCACGCCGGCACAGGGAATCTGGAGGCTGGGCCCCTAGCTGCCGGGGAGGCGAGGCGGTCCTGCCTGCCCCCTCCCTGCCCTCAGCCCCCGAGGTACTCAGGCGTCCCTCCCTTTCACAGCTTAGGCTCCTCATACCTTACCACCTTGCAGAGGACTGAGGTCTGGCCGGGGCAGGAGCTGGAAAGACACCTCCACACCAAGCCGCGAGGCTCATGTGGTGGGGAGGAGCCTTGGATTCCCTACAGGGCTGTGGTCCAGGTCTAGGGGCAGCCCTCCAACCCCTCTCGCCCCCCCACTAAGTCAGAACAAAGGGCTCTGCTGGACCTGGGCTTTAAAACTGGCCCCTATCCTTCCCCCCCGACCCCCCACCCCCCCAGGGCTATGGCTAGGCAAGGTCTCTCCCTTTTCCAGTTGCTTCTGTGACTGAGGGTAACTGAGGAGATGATCAGGGAAAAGTGAGCCTCCTGGAAGATGGGGGCCCTGGGTGGTCAGGAAGAACTCCAGGCCAGCCACCTCCCCCGCCACATCCTCCCATCCTCCCTCCCTGGAGTCCTGACTGCCTCCCCCTGGCTCCACAGACAGCATGATCCGCGTTGGAACCAATTACCAGGCCGTAATTCCGGAGTGCAAGCCTGGTGAGTGGCAGGACAGGCTTTGAAGGGAGGGGACTTGAGGGCCCGTGGCTCGGCCCTGGGCCCCACCTGAGGGAGCCCCTGAGTGGCCCGCACTGGTGGGACCCGCGGGGGTGGGTGTCCGGGCCTGTGGTATGGTTAGTTTTCCTGCTCTGCCTTCCTGTCTGGCTCTCTGCCCCTCCTTCCCCTCTGGGCCTCAGCTCACAGGCCTCACTCCGCCGCCCTCTGGCCATGGGTCCAGGCCAGGCCACCCGGGTGATGGCGTCCTCTGTCCTCTGCCTTTCAGAGAGCCCTGCACGCTACAGTAACAAGGAGCTGAAGGGGATGTTGGTGTGGTCCCCCAACCACTGTGTGTCAGATGCCAAGCGTGAGTGGGGTGGGATCCTGGGTTCATGCATACCCTTGGGAGCTGGGGGCCTGGTTCTCCTATCAGCTGCTGGCCGGCTCTTCTCAGAAGTGGGCTAGAGGCTGAGACATGTGGGTTCAACCCCTGCCCTGGGGCTCAGGGTCAGGGGCCTAGTCCCTGGGGGCATACCCCTGTCTGGACAGGCCTGGGTTAGGAGTTGTAACCCCTCCTCCAAGAGCTGGCTCCTCCCGCCTCTGCAGTTGACAAGTACATTGCGATGGCCAAGGAGAAGCACGGCTACAACATAGAGCAGGTGAGCCTCGGGCCTGCAGATTTGGGGAGGAGACAGCACGGTGCTGGGGGCAGCTGAGCCTGAGTCCTCCTCTGTCCTGGGCCAGGCACTGGGCATGCTCCTGTGGCATAAACACGACGTGGAGAAGTCGCTGGCTGACCTGGCCAACTTCACCCCGTTCCCAGATGAGTGGACGGTGGAGGACAAGGTGCTGTTTGAACAGGCATTTGGCTTCCATGGCAAGTGCTTCCAGCGGATCCAGCAGATGGTAAAGCCCTCCAACCCTGTCGGCGCTCCTTGGCCCCTTCTTTCTGATAAGCCTTCCCGGGGCCTGGAGTCTCAGGTGGGCTCCAGCCTCTGGCGTTGCCCCCTGCCCCCAGCTGCCTGACAAGCTGATTCCTAGCCTGGTGAAGTATTACTACTCTTGGAAGAAGACCCGCAGCCGGACCAGTGTGATGGACAGACAGGCTCGGCGGCTTGGGGGCCGAAAGGACAAGGAAGACAGGTGGGGGCCCGGGAGAGCTGTGGGTGGGGGTAGACGGCGCTCCTGCAGGCCCTAGCCCCTGCCTCACCCGCTCCTTGGCTCCCGTGTAAGCAGCGATGAGCTTGAAGAGGGACGAGGAGCCGTGAGTGAGGGGGAGCCGGACGCTGGAGACCCCAAGAGAGAGGTGAGGGTGCAGAGCTCTGCTGGCTTGCCCGCTGGCCCACGCTCTCCTTGGGCTCCGCACCGCTCACCTCCTCTTTTTTCCCTGGCAGCCTCTCCCCTCTCGGCCCCTGAATGCCCGCCCGGGCCCAGGAAAGAAGGAGGCCCAGGGCTCCCAGTACCGCCACCATCCGCTGAGAACTCGGAGGCGCCCGCCCAAAGGCATGTACCTGAGCCCCGAGGGCCTCACTGCAGTGTCGGGGAGCCCGGACCTTGCCAACCTCACACTTCGAGGCCTTGACTCCCAGCTCATCTCCCTCAAGCGCCAGGTAAGGGGCCCAGAAAAAGGAGGAGGTGTGAGAGGGGACAGTTGGCAGCTGGGGACTCTTGACTGGGGGCAGCTGAGCTGTAAGGGAGGCTGTGTGGTTGCCAAGCCTGCATCTTCTCCATCCTCTGGGTTTCTGGGTACCTTGATGTTATTTTTTGGTCACTAACAAATAAATAACGCTGGTGTTTGAAAAGGGGCGAACCCCAGTGTCTCCCCTACTGAATGGTTGTGAGCAATGAGATGAGGTAGATGGCCGGGTGAGGGTTGCTACTGATGGCCTCCTGGGTGGAGTTTGATGGCCCTCCCTTGACTTACCTTCCCAGGTGCAAAGCATGAAGCAGACCAATAGCAGCCTGCGCCAAGCCCTGGAGGGTGGCATTGATCCACTCCGCCCGCCTGAGGTGAGGCTGCTCTTCCAAGTTTGGGCGGCAGAAGGGACTCTGTCTGGTGGCAGAGCAAGAAAGGGGAGTTTTGTTTGGAGAGCAGGCCCTCTGTTCCCCTATTTTCGAGTCTCAAGGATCCCTGCCTTGCTCTGCAGGCCAATACCAAGTTCAACTCCCGCTGGACCACGGATGAGCAGCTGTTGGCCGTACAAGGTGGGTGAGGCTCTGGGGAGAACAGAGGGCCCCAGGAGTGTCTCCTTCCCCCCAGAGAGCTGGGGCAGAGGGGAAGCATCAGGGAAGTAACTAGATCTAAGGCGGTATTCACGCTCTGCTGCCCTTTTGACCCTTGCAGCCATCCGTAGGTATGGCAAAGACTTTGGGGCTATTGCAGAGGTGATTGGGAACAAGACTCTGACCCAGGTGAAGACCTTCTTTGTGAGCTACCGGCGCCGCTTCAATCTGGAGGAGGTGCTGCAGGAGTGGGAGGCCGAGCAGGATGGGGCCCCTGGAGCCCCGGTCCCCATGGAGGAGGCTAGGAGAGGGGCTCCCTTGCCAGCCCCAGCCCTAGAGGAAGATGATGAGGTGAGAAGGGGAGAGAGAAATGCTGCGAGGAGAGAGGAGAGGAACCACCTCCGTCCTTGAAGACTGGGCTGAGGGTGTGCTCGAACCCGGTTTCGCCCTTCTGTCTCCTCTCAGGTCCAGATTACGTCCGTCTCCACGTCGGGACCCCGATCGGGGCCCCCTGCACCGCCCCCTCCTCCACCTCCCGCCTCGCTGTCCCAGCCGCCCCCACTGCTGAGGCCACCCTTGCCCACGGCCCCCACCCTGCTTCGCCAGCCACCCCCACTCCAGCAGGGCCGTTTCCTTCAGCCCCGGCTGGCCCCCAACCAGCCGCCGCCACCTCTCATCCGCCCTGCCCTGGCTGCCTCCCGCCACAGCGCCCGCCCTGGCCCTCAGCCCCCACCCACCCTGATTGGAGCCCCTCTGGAGCCTCCAGCACCCTCGCTCTGAGCCCCGAGGCTCTCCGCCAAGCAGAGGCTCCAGAAGCCCGCGGCTAGGCGTCCCTGGGGACCTCCGGCTTCTTGGACCAAGGACAGAAGGAACTAGAGGTCACGCCAGGTCTTTCGAGGACCCAGGGCTGCCGCGACTGGCACAGCTGGCCCTGTGGGCTCTGCACGTTATTTCTGGTGGCCAAGCCTGGCCAGGGTCTGGGGCCTTGTGAGCTGGCCTGAGGGTACTTTCTTTTCCTGGCTGGGACTGGAACGGCTGCCTCCTAGGCTGCCGGGGCTTGGCCTTTGGTCCTGCCCTTCGTGTGTAGGGGGTAGTGACCATAGTGTGGGGGCTGGGGGTGAGGACAGTTTAATGTGTTGGCTGTTCTTCCTCTTTCCCTTCTTGTAGCAATAAGTCTGGGTGAGGTGGGGAGGGCACTGGAGGGGGGAGGTGGGCAGAGAGGTCCCTTGGGGCCAGAGAGCTAGCTCTCCTGTCTTCAGGGGCCGGGTGGGGATGCTGAGGAGCTCTGAGGGTGCCCCCTTGCCCACCAGCCTAGATAGAATAAGGAGGGTTGGGAACATATGCAGACATGGGTTTATTTTTCAATGTTTTTTTAAAAATAAAACCTTCAAGCTCACTGAATCTTCTTTTGGTTTAAGGGTCCCAGGCTTAGTGTCTTTGTCAGGGCAATGGGTTCACCTACACTGTCCCTTCTCCAGGGCCCAAATAGCAATCAGTTCTCCCCAGCAAGGCAGGTGGGCTGGGCCATATCTTGCCCACGGGGACTGGGTCCCTGCCCAGCTGGGATGAGAAACAGAGGCGGCAGCTCAGATTCCAAACATTCTCTTTATTACGTGTTTGATCCAGAGGAGAAACTAAGTGCAGGAAGGGGGGCTGGGTGGGGAGGGGCCACCTTGCCTGGGAGCCCCCCCTCCCGGCCACCACCCCCTTTGGGAGCCAAGCCTTGCCCTCCGGGCCCCTGGGAGCACCCGGGCTGTTCCATAGGGCAGGAAGGGGGAGGGAAGAAGGGGGAGGGAGCCCTTGGTAGGAGCCGAAGCCCACCTTCAGGGCTTGGGGCGGGAGGGCTGAGGTTGGCGAGGCCCCTTCCTGGGACCCAAGGGCTCGACTTGCCATGGAGCCAGGCCTGGGAGTGGGGTGATGAGTAGGAGTGGAGNGGAGGGAAGAAGGGGGAGGGAGCCCTTGGTAGGAGCCGAAGCCCACCTTCAGGGCTTGGGGCGGGAGGGCTGAGGTTGGCGAGGCCCCTTCCTGGGACCCAAGGGCTCGACTTGCCATGGAGCCAGGCCTGGGAGTGGGGTGATGAGTAGGAGTGGAGTCATCATAAATCAAAAAAAAAAAAAAATAAAATAATAAAATAAAAAATAAAACCCATCACAAAAAATGTACAACTCAGGTGAGGGTAGAGGCAGCCTCTGTTTAGGACCCTCTCCCCCAATTTCTCAAGAACAGAAACAGCAGAGAAATAAATTAAGGGGTGCAGTGGCTGCCACCAGCCGAGCGCCCATAGCCAGCTACTCCCACACTGGCTGCGGAGGTCGGCGAGCTGGGAGGCCCTTGGCCTAGCTGTCCCCCAACCCCGTGGAGGGCAGAGGCTCCCGGCCCCGCTGCCCTCCGAAGCCTCTGCCAGGCGGCCCTGGAGGCCTGGGGCAGTGTCTCCTGAGAGGAGGGGCGACAGTGTGAGGAAGAGAAGGCAAGGCCCAGAGATGAGTGGGGAGGGAAGTCACTGCTATGAACTAGCTGGTGCCCAGATTAATGCCAATGAAGAGGGGCAGTGGGGAGAGGACTGGCGAGGGGGCTGTGCTTTCAGACGAAGGCTCTCCCAGAAAGGAGGATGCCACCGTCCCTATTCCGGAGACTAGCAGCCCGGGCGGCCCCTGGGGGCCCGGGAGCCCATCTGCCCTGCGGTCCCCTCCCCTCCCAGCCCTGGGGTCAGCCCCGCCTTCTACCCAGGAGGGGGTGGGAGAAGATGGCACAGACTTTTTGAGGAGGGGAACAAACGTCCCCACAGCAGCTTGTGGAAGGAAATGCCCAGCCTCTGGGGAAGGAGGGGCAGAGGATACAGTGTGGAGGGAGGCCGAGCCCCGCGCCTAGCCTACCAGCCCCAGGCCGCTGCCAGCCCCTCGCTTCTGGGCTGGGCAGCACCCCCGCCCCAGCCCCCCAGCCGCCCAGGCCTCCAGCCCAGGGGCCTGAGGTCAGGGGAAGGCCACCTCTGGTGGTTTGCTTGGAGGGGAAGGGGAGGAGAGGGGAGAAGCCCAAAGTGGGCCTGGCGGAGGGCCTGACAGGGAACTCCACCACTCTTGCCTGAGAGTGTTCCAGCCCTGAGCCACCCTCCCGGGAAACCCCACAGATCCAGTCTCGACTGTCCCAATGGGGCAGGGAGGAAAGGTGGCCGCTGGGAAATTTTTTTTTTCTTTTTTCTTTTTGGTAATAAAAAATTTCTTGGTTTAGGCGAAATACTCTGTGCAACCGCAGTACCGAGGGGGAGCCCTGCCCCCCCACCCCCTCCCTCCCCTTCCTTTGCCTCCTGTGGGAGAGAGGGGGGAAGGGGGGCTATATGGGCAGGGTAACCGTGGGGAGGGGGAGAGAACCATCTCCCATCCCCCACAAACATGGAAGAAAAAACTGAGAAGGGCGGGGAGGGGGGAAGTGCCAGCAGGGGAGACACACCGACCCATCTCTGCAGTCCGGCCCAGGCGGGCGGAGCGCCGGTCCCAGCAGCGAAGTCCAGCTGGCCGCCTCCGCGCCCCCCACTCCTGGCAGCCTATTAAAGCTTAAGCTCGTTGGCTATTTTGGAGGCAATGTTTTTGAAGGCCATGGAGGTGCCCGATATCCGCTTAAACCGGACGCCGTTGAGAGACAGCCGCGGCAGCTTGCACACCTCCATCTCCCACTGCACGAAGCTCTCGTGGCCGGGCGTGCCGTGCACGCACAGCAGCATGTACTTCTCGTGCAGCTCGCTCTGGCAGCTGTTGGCGTCCAGCACCTTGCGGATCTCCCGCATCATCTCGTTGGGCTCCATGGAGCTCGTGGTCTTCATGCTCCACGTGAAGCGCAGCGAGCGGGGCTTGGCCTCCCGGAACTCCTCCTTCTCCTTGTCGTTGCCGCCACTGCCCACCACGTGAGGTCTGCTGAGAGGGCAGAGGTGGGCGTCAGGCGGGGGCTGCGGTGCCCCACCCACAGGAGCACCCCCCTGGCAGATGGACCCTGAGATCAGAGAGGACAGCGGGAGGGTGCCCCGGAGGCAGCGGTGCTGAAGAGGGAGTGTTAAAGCTGGTGGGAGAGCAGAGCGGGACGAGGAGGGTGGGCAGGCCTGCACCCCCGTCTCTCAGGGCAGAGCAGGGAGAAGCCAGCCCCTGGCCAGCGGTGACAAGGTGACGGCTCCATGCTTTCCTTCGAAGGGGGAGGGTTGGGGAAGAATGGGGAGCACGGCACAGTAGCCCCGAGCAGTTTCACAGACCAGACAGAGAGAAGTGGCTGCTTCACCAGAGCTGACCTTGTCCGTGGGCGGGAGTCTGTAGCCCCAACCACCCAACCTGAGGCTCCTGCTTCCAGAATCTACCGGATCTCAGGAGAAGGGCCCACACCTGCTGCAGTGGGGGTGAGGGGTGCTCTGAGAGAGGAGGCCCCACGAGGGTGGGGCCAGGGCAGAAGCGCGGGAAGAAGAGCCGTGTGGCAGAAGAGAGGAGCAGGAGGCTCGTGGCGAGCCCAGTGGCCCGCACAGGGCCGGCGCTGGCTCCAGCCCTCTCTCACCTGAGCGTCTCCACTCGGTCTTTGCTTTCAGGTTCATTCAGGTTCCTCAAAAAACAGAGCGAGGGAGAGTTTAGTGCTGGGACCTCTGTGAAGGTGGGTCCAGGGAGGTGCCACCGGTGGGTGGGCGGGACCCAAGCCCAGAAGGCCACGTGCCCATCACTGGCAGGCCATGAAGCTCGGTGGCCCATGGCCCCTCAGGGTGGCAGCTTGACCGTCCCTCTCCAACAGGGAGCCCAGCACGGTTGGGGGGGGCTGCCCCTCCCCACACGGAGATCCGTGCCAGTGAGGAGCTGGGGAGGAGGGTGTGGACGTGCGGGCGCTCATGGAGCACACAGCCCACAGCCAGGGCTCTGGGAAGGGGGTTCCTGCTCTAGGACCCCACGGCTGGGTCTCAGACCTGTGGTCCTCTTAGAGGGAAGGGGTGAGGGGATAAATAGAGGCCTACCTCGGGAGGCTCAAAGGGCTAAGACCTGCTGGGAGTGTGCCTGGGGCTGGATGAGGGGAGAAGGGCCCTGAGGCCTGCTGGAGACAGGCCTGCCTCCCTCGTCCTTTTGTGACTCCCCTGCCTGCCAGGCCATCTGCTGATACAGAAGGGAGACGGAAGGCAGGGCAGGGCAAGGCAGGGCAGACGCCTTGGGAGGGTGGGTGGGAAAGAGGTCTGGCCCCGCTGAGCGGCTTCTCCAGCTCCCGGCTGGAAGGTGGGTGCCTGGAGCCAGGAACTGGGAGTGCAGAGGAGAGCAAGGACAGAGGAGAGAGCGAGCAGCAGCGGCACATGTAAAAGGAACACAAAGAGACGAGACACAGGGACGCAACCAGCGAACGGCGGCAGCGCCGGCGCTGAGCAGGGAAGGAGCCTGGCTGCGCGCTCAGCCCCACCTGGCTCCTGCCCTGCGGGTGGAGGCCCCCACTGGGGCCCCATGAGTCAACAGCCAGCCATGCACTGAAGAGCTGGGTGGGGAGCGGCGGGCGGAAGGGGGAAGCCTGGAGACCCTGTCTCGGCTGTCTGTCAGCCGGGCACCAGGTGCCTGTCAGGTGTCCCCGCCCCAGGGCAGGGCCCGGGCTGCTGGCCTTGGGGAACCGGAGCTCCAACCTGCTCCTCAGCTTGGTATGTGGCCCACCCAGGCCTCCAGACAGGACAAAGGCAGGGCTGGGGGTGACAGAGCCAGGAGTTGGCCCAGGAAGGCAGGTGCCTGAGTGCGGGGGGATCTCCCTCTGCTGCCAGGGCGCAGGGGTAGGACGTCCCAGCTCCTGGCTCGTGGGAAGCCACAGGCCGAAACTGGAGAACACAGCCCAGAGAGGATGTTCGGCTCCAGTTGCCCAGCAAAGGCTGGAGGCCCGAGGCCTGCTGGTGTGGGGGAGGGCTGGGCTTGTTCCACGGAGCTGCCAGAAGGGGGTGCTGTGCCCCGCTCGAGAGGCAAAGGCTCCTCGGGCCTAAGGCATCAGGCAGAAGCCTGGACACCCTGGTGTCCCTGCAGGGCCCCTGAAGTCCTGCCATCCCAGAGTACCTGCAGTTCAGGGCACCAGGGAAGAGGAGGCCCAGGAGACCCAGAGTGAGACACCATCCCAGACACACTTCTGACCCGGGTGGAGCCTCTTCAGAGCGCATGCAGACACGGAGCGGCTGGAAGAGGAGCCCACCACGTTTGGGGCCAAAACCCGGGGTAGGGGCCGGGGGAGGAGACGATCTTAAAGGGAGAATCCCGAGAAGATCCCCTTTGCTGGGGGACGGGCCCGTCGTTTTCAGAGCCATTTGCCCTCAGCGGGCAAACGTGGCCTCACGGGCCACCCTGTCAGAGGCCGTTGTCTTCCCTTTAAGATGGCAGAGAGAGTGCCACACGGACATGGTTAGCAGATGGAGGAGGGCGCAAGAGCCAAAGAGGGGCGTTAGTGATGGAGGCAGGACACAGACACACACACACAGCGGGCTCAACGCCTACCTTCTGGCAAACCTGAAAGACAGATTTCTAAAAAAACAAACAAAAAAAGACAAAATAAAAAAAGAAAAAAAAAAAAAAAACCAACAAGACGGTATGTGGATAAGCAGGTGGGGAGTGGGCTTTACAGGTTCAAGGGTCACCCCCACTTTCTGAAGAGCCGCTCAGCGAGACTAGAGTCCCAGACACCCCCATCTGCTCAGGCCCCACCCTGCAGCCCCACAGCTGTATGCTGAGGTGGAAAGGGGCCCAGCCTGGCTACGCTGGTTGAGTGGAGCAAAGTACAGGAGGAAGGGCAGGCAAACCCACTCTCTCCAAGCCTCCTGCTTGCTGTATCCTGAACTCCGCTAAGACGGCTGAGGAAGCAGGGAGATGGGAGACAGGAGCACCCCACGAGGCCGGCTGGGGGTGCACCCCAGGATGAATGCTGCTTCTACGGGTCACCAGGGGCTGGGGTGAGAAACCTCACGAAGAGGGTCTCCACCCTGGTTCCCACGCCGGAAAGCGTCAGTGCAGCGGGCTGCGTGGGAGCCACCCTGGGCCCCCAGCAGTTACTTAAACTGTGGCCTTCATCCTGGCACACTGCCCTACCTCCACCCCACCCCGTCCGGCCCAGCAGATAAATATGGCTGCGACAGACAAAACCAACTGGGTGGGGAGCAAGGAGGTCAAACGGGGCGAGACAAGAGACCAGGAGAAACTCTCCTTGCCGGCCCAGCCTGGCTCAGGCCTCATGACTTTGCAGCTGCGTCACCAAATATAAGTTTCCATGGGAACCCAGGAGCGAAGAGGGGGGCTTTTATTTTAGCATCTGAGTTCACACTCTCCTAGAGAGGAGGCGGCATCGGCCATCTGCTTGGGCCAGAGAACAAGGGGTGTGTATGAGGAGCTGGGAAGGCCTGAGAGGGATGGACAGGTCTGAGCGCCTCAGGTGCAAACAAGACTCACTTTCTTAGGCTTCCTGAGGCTGCTTCTAACCCCCTAGGGACCTAATCCCAGTTCTAACCCCAGGTGTTCTCATCCCCTCCCCCAGGCAGGTGCAGGGCCTGGCCTCACCCTCTCTGCTGCCCTAGGCCCCCTACTCACCTGCGTACAAACTTGGAGGTGAATTTGCTGAAGATGCTCCCTGAGGCCCCCCGCCGGCCCTGGCTGTTGCCAGAGGGAGAGGCTGGGGTGACACCGTAGGGCAAATTCTGCTGGTCCCGCACCTGCCGGAGCTGTCCAGCGTGGAAGGTGCTTCGACTGGACACACCCCGGGGGAAATTAGTTCGGTCTGGGGCTCCACCACTGCTGCTGATGTTGTGGGCGGAGGGGGAGGCGACAGGGACACGCTGGGGGGCTGTGCTGTGGGAAAAGAGGAGGGGGTGGGGGAAACGCATCAGGGCACACGGCGGCGGCCCCGCCAGCGGCTGGAGCACCCTGGGGTTGGAAAAGGGAAGGGGAAGCTCGGGCAGAGGGAGGCAGCCACCACAGAGGACACAGAAGGAAGGGATGTGACCACGGAGGACACCAGTAAGGGGAAGGGGAGGAGATGGTTTCGGAGAGGGAGGGGCAGGGGTGGATTTGCGTGTGGAGAGCAGCTCGGGCTGGAGAGGAGTAGCTCCCTGGGAGCTCGGCAGACTGGGGCCTCCAGGGCACAGTGCTGACCAGCCCCCAGGGACTGAGTCCCTGAGATGCTGACTGTCCCGGGGTCCTAGGGAAGTCCAGGAAGGCTCAGAACAAAAGGCTTCCTTCTGGAGCCTCGGGGCGGCTTCGTGCATGTCTGTTCTGAGAGGGAGAACTGGAGGAGAAGAGGGTCGGAAGCTACTTTGCTTCCCTCTACCTCCCGGCTNGACTGAGTCCCTGAGATGCTGACTGTCCCGGGGTCCTAGGGAAGTCCAGGAAGGCTCAGAACAAAAGGCTTCCTTCTGGAGCCTCGGGGCGGCTTCGTGCATGTCTGTTCTGAGAGGGAGAACTGGAGGAGAAGAGGGTCGGAAGCTACTTTGCTTCCCTCTACCTCCCGGCTGCAGCAGACAGACGCCTCTTGTGGTTAAGATGACAAGAACAAGGCAGGACCCCCAGATGGGAAGAAACTATGGGGGGTGGAGGGGGGCAGGCTGAGGGCAGTGGTGAGTCAGCTGCCCCACCACACTTGCCTGGGCCGCGGCACCTCACAGTTACTGTCCGTGGGGGGCAGCCCAGTGGCCTTGTTGGGGTGCACGGAGGCCGACATGGATTTCTGGTGCTGGCGGGGCCGGGCCGCAGAGACCGCGGCGGAAGCAGAAGCCGTGGAGGCCCGGGACCCTGGCATGGTTAGGCTAGGAGACAAAAGCAGCGGAGAGGCCTGGGTTAGGGGCGGGCGGGGGCGGGAGGCTTGGTTAGGAAGCAAGGGCGCGGCGGGAAGGGCCAGAGGGGAGCCTCGGCAGGCTGCATGTCAGGCCCAGAAGCAGCAATGGGGCACAAGTCAGAGCCCAGGGAGGCAAGGCTGCGGAGCGGAGGGCAGGGCGGGAAAGCCGACAGGAGGCCACTGCTCCCGGGCTGTACCGGTCTCCTAGGAATTCTAAGAACAAGGATGTGCTGTCGCCAGAAAGAGCAGGATGCTGCTAAAGGGAGTTTTCATTAAGCTCAGAAAACAAGGAGCCAGGAGCTCAACACCGACAGTCAAGGTCAGGGGGTGCTGCTCTCACAGGCACAGCTGAGTCACCCTCAATGTGTGTACCCTTCAAGTGGGCATCTCTGGGTTCTGCCCTGAGCTGGGGTCCCTGGGGCACTGATGCTCAGAACAGCACAGTTGCCGTGCCCTGGCTGCGGTCAAAAAGCAAGAAGGCGGCTGAGGTGGTCATGGAGTTACACTGGGTATCCCGCAAGAAGCGGGCACAGGGAGGAGGAGACGGAGGGGAGAGCAGGGAGGTGCTGGTGTGCGGACGGCTGGACTGGGCAGAGCCAGGACAGGACTCCAGGAGCGGGAGGGCAGGGGTGGTGCCGACAGATGTCACCACTCGGGGAGCGGCTCCCGGGGCCGAGGCAGGCAGGGCCCAGGCCTACTCACCTGTCTTTGCCATTCTGGATGGAGGCCTGGCCAAGGCTGGCCCTCTCCAGGAGTGGGGAATTCCTGCTTCGGTTTGTGCTGGTGGAGAGGACGCTGTTCTGCGGGGAAAAAGGGGAAGAGCTGTATCACAGAAAACCAAAGTGGTCACAAATCCAGCTCCCTTCTCCCCTTTCTACCATGAGCAATGGTGGGGGGCGTGGCGGGGAGAAAGGATGTTACTTTGACTCCGGGGGGCAGGGTTTTCTACACTAAGCACAAGTGGCCCAGGAGGGAAGGTCAGGTAGGCAGCCAAAGAAAGCTGGGTCTGGTTAAGGAAGGAGCTGCCCAGAGAGGGCAGGCCCCAGAGCAAGAAGGCAGGGTGGGGGCCTGGGAAAGAGGGCGTGGCTGGCCAGGAGGGGGGAGGGGCGTGTCTCACCGTGGAGGGCGTTGGGGTGGTCTTCTTCCTCTCCAGGCCAGGCAGGGGGCTGGCAGGCACTTTGGCTGTGCTGCTGGCCTTCCGCCCTGACTCCCGGTCCTCCTCAGGCCGCTTGTTTTCTGCATTGTTGCTCTGAGTCTTCTTAGAGTAGGAATTGGAAGTGGGGATGGCAGGGCCAGCTGCTGGGCCAGAGGGACAGTGGGGATGTGTAAGAGTGAGGGTGGCACACCAAACACCCACCGTGTGCTTCATGCTTCCTACTGTGTGGCCAGCAACCCCGTTTGACAGGGTGAGGGAAGTATACTCCAGTAACCTGCCCAAGGACACGCTAGTAAGGGCTGAACAGAACTGAAACTCGGCTGTGCCACCCGAAGCCCCCAGAACCCACCGGAGAGGCAGAACCCACACTTGCCACTCTGGGAAGTACTCACCCTGGTCACTGAAGCGCCGCTGCTTGGGGTTGGCAGAGACGCTGCGCTGTACCTTGTGGGAGGGGGAAGGGGCACTGCTATTGGTCAGATCAGCTGAAGGCCGGGGCTTCAAGGTGATGGTGTCGCCCTCCAGCTGCAAGAACACAAGAGGGAGGGATGGAGAGCTGCTTGTGGACAATCCCACCTCCACGCCACATTCCTGCCCGACACAAACCCACTTGGGCTCCCGTGAGACATACCCACTGCAAGACCAAAGTGCATTTAGAAAAACAGAGAAAAGCAAGCAGCAACGCAGACCCTGCCCAACAGCCAAAGACACACCAACCTCCCCACAAAGACCCCCGCCCTCAGAGAGGGACACGGACACATACACACGCGCGTGCGTGCGCACACACACAAAAATGAGCATTCAGACTCAGAGACATCCCCCAATAGCTCCCGAACAGGCTAACCATCAAGAAAAGGAGTCTGACCCCACCAGGGGGGACAGGGAGGCCACACGTGCGTGCAAGTGGGACACACAGCAGGACCCGACTCCCACAGAGACCCATGGATTCAGGTGCAGACACGGTGACCCAGACAAGTAAAGCAACAATCACGAGGCCTCTAGATGGACAGACACGAGGGATGGATGTATAGGCCCCCAGATACACACTCCCAGACATGAGCACAGAGCAGAAGCAATGCAGACTCACGGCTCCTGTAAGACACAAAGCACCCAGGAATCCCGAGACTTCTCGACACAGAGACACAAAACATGGAAACACGCCTAGAGGCAACAAAGAACTGACCCAGACGGACCGAGACCCTGTCTAACCAACACAGAATGAACCAGACATACTCACCATGTGGTAACCCAGACCCAGGCCCGACCCCATCAGCTTTCCTATTGAACCACTGATGGCAATCAGAGAAAGCAAAGGCCAGAGGGGCCTTAGCGCCCCCCAGAGGTGGGGCTTAAAATCAGTCAGTAGAGAGCACAGCCACACAGCTACTCGGAGATGAGGTCTGCCTTCAACAGCTGCTAGAAGCAAGGGGCTGCTGCTGACAGAGGACGGCACACACGGGGACGGAGCGGGGGCACGCACCTCGGAGCTCTTGTAGCCCAGGAGCAGATAGGTGGCCATCACCTCGTTGTACCTCTGGCCCACCAGTGAGTCCTGGATCTCTTCCCGTGTGTAACCCATGGACACCATCAGCTCTGCACGGGAGGGCACACAATGAAGGCAGGTCCTGAGTCCCAGGCAGGCTCAACCTCACTGCCCAGCACAGCCTCACCTGTCCGCCTGGGGTCCTTGTAGTCAGGGAGTGGCTCCACATAAGGCTTTAATTCATCATCTTCATGACCCACATTCATCCACCGATCTTTCATGATTTGCTGGGGAGCAAAGGGAAGGAGAAGGGCAGAGAGGGAGAACTCAGCCTGGAGGCTTCCTTGGGACCCAGGACCTGGCCAGACGGTCTCAGGCTGCTCACCTCTAAAGTGCCTCTCTTGCTGGGATTGAGAATGAGAAATTTCTTGAGCAGGTTTTCACAGTCTGTGGACATGTAGAACGGAATACGGTATTTCCCCCTCAGTACTCGCTCTCGCAGCTCCTGTAGGAGGGAAATTTAAATCACCCAAGCACAAGGGTTCAAGAAACCTAACATCCAGGCTCCTGATAGTTTGACTGTCCAGGCAGATAGAAACAAAATATGATAGGAGGCAGAGGGCCTGGGACAAGGCCCCTCACTAAAGAGGCGGTGCTGTCGGATACCCCACACCCTCGGGCTTGAGGAGCCCAAGGCTTGCAATCCTGAGTGCCTTGGAGAGGTAAACAAACATACAATTTATCCCAGCTCTCAAGAGAAGAACCGAGATTATGATGCTGCCTACATAATGCCTTTTAATAGCTGCTACCTTTTGTAAGCCCTTTGAAGCTCTGGCTCAGGAAAAATGTAGAAAAGCAGTGAAGGTGAGAGGTCGGGGATAAGACCAGCGGCCAAGGAGAGGAAATGAGAATTCAAATGATCTAAGCCTGCACTTCACTCCACCTTGAGGTTCTGTCCATCAAAAGGCAGGGATCCGCTGACCAGTGTGTACAGGATAACTCCCAGGCTCCATACATCCACCTCGGGCCCATCGTACTTCTTGCCCTGGAAGAGCTCTGGGGCAGCGTAAGGAGGACTGCCACAGAAGGTATCCAGCTTGCTCCCAAAGGTGAATTCATTGCTGAAGCCGAAGTCTGCGATCTTGATGTTCATATCAGCATCCAAGAGCAGGTTTTCTGCCTGGGAGGTAAGAAGTAAAATGTCAGGGACCAGGTGGACCACACCAAGGCACCAGACAGGAGGAGCTGAGGGGACGGAAGAGAGACAAAAGAAGTCATCCTCAGTCTCAGTACTGCTCCCACCAGCTCCAGCGCGGCCTCCAGTACGTGCGAAGGCGCTGGGCTGGGTTGGAGGAGGGTGGCAAAGGCCGCTCCTCACACAGGCAGCTGTATGAGGGCTGGGATCTGAAGGCTGANCTGAAAAGGGGCCGCTTTCTGGGAGCCCGACGGGAGATTTCCTCCTTCCTCTAAACTGCCTGAGCCCAGGGCGGGGGGAGAGGGCTGTTTCCAGCTCTATGCCACAGTCACTGGTAAGCTGTCCCTCCTCTGCAAATGAAAGCCTTCATTCCTCACTCCTACATGTGTGGTGCCACCTGGAGGGTTCCTTGACCAGCTAGTAAGACCTCAGTTTCCACTGTGAGTCAAGGGCAGCAAAAGTCTCACCTTGCAAAGGCTACATGCAAAATCACTTTGCAACTGTTAGTCAGGAGGAGCCTAAAAGCGAGAAGGAAAACTGGGAGTACCTGTCCTTAATCTGCGTGTACTATCAGAGGCTTGAGACTGGAGCTCAGTTTCTGACAACCCAAGCCCTCCATTCCCGTTCTCTGAAACGGAGCTGGCCCAGAAGCCAGGGGGTTCAGGAGGAGGTCCAAATGGGATCAGCAAGATGAGTGACNTAAAAGCGAGAAGGAAAACTGGGAGTACCTGTCCTTAATCTGCGTGTACTATCAGAGGCTTGAGACTGGAGCTCAGTTTCTGACAACCCAAGCCCTCCATTCCCGTTCTCTGAAACGGAGCTGGCCCAGAAGCCAGGGGGTTCAGGAGGAGGTCCAAATGGGATCAGCAAGATGAGTGACACCTGACAGAGGCTTAGAAAGGGGCAGGTTCTCTGCCTCCTCTTATCCCTGTACTTCTTAGAGCCACTCCCCTGGATCATTCCAGATGTTAAAGCAATTGCTTCTGTTTCGAGTAATAGCTGTATACATGCGTTTCTGCACAGGGGCTGGTCACAAGCCAGAAAACAACAAGATGCAGGAAGCAGGTCAGACAGGTAGGCCGAGGGGCTGGGAAAGGGCAGAAAGACCTCTAACGAGCCAGTGTCTGAGGCCCGGAAGCCCAAGCAGGAGAGTCAGCACAGAGGATCCAACAAAACCCTGAAGGTAGCAGAGCCATGGAGAGGGATAGTGGCGACAACAAAATAACCGGAGAACCTGAACCAGGGGCTCACGTGTCTGTGAGCGCTCAATAATGTCTGACTCTGGGATCCCACAGACCGGAGCCCGCCAGGCTCCTCTGTTATGGAATTTCTCAGGCAAGAACACTGGACTGGGTTGCCATTTCCTCCTCCAGGGGATCTTCCCGACCCAGGGACTGAATCCGCATTTCCTATACTGTGCCACCTGGGAAGCCCAGGGGTTCAGGAGGAGGTCCAAATGGGATCAGCAGATGAGTGACTCCTGACAGAGGCTTAGAAAGGGACAGGATGTACTGTGAGCTTACTTTCTGGAGGCTGGAGGAATTCAGCTGAGTCTTGTCAATGATCTTTACAGCTACCTGCACAGGAGACAAAAAAGCCCAAGGTTATCTCTTTGACCAGGCTAAGACCAGGATTCAAATCTGCTTCTCCCTTCGTATCTCCGCCTTCTTCTGGTCCTATCCCTCTGAGCATCTCTCTCTTTTCAGATCTCATTTCTGCCTGATAAACAGAAGGCTGCCTTGGGGAGTAGCCCTACCACTACTGCTGGGATATCGACAGTGGGAGATGCCACCGTGTCCCCAGGTCCAGCGCTCACCTCTTTCCCAGTCAGGATATGCCGAGCCAGCTTCACCTTGGCGAAGTTGCCCTTGCCGATGGTCTTGAGGAGCCGGTAGTTGCCGATATGGGGCTGCTCGTCAGCAGAGGGGGCTGAGTTGCGGCCCCGCAGCATGTTGGACTTACTGCTGGGCTTGTCGAGGTGTCCCAAGGGGGGCTGCCAGGTAGAAACGTGCACACCTTGAAGCGTGCCACCCTTCAGCTCCCCACGCCCTGGCCCTTAGCTCTCTGCGAAACATTGTAAGAGGCTGGGGTAGGGGGGCAGGGAGGCTGGGGGGCGTGAAGAGAGCAAGTCATAAGGCAGGGGAGTAAGAGGAGAGGGAGAGCAGCCCCGCTCCACTCCAAAGAGCACAGCCCGGGGTCCAGTGTCAACATCCTACCACGAGCCGTCCCATCCCCGGCTCCACTCTCTGTAACACGTCCCCCGTGAGCAGCCCAACAGTCCCTCCTCCTCGTGTGGGGGAGCGCCGCCTGCTGCTCTCCTTGTGGCCTGCTCACACTTTAATCAGGCCCAAACTGAAGACTCGCAGGGGCAACGTGGTCAGGATTACTGCAAAGCACTCGGCACCCAGGGCTTTACACGTGTCTTTACTGCGTATGACTTTACGTTGATTTGTTGTCTATCTCGTAAGAACGGAAGCTCATGAGGGCGGGCACGCATCATTTATTCACTGATACAACCCAGCACCTAGGCAGACTGGATTATGGCAGATGCTCAGTGAACACCTGTGCAATGAAAACATGGAATGATGATCTGAGCAAGGCCCTCCTTAGATATCCCCTAGCTCAAATAAGGGTGAGAGGAAGCAGAAATGACAACAATTGGCACCAACAGGTATATATACATAACACAAAAAAGGCACGGTCCAGAGGAAAACATCCATCTGTATGAAGACCTGTACGGTCCTCAGAGTGCTAAACGTAGAATTCCAAGTGATCCACTCCTAGCTACACACCCAAGAGCAACTTGTACACCCGTGGACGTTCATAGTATCCCACATTCCCGATCGCCAAACAGTGGAAACAACGCAAATGCCCATCAATTGCCAAATGGACGTACAAACTGTGAAATATGCAGACAGTGGAAGATTCATGGGCAACTTAAGAAAGAAAAAGGAGCACCAACATACGCTACCCTGTGGATGAACCCTGAAAATGCTACGCTATGAGAAGGAGGCTGGCCACAAAGGGCTGCAGGCTATGCAGCTTCCTTCGGAGCAGGCAAATCCAGAAAGACAGAAAAAAGAGACGAGTCTAGGGCCGAGGGGACTCCCCTGAGGGGAGGGGCCTTAGGGATGACAGCTATGGGCTGAGGTTTCTTTCTGCAGTAATGAAGAAATTCTAATGAAATGCTGACTGTGGTGATGGATACACAGCTCCACGAATTTACTAAAATCCCCCTAAGCGTACACTTTAGAGGGTGAACTAACTGTATGGGACGTGAGTTACATCTCAGTGAAACTGTGAAGAGTCTGGTCTAATGCTGGTCAAGAGCCCTGATCTGCCTCTTCAGCGCACCCGATGCCACTGCTCCAGTGTCTCGTGGGTCAAGGGCAGCCAGGGCCTTCCAGAGCTGCCCTGGAAACTTCAAGGATACAATCTGGAAGCAAGCAGTGGGACCAAAGAAGTGTGCCTCAAAGTTCTTTCCTTCACAGTCCTTTCTGGCTCTCGGTGAAACCCTCGAAAACCACAAAGAAATGACTTGTTACCACCCAAGGAACTGTCCAGGGTTCCTCGGCAAGGAGCATGCTTCCCCAACCAGCTGCTCTTCAGCCCTAAGGGGCCACGAATAAGGAAAAACCTCCCTCTGCCCCCACTTCCGAGAGAGGAAGATGGGTGGAAAAGTTTCCTTGGCAACCTCTAATTCACCTCCTAAGTTTCTGGTCACGTCCCTATTTTCTGAGGATATGAGCCAAAGGCAGCAGGAGTCTGGCAGTCACCAAGCCCTCAGAGTTTGGAATGAGAATTCAGTATCGACCTCAGGGTCTGGGTCCTTCGCTCCCTGGAGCTAACCTGGGCGTCCGACTGCCCATCCTGAGCTCGGCCCCTCTGCCTCCATGCGTCTCAGCCCTGGGGCTGCGCTGTGCGGCACAGCTGGCCAGCACCCTCTCCCACTCCTCGCGCCCAGGCTCAGCGGCACACCATCTTCACCGAAGGGCAACAAACGCCCTCCACGCCGGGACAGAGAGGCATGGCCGAGAGTACACGTGGAGAGACAGACTGCCAGGGTCCAGGTCCCAAGTCTGCCTCTTACTCAACACGTGTTAATTTTACTATCATCAACAACGTCCTTAAGAGGGAGATGACATTACTACGAAGCAGGAAAAAATCCTAAAAGATGGCCGACGTGGGACGCTCCCATGTGGGTGCAAGTACATGGTCTAGTGGGTGCCGAGGAGCTCCGTCCCACAGGCCGAGGGTCTAGGTCAGGCTTCCCCCGTTTATGAGCATTAGTTTCTTATCTGTAAAGTGGTGATAAAACAGTCCTATTTCACATTCATTAGGTGACAGAAAACATGTAAAATGCCTTCAGTTCAGTTCAGTTCAGTCACTCAGTCGTGTCCGACTCTTTGCGACCCCATGAATCGCAGCACGCCAGGCCTCCCTGTCCATCACCAACTCCCAGAGTTCACCCAGACTCACGTCCATCAAGTCAGTGATGCCATCCAGCCATCTCATCCTCTGTCGTCCCCTTTTCCTCCTGCCCCCAATCTCTCCCAGCATCAGTCTTTTCCAATGAGTCAACTCTTCACATAAGGTGGCCAAAGTACTGGAGTTTCAGCTTTAGTGTCACTCCTTCCAAAGAACAGGTAAAATGCCTTAGCCAATGCTTAATAACCACTATGATTACCATTATTGGAGAAGGAAATGGCAACCCACTCCAGTGTTCTTGCCTGGAGAATTCCAGGGACGGGGGAGCCTGGTGGGCTTCCGTCTATGGGGTCGCACAGAGTCGGACACGACTGAGGCGACTTAGCAGATAGATAGCCCTGGTGGCTCAGACGGTAAAGAATCCGCCTGAAATGAGAGAGATGTGGGTTCAATTCCTGGGTCGGGAAGATCCCCTGGAGAAAGGAACAGCTGGGTGACCCACTCCAGTATTCTGGCCTAGAGAATTCCATGGACAGAGGAGCCTGGAAGGCTATGGTCCATGGGGTCGCAGACAGTCAGACACGATTGAATGATTTTCACTTCACTTCAAATGCTACACAGCCTTTCTGCAGAGCCAGAAGTCTCACGGTCAACAAGACTTTCACATCTAAGTCAAGTCCTCCTGTTCCAGCTGCAGCTCAGATGGAGGCCAAGAGTTGTAGGGTCTCCCCGCTAGGGAGATGTCCCAGCTGGGCATCAGCCACTTTGCCTTCACAGGAGGGGACTCGCCAGGGTAGCTGCAAAGGGTTAGTTCCAAGTGAGGTCTCCAGGACACTCAGACAGAATGTTCCGCCTGTCTGGGTCCCAAAGAAGCAGAAAACGCTGGGGCGTGTTCTTGATTCCCCTGCTCTACAAGCCACACGTTCCCCTTTCTGACCAAACCCCCCAACTCTCAGGATGCCAAGGACACAGTCCTTCTCTCACCCCTCTGCCTCCTCCATGTTGAAACACAGTTCCCACAGCAGGGATGAGGGACAGAGTGAGGAGAGGGTGCCAGGAGCAAGAAGAGAAAGCCCTCAGTAGCAAATGCTCCTTGGACCAGGGCCCTGCGCCCAGGGGCTTCTTTGAAGGCTGATGCAGAGGCAGGGCAGCAGGTGCGACCATGGAGACAGGGCCCCTTCCACGGCTCTGACTAGGCCCGTGTAACATGGACACAGATCTCACCAACAAGGTGGGAAGCTGATGACCGGCTGGCCTTCTGGGCCAACTAAAAGGATCTGGCCAGAACCACGCTCTACCCCCCACACCTCCATCCTCCTTGCGCACAGACACAGAACACAACATCCTCCAAGCTCTAGCCGACACCATAGAACGGGCAGGCCCCAAAGGTCTCAGAAGTCCGCTGAAAGTAGACACCATGGCCCTCGGGCAGCTTTCAGAAAGAACGAGGGGTCACCCTGGGAGGTAGGATTTGGAACCAAATAGCAAAACACGCAAGTTATTTAGCAGGCCTGACTGAGAAGCTGGGCCTAAGCAGCTTTGGGGTCCTCCTTCGAGAAGAGGGCAGAGTGTAGAGCATGAAGATGAGGAAACAGTCTTCTACGCAGTGGGCCCTTCAACCTGGGATCTCAGAACCCGGCCTAGGAGTGTTGCCAGGCTCGCCCGGAAGACAGCCTCCTCCCTGAGCGGCCCGGCGCTGACTCAGGTAGGCAGGGCCCCTTCCCTAACGCTGGAGGCTCTGACCAGCAGTTCCTCCAGAGAAAACCTCATGCTTTGGGGTCTTGCACTCAGGGCTGGCCTCAAGTGTCCCGAGACTTCCCCAGGGCCGGGAAGGGGCCAAGCTGGGAAGGGCGACAGGCGGTCCTGAGCCAGAGGCAGAGCGCGCCTGGGCCCTATGGAACGGAGGAAACCCATCCCTTGGGCACTGGCCCCAGGGGCCGCCCCCGCTCCGTCTCCTCTCACCGTGGTACTCGTGTGCCCGCCCGGGGCCTCGGCCTGTCTTGTTCCGTTCCTTTCACTCTGGCCAGGCCTGCTGACTCCACCTAAGGGTCGACTCTTCTCTGGGGACTGGCCCCTCTTCGTTTCTTAGCCTGTGCCTCTTCCCAGGAAGGTGCCTTGTGCTAGTTAGTGCCTGGCTCCATTTAGCAACTCCTCAAAGATCCTGTGTGTAGGGTGGGAGGGATCAAAGAGAAGGGGGCAATTCCACAGCAAAAAAACAAAACAAAATCGGGGGCAACATACCCGGCTGACAAGGACTACCAGCGACTTCCATTCAGCAGAGTCCAGGGCAGAACCTGTCAGGCAGCGAGGGCAAAGTACAGAGGCCGGGAAGAGCCAGGCCCAGGGCGGGGGCTGCTGGCGCCGCCAGCCACCCTTACTCAGCTGAAGCAGGCGACACCTTCCACCACCTCCTCACTGAAAAAGAGTGCAGCAGCCAGGCCCGAGCGGCTCTGGGAACCTGGACTGTGTCGCAACCGAAACCACCACTAGCAGAGAGAGCCCGGGCTTGGCAAGGAGAGGGACGGGGACAGAGCTCTGTGGCTTCGTGCAGGTCGGGGCCTGGTGGCCAGGAAGCCCACGCAGTCCTCGGACACTACCCAGGAGCCAGGTGGGAGGAAAGGGGCCCGAGGGGAACGGGAAGGGAGGGAGACAGAGAGAGAAAGAGGCGGGTTTAGATCCACTTCCTCCTCCCTCCCCCTCCCCGGAAGTGGGCTGCCCCACCCTCCCCAAGGTGCTCCGCTGCTAACAGCTGGGAGAGGGTGAGGAGGAGACTCACTCCAGCCCAGGCTGTCATAAAGCCATTACTGCACCTGCAGCAGGTGGGACCTGGGTAGGGGCTCACATCTGCAAGCGGAAGGGGGGCCTCCGTGTGAATCAGACAGGCTGCCCCAGAGAGCGGCAGCAAACCCGCCATCAGGACCAAGGGTAGGGGCCGGGGGGAGCAGGACCAGCTGTCCAACAGTGGCAGATGGACCTCCTACTTCACAGAAAGCAGCGTTCAACCTTAGAAAAATGCAGACTCCACTGGTATGGAGTGATATGGACATAGTATCAGGAGATTCAGGAACCCTGGGAAGCCCCTTAGGTCTATGGATTCTAGATGAAGAGCCTTCATCACTGATAGACAGTGAGATGTTTAATCCTAAATTTTGCCCAAAGGTTGGGTACAAACCAAACGTTTCCCTAATTCCTTCCAGCCCCGATTCTGGGAGACCCCCTCCCCCAGGCCTGGGCGCAGCAGGGGCAGCCATCCTTCACACCTTCCCCTGACCAAGCCCCTGCGGTCCAGGCGCCTGCTGAGCCCTCCTTGCCATGTTCTGGGTTCTGGGACGGACTTCTCCTCTGGCTGCCCGATCTCCGTCACATTCACTCCACTACTCTAGGCTAGCGCCTTTCCCGTTAGGCAACTCTTTCTAAAGCGCTCATGCCAGGAGGCCATAACTCCTCCAGGGAAGGGGAGAGCTCCTGGTGCCCTCACAGCACCTGGCACACACGCATGGGAGATGGCACTGCTCTGTGTTCACCTTCTGTAGAGCCCTGGTCAACAGATTCGACACCCCTGGTACTACCATCTGCCGGCACGTACATCCTGTGTCCTCCACACCATAAACCTGCATGTTCATTTTACACATGAAAAGTTTAAGTGCAGAAGTTAAGAGAATGGCCCAAGGCCTGCCTGCCAGTGCAGAGCTGGGCCTGGGGCCCAGTGCTTTCGTGCCCACTCCAGCACTCTGCTGTTCCTCACGGCTGCATTTACCAGCTTCCCTTCAACCCTTCTTGAAGACTAATCTACTCTTATTTTTCCCCAAAGAAGCGGAAGTCTCTGGCTCTTCGTTCGCAGACTAGGAGGAGGGAAAGAAGTGAAGATTCAGGAAAGGTGCCTGGGACAGCAGGAGCCCCAGTGTCTGGTTAAGGCCAGTTTGGGGGCCGGGGGCTGTTTCACAGCGCCTCCTCCTCTCACTCCTTCAAAGTGGGCACGCAGCTCAGCGGGAGAGATCAGGCTTCATCCTGGACCCTGGGCTGTCAGCCCTGCCCCTCCGCTCAGATGCCAGAGTGGGGTCAAATGGCTTCATGTTCTAGCCTCCAGGGTTCTGCGATGTACACAGGGATCGCTTCCTTGACTGCATTTGTGGGAGGCAGTGAAAGTTTTGTAAAGTGAGGAAGTACCAAGCACTGAACTCAGAGACGCGCGGGAGAGACGGGGAGGACTGAGCGGACACGCCATGGGGCAAAGCACGAGTTCTGTCACCCCTCTTCCTTCACGGAACCCAGGAGCCTTCTCTGCATCCTTTCATCCTGAGCAACTGTCCCTCTCAACTGCCGAGAGTCAGTAAGCCAATGGAGCGTGCTGGGTAGGAGAGCTCTGGCAGGGCTGGCAAGCACTGACGGCTAGAGGGCCTGGACGCACCCCCACCAGGAACTGTGACCCTCCGCCTGAGGAACCCCTGCAATCCCCTAACACTCCACTGCAGAGGGGAGGTGGGCTTGTATGAAACCGCTCCCTTCTCCGAGCCAGGGCAGATGCCTCCCCGACAAAGGACGCCAGCAGAGCCTGAGACCGAGGCGAAGCCGAAAGGAAGGTGGCTGGCTGTCGTCCGGCTGTCTGAGCTGCAAGTCTCACGCTGAGGGTGGGAGACGGGCACTGTGGCCCAGGCCGCGCAGGAGTCCATGAGCCTCCCAGCAGCCACGGCAGAGCCAGCGCCTGTCTGGCAGGCAAGAATTGACCACAGTGAGAGCCGAGCTGAGCCACTCTCCAGCTCACACCCCTTCATGCACAGAAGCCACCGTGCCAGGAGCACCCCTCAAATCTCCTGACTTCTGAGTCACCCGAAATGCTGGGCTCCTCTTCAAACACGGTAGATTCTACGGAGCAATCAGAGCTTTCGAAGTTTCCACACCACTCCATCCCTGGGCATCCGCTTGCCTGGAGCCTGGTCTCTGTCTCCGTCTCCAATTACTGTTGCCTGTTCAGCACACCTTCACTGAGCGCCCACCACTGGAGCCCGTTTACAAAGTCCAGAGAGATTTGGCTTCTGCCTCCAAGAGACTGAGAGGACAAGGACTGTACATGAGACTCACAATGTGCCTGTGGACGGCACAGCAGAGCTCAGGAGGCGTCGGGCCTGCTGGGAGCCCTGCTTTGCTCCTTACCAGCTCAGACCACCACCAGTGAGAACACGTGGAGCCACTAGACCTCTAGACACGAGGACTCTAGCTGTTCCCACTTCACAGGATTAGTGTTGAGGGGGAAATGAGAAAGTCCACGCCAGTGCTGACTGACCACAGAGCCTGGTGAGCAGCAAGGTGTCCGCCGTGTTTTCTGTGATCTCTCTACACCTTCAGGTAGGCACTTTTGTTTCCCATCTACAGGGGTTCTCTGAGCTCTGAGAAGAGCTCTAATCTCTAAGAACTTGATTACAAGTGCAGCAAAGCTGGTATTCCTTCTAGAATGAGGAAAAGTTAAATTCCTACCACGGCCAGGCTGTCAGACAAAAAGGTCCCTCCTTCCTAACATAAAACCACTCCTGCCAAGAGAAGTGGGTGAATGAGAAGGCAGCCACGCCTCTGCCCTTGGAGCAGCCCAGAAGAGGAGGAAGGTGTGCCCGCTCTTCCAGTCCTTGTCAGCTCCTTAACCCCTTCCTTTCCGAAGAGGCCCAAGAGACAGCCGACTTAACCAGTGCCACACGGTGACACGGGCTGGGGGAAGCTCACACTGCCAGCCTTGCGCGCCATTCGGCTCCTCCCGTACCAGTGGGTTATTGTAACCATGGAGACCAGCTAGTTCCTCCATATCACAGGAGAGCCAGCCTGCCAGCAGCCCAGGGCTCTGGGGGAGGCAGAAGGCAGTCTGCAGCAGAAAGGTCTGGCTCTCCCGACACAGGATCATGGGGAGCTGACGGAGATGAGCCAGGGCAGCCGAGGTACCCGGGCCGCCCTCTAAGTGCCTTTTCTTTGCCCAGTAGTTTGTCTTGAGCATGCCGTCTGGCCGTAAAAGTGGTGCGAGGTGTCCCTCCGGAGTCAGACAGACCTGTGGTGGGACCCCAGCTCTACCACCCTGGTTGCTGTGTAAGGAAGGGATTGGAACGGATCAGAATAGTGGTGTGGAGAGCCAGAGATACACTTACTGAAAGGCTCCGGCTCTCACGTAACACCTTTTAAGTGGCCCATGTAAGTAACCCTCTTATCCCTTGTTTATCCCAAATCCCTTTATTCAAATAGTTGTCCAGACACCTTCTTAGCTGAGAATGACCTCTCCCTCCCTCTCACAGCGCCCTGTCTGTGCCCACTCAGCTCTTCTGACTTTGGGCTTCTATGCCTTAACCCTGCTCTTTGTGCTCTGAGAAGTCAGAGGTCACCCTTGTGTGCCCTAAGTGCCTAACGGCACGCACCTAGCTCCCCTGCTTTATAATACTTGTGGAAACTACACCGAGTAAAAGTGGCACCGCTTTATGACCCCTAAAGTTGCTCCCCTCCTCCCTCAAGGAGATAAGCAAGGGCAGAGGAAGGAAGATCAAGCTTCTGGCTGCAAGACCCCTCTCCCCTCTTCCAGGGCGTGCACTGCCCTTTGAAGCTGACTGGTCACTGTCCGTCCTTCTCACTAGACTACACCATGCAGGGAGGGCCCCTGGTCTGTCTGATTCATGGCCCACAACAATGCCTATAGCACAGAGCGCAAGTTTTCAGTAAGGTAATGAATGAATAAATGCGTACCGATGAATAAGTAAGAAAACATGTTGGGGCATCTTCATGACGGTTTCTGGGATCCACACCAGTAACCCGCATCAGTGTACTCTCAGACAACATCCAAGCGGGCAGTGGGCCGCAGACTGGGTGCCCCAAAGATGGGCGACACCTGTGGAGCATCAGTCTCACTAACAAGCCTTCCCTCCGGAGGAGACAGGGCCCTTGGTGCGGCGTCTCTGACAAAGCTCGAGGCCGGGGTGGCCATCAAGGAGAGCTGCAGACAGACTCGGAATACGGGCAGAGCCGAGCTGCAGCTGCCCCCTACTCCCATCCCCGGCGCCTTTCATCCCAGAGGGGGATCCCTCTCCTTGAACTTCCTGCTGCCCCACAACCCCCAGGCCCTCCCACTTCACCCAGCTCTCTCTGCCTCTCCACATTCAATGCCTCCACTGCTCTGCTGTCAAAACCACGGAGTCTTGCTGTGACAATGTAAGGCAGCCAAAGCCACTCCAAGAGCCACCGATTTGGGGAAGTGACAGAGACTTCAGGAGACATTTCCTTGGTGTTTGCCACACTGAGAGCTCTGCTTCAGTATTCCCTCCTTGAACCAATGAACTGAGTCGGCCCTAGAGATCATCCACACACCCCTGCCTCGTTTCTGTGTAAAAATCAGCGTCCCCACCCTGCCTCCCAACCCTCCTCACACTGCCTCCTGTTACAGAAAAGCAGAGGAATGAAAAACGGCAGCTGGGGAGCTCAGTTGACTCACCACCCAGCATAATCATCTCCTCCCAGAATCTCCCATCTTCTCCCGGGGTTTTTGCCAACACAAAGTGAAAAGGAAGCACGAGATCTTAGAACAAAACCAACCCCCTCTCAGCGTTTATGCAACAGCCTTTCTACCTGGGTGCAGATTTAACCCTGTGTCTCTGCCGTTCCCATGCAGTTTCCTTCAAACATCTTCATGAAGCTCGGAAGCAGGCCTTCTGGGTTCTATCTGGTTCCAGCTCTACACTGGAAGGCGCTGAATAAGACAAGTGCCTCTTCCCACTGCACCTTCCTCTGGAAGTGGAAAAACTACTACCTCCCGACTCCTCCAGTTTCAAAGAGGGAGTTAGAGGAGGAGGAAACATCAGAAAGAAGACTGGGCCTAAAGTCTGCTGCCCAGAAGTCACCGTGGCCACAAGTTCANGCTCTACACTGGAAGGCGCTGAATAAGACAAGTGCCTCTTCCCACTGCACCTTCCTCTGGAAGTGGAAAAACTACTACCTCCCGACTCCTCCAGTTTCAAAGAGGGAGTTAGAGGAGGAGGAAACATCAGAAAGAAGACTGGGCCTAAAGTCTGCTGCCCAGAAGTCACCGTGGCCACAAGTTCAGAGCTCAAGCAGGACAAGAGCAGAGCACCACCAAGGCCAGCACCCCCTCGCTCAGCACCTGTCTCCACCTGGCCAGGCTGCAAGGTGGCTGTTCCACTTAAGTGACCACTAAAACTCCAACTGGCTGCTCTTCCCATGATTAACTGCCCACAGGGCTGTTCCTGCAGGTAGAGGGGTTATCTTCCCCCTTCAGCAGACCACTAGAAACCCAGGCAGGAAAGGAAAAACAAGCTGAGCACTGAGGGCCACCCTGAACTGGTGCTAGCTGACAATGGGTCAAGTCAGTCAGGACGGAGAACTCAGAGCAACTGCAGGCGCTGAGCACAGCTCTCCAGGGAGCTTTCCAGGTGGGAAGCGGTGTGTGCATGTTTATCTTTGGCATTTGGCGTCAAAAGAAAGACAACTTACTTTTGTGATAGATAGCACTAGGACAAATAACGCGAATGTTCCCACAAGGCACACACGAATCTGCTGTAGCGTATCAGTCAAGAAGCCCCCAACTTACCCAAAGTTCCATTCTGAGGAGGAAGCTTTTCCCACAGGAACATGTTACAAATGAGGCCAGCCCATGCTGTCAGGGCCCAGCACGGTCTCTGAAGTACTGTATTAACCATACTTAACACCTAAACCTGGGGGCTCAGATGGTAAAGAATCCACCTGCAATGCAGACCTGGGTTCAGTCCCTGGGTTGGGAAGATCTCCTGGAGAAAGAATTCATACCCACTCCAGCATTCGTGCCTGGAGAATTCCATGGACAGAGTCTGGTGGGCTATAGTCCAAGGAGTCCCAAAGAGTCGGACACAAGTGAGCAACTAACTCAACACTTAAACCAGAGTCCGGAATAGGAAAGTGAATTCAGTGTTCTAGCATGGGACAGGAACGTATCTTTGCTCTCCAAGGAACATGGGCAGTAGAGACTGGGGTTTCTTAACCTTCAAACTCTAGGTGAGGGCTTGACATAAGAGGGCTTGAACATCTGGGGTGGCTGGGCAGGAGGGAGGGCCTAAGGAAACAGAAATCCAGGTGGAGATGAAGAACAAGGCTGGAGGAAAGGAACAGAAGGGCTCATGAAGGACAACCAAGCAGAACTTCCAGAGAGGGCGGGTAGAGGGGAGCCTGGGACAGTCCCTGACATAGCAGGGGCCAACACTTTTCAGAACTGTCTTCCCTGCTTGACAACTGAAGTCACAGACACACCACTTTTCTACCTCTCTGGGCCCNGCTCATGAAGGACAACCAAGCAGAACTTCCAGAGAGGGCGGGTAGAGGGGAGCCTGGGACAGTCCCTGACATAGCAGGGGCCAACACTTTTCAGAACTGTCTTCCCTGCTTGACAACTGAAGTCACAGACACACCACTTTTCTACCTCTCTGGGCCCACCACTACCACTGCAGTCTCAACCAAGGCCAAGGGCAGAGGCTGCTGAATTCTGCTACATGGCGTGGTCATGGCCTGGGCCGGTGCCTTGATTAGCATGCTGGATAAACAGAGGAGGGCTCGTTTGTCAGAAGCTTGGTGGAGAAGACTGGAAAGCACAAATTTCTCCCTAGGACTGAGCACAGGACAGCTGCTGACACGGGGCTAGGTCTGCCTGGGAAGCCAAACCATTTGTTTTCTGGCGGCAACAACGGTCCCACTCCAGCGTGCTCTAGCTATCTGTGAGACGACCCAGGAGCAGAGAGTACGGTAAACGAGGTGACAGTCATTTTCCACTGTAAGTGCCTTCTTAAAAAGCACTTTAATAGTTAATTCATCTTTTCAGAGCTGGAATCCAAGAAAGAGACTCTGTGCTGGTTCTAAGAGAAAGGAGGAGTCCAGGAAAGGGCAGTTTAGCCTCGGCCACAGCGGCAGGCAGATGTGGGCCCAGAGGGCGCTGCTGGAGGCGCTGAGCTTCCCGACGTCTGTGGCGTGAACCTGGGAGCAAGGTCCTCAGGTGCAGGTGGAAGCCCTCAGGAACTAGAGCCATCAACCGACAGGTGGTGCTGGGGAGGAAGGGGGCCACTGCAGGGCGGTGTGAGATGCACTATTTATCACACAGACTGCAGACAAGAGGATGCTGGCTGTTCGGAAGGAGGCAAGCAGCCAAGTTTCTAGCTTTCCACCTCCAAATTCACTCTGAGAGGGCAAGGAAGAAAGGATGGCTGCAAAAGGGATACAGATCCCCCCGAACAAATCCTGAAGGGCAGCTCTAACTGCCAATCGGCATGCTGGCTTAAATAAAAACCTGAAGACCGAGTGCAACCTGCCCCCCCTCACCTGCTTGCTGGGATGCCTCCGGTTAGAAGAATATGCCTGGCTGCAGGAGGACCCTGCTCCCCAGCTTGTTGTTCTGTCTGGTCCACGCCACCACCAGGACAAGGACAAAGAACCCACAGGCATAAAGGGGGTTCTATTAAGAAAAGACGAAAGGCTAAAGTCAGGATCATCCAACACCATCCAAAACACTTAGAACAACTGCTGGCATATACTAAATGCTCATGACATGCTAGCTATTATTACTGTAATTCCACATGCTTTCCTAACTTAGTCTGCATGTTGCCAGAAAAAGACATGGCTTTGGCTTTAACTTTTTACCCAATGCTTACCACAAATTCTCTATTTAAAAAAAAAAGGAGATGGATCTTTTGAACTGGCCCAGGAGTGCTGGAGTCGAAGACCAAGTTCTGGTCATCTATTTGCATAGCCTGGACTTGGACGTGGCTTTCTGGCAGGGCCAGAAAGGGCTCCAGCAGCTCAACTGTTTTATCCCTTCCATAAAAGGCCACTCTACTTGCCCCGATCAAAAGCACTTGAAACACACACACATCCAACCCTAGGAAAACCCAGAGTGTACACCAGAGCTTTGAAATACACGATGTCAACAATCTCGCCAAGATTTTCCAGGTATATGCAACTGGAAATGTTACAAATCAATAGTCACAATGGGAAATGTGACTAGCATTTAAGAACCACACACACACTCTTATACGGTGTGGCTAGAGCCCCTGACTGTTATGTACCAAGAGCCCCGCCTCTTCCGTGGTGAGACACGGAAACGCAGAGCAGTGGCAGTGGGGGTGAAAACCTAGCCACACACCCAGCTCCTGAGCGGCGCTGGTCTGGAGACGCAGCAGCCTTCGGTGGCAGCCAGGCTCCTGCCACCAGCTGTCCTCACACCACAGAACGAGACCACTGTTTGGGAAGATGGGGTTTTCAGGCTCGGGTTTTGTATCTTACGAGCTGGCATGTGTCTGCCTCAGGGGCAGTTTCCCGACACAGGTGCATGTCCTGGGCCCCTGCAGACAGGATCTGAGATACAGGAGAAAGAGAAATGAGATACCAGAAGTAGGAATCCGGGGATGAGAAAGGCAAGATGGAATGGAACGGTCTGGCTATTCTTTTCGCACTCCTCTGCCACGAGAGCTGGCTTCTCCTACCTGGTCCTAAGGAATCACAGGCACTCCTGGTTCCTGTTCCTGGAGGACCCAGGCTTCCTCCTGGCATCTCCACCTCTTGACCCTGACAGCTCTACCACGTCAAGTGACCGTGGTATCCAAAGCTGATGCTGGCTACCCCATGAAGAGATAACCGAGGTCATGTGAGCTGGCCCGACACGTCCTGCTGTACTTGTTTACGGGCAAGAGGATTAAAACGACCTGTCGGGGAGGAAAGGGGGCAAACCCTGCGCACAGGGCAAGCACTGAAAACACAACATAGAGGTCTCCCGCCAAGAAATCTTTTGCTCAAATAAAAAGCATAAATCTCTCACCAAACACCAAACCCGCTCACTATGCCAAACACCACTTATGAGCCAGTGACCTTGAGGCACTGCTCCATTTTCCCGAAGTTCTTCGTATAAAAGGTTTGGCTTTGGGGGCAGGGGGTTGGGAAGAGTCAGGGAGATTAGAGGGATGAGCAACAGAGGACCCCTTAAGAGTCCCAAATTAATGTCCAAGCAAAGGCTTTCTGTCTAACCAGTATCTGTGTAGCGTGGGGCTTAAGTAAGAGGTTTCCAGGGTACTTTTGCATCAAGAAAGCACTTAGTTCTCAGATGCCTAAATGCCCAATCAGAAGTCAAACTATCAAAACAGAACTTCCTCTGACCACTTCTTGCCCGAATCAAAGTTAGAATTGGGAGACCAGTAACTTCAGGGCACAGGGTGTCAGGGCTGTCCTCTCTGACCAGGGGGTTATCTTCACAACGACATCATTAGCCACCACACACGGGAAGGGGACGGCGTCAGCCCCAGGGCCTGTGGCCCCACAGCTCCCAGCCGTCCGGGCTCTCCACAGGGTTACTGCAAAAACTGGCCCCTGGCTGGTGCTCGTCTACGAAGCTGCTTGTCACAGCCCCAAAATAACCAATCTTCCCCTCTTAGCAGGCCTGGGCGGCTACCATCTGCTCTCTGCCTTGGGCACTCGGGCCTCAGCAGCAAGAGGATGGTCTCCATTTGGGTGCTCCCCTGCCTGTCCGAAGAGGTGGGCAGACGGGAGCTAGGGGGGCACCCTTCTCTAGCCAGCCAGAGAAGAGTACGAAACACTTGCTGGCAACCTGAGCTCCCTCCCCCACCTCCTCCTTCTAGCAAAAGAGCAGTGACTCCTTCACTAACCTTCCACTCACAGTCTCAGCGAGGCCAGGGACATGGGCCCATCCTACGAGAAGTGAAGGTAGGAAGTCCAGCTTAGGAGCCAAAGAACATGGCTAAGGGAAGAAAGGGATATTGTGCCGCAAGGGATTCCAAGAATAAACTCTCCAAACCACCCACCTAGCTCTTCTGGAGAGCAGGGGTATTTAGAAGCACTTTCCATTTCCCCACGCACGAGAAAGGGTGGCAGCCTTGGCAGACACACACCTGGCTGGGTCATCGTCTCCCCGAAGGAACCCTGGTCTCCCTAACACCAGAATGAGTCCACACCTGCCACCAAGGGCCAGTCTGAGACGGTAACGTGCCCCAGAGTTCACACACTCACGCGTCCATAAATCTTCCTCCAGACTGCTGCTCTCATGCCATGCAGAGCAGTGAAGCGGCCTGAGTCCAGCTCTGCGCCCCCGAGCCGGTCACTCCAGTTTGCTCGGTGCGTGGTGGGGGAGGCGCAGGGGAAGGAGGAGGACGGGAGATTATGAGTCTCTATTTTCAAGCCCAGCCCCTAAAACTGGGGAGGGAACCAGCTGGGCTCCCGCTGCAGCAGCACTCCGGTCTCTGGGCGCTACGGGGCCAGCCAGCTGCATGAGAGCGCTCTGGGGAGCGAACACGTCCAACAGGCTGGGAAGAGGACGGGAGGCCGACCCGGGGAGAAGTGGGCTGGTCTCCTGCCAAGAGCTCTGAACGGCACTCCTATCAGAGCTAGAACAGNAGGGCTAGAGAGCTGGCGCCCGTGGCTTTCAATCCATTCTCCAGGGCCTTCTGGTGCCTCTACAGACGCAGTCTCTGGCAGGACTTCAGAGCTCGTGGCCAGTGTGTGGAGCTGGTGCCGACTGCCCTTCCGCCTGTCCTTTCCCAGCCTCCCCTCTGCTCTGAGAGCTGCAGGGAGACCCTGCACGGGCCTGCTGAGCAAGAGGACTGCTTCTGCAGTGAAGCAATGGGGGTACAGCTCCAAGTCCCCAAGAGAGAGCAAGTCTACATCCAGCACCACCCAAACTGGCTGTATCGCTCAAGCCAGTCATTCACCCTCCTGGGACCTGTTTCCCCGCTTGCACAAGGAGGGGCTGGCGGTGAGCTCGGAGGCTCTGTCCTCGGTGGACGTGAGGGCTCTCAGTGTCTCTGTGCTCACAAGCCTTCCAGCAGGAAGTGGGCACGGTCTGCACGTTCTGAAGACCACATCCTGACCCTGTCTTACATTTCGTCAACCTGCCTAAAAGCTTGGGTCCGTAACTAACCCTCACCTAACATGTCTTGGACACCAAGCTTGCACACTGGAAAACCTCTTCCTCCCAGGGCTGAGAAAATTCAAGTTAAGCTAGGTGACAACTCTGGACTTAGAAACACTACAACCCTGAACTCAGTGTGCCCTAGGCCAGAATCCTCTTCCTCACGAGACTTCACTTACCCACAATTTACCAGCTCCTCACCACTCCCAGCCTCTCCGCACACCACGAATGTGGCCACAGTGACCCACAGTCCTCCCAGCAGGCCCAAGGGCCCTGCAGCCTCAGCAGCTCTGAGTAGGCGAGACCCTGGCAGGGCAGCTGGCACACCCAGGGCCCAGCACCCACCCCCTGCTCCTCTCAGCACGACTCCCTAGCAGCCCGGCTCCGTGGAGGGCTCCTGGCGAGGAGCTGCTTGCTTGCCCACCTGCCTACCATGGTAGCCCACTCATGAGGAGAAACCCATTTGGCAAAGCCAGCAAGCAGCAGTTTCACCCTCCCTGCCCAGTGTGGGGAGTAGGGAGGCGGGTCCAAGCAGACTAGTCCAACAGGTCCTTTTCCCACCACCCTACACAGCTGGTCTCTTCTGCACTGCTTCAAAACCAGGAGCCGCAAACGCCAGTGCTCTCACACCCTGAGTCATAAAGACCGAGGAATCAAGAAGAAAACAGAAAATGGCCATCTCATTCTTGCCCTACCTGCAACAGTCCTGGGAAACGCAGTCCCTGACTTCCCAGGTCTCGGTCAGTTCTGAAAGGTAACTATCTCCCCTAAGACGCTCACAGAAAGGTGCCAAGGTGCTGTGAAGCCAGATCTTCAGTGCCATGCTCCCGAGTGGCTCTCCCACTAAAGATAACCCCAGTCTTCTGATACAGACCCCACGGCCTCTCCAACCCTGGACTAAACTCCCAACAGTGCCCCTCTGTTCACCCATTGCAAAAGCGGGGAAGATGAGGCCAATTTATAACCAGAGACAACAACGCAGCCAGAGATGCTGTGTGCCCGGGGCAAGAACACAGCTCAGCAAAGGTGGGAGGGCTCTCTCCCTACTTTAGGAAGCCACACAGGCCTCTGTCAGTGCACGCCCTCCCTGTGGTCTCCTCTCTGAGTTCTTAAGACAATCCAGTGATAGGGGAAAACATCCTCCTTAGCCTCTCATCCTGAACAAGTTGTTCTTTTTTGTCATTACTGAACCTATTAAGGTGAACCTATTAAGACCTGTGACTTACATGGTCAAAAACTGAATAGGCAGATGTCTGATTCACAAATCAATACTGACACACTCTCCCAAGGGTGGTAGTAAGTGAAGAATACTACCCATGTTGTAATTTTTCTTTTTTTTTTAAATTTCACACGTAATTCATTGAGAGACGATCATGTGCAAAGCACTCTAATAGACTCTAGGGAAGAAAGGGATGCAGAGAAGGATAAAATACGGCCCAGCCTTCAATAAAGCTGCCTATCTAATAGGAGAGGGAAGCACAAATCACACTACCTAACACAGGACCAAATCCAGGAACCACAGTTACCATCTGCCTATGCCCTCCAATTTACTAGAAGCTTGTTTAACCACCAAGTTGTGTCCAACTCCTTGCAACCATGTGGACTGTAGCCCACCAGGCTCCTCTGTCCATGGGATTTTCCAGGCAAAAATACTGGAGTGGGTGGCCATTTCCTTCTCCAGGGGATCTTCCCTGACCCAGGGATCAAACCTGCCTCTCCCACATTGCAGGCAGATTCTTTACCACTGAGCCACCAGGGAAGCCCCCTCTGGTAGCAAGAACATAGAGCAATTTCGGTCAGGACTGTTATTTTTCAGAGAGGTTTAGAGATCCCCAGGTCCTGCTTCTAGCTAGGACCATGAGTTCTGCCAGGATCTATCTAAACCCTGAGACGTCAATGAATGGGGAGGCCTGCCCACAGAGTGGGCTGTGATGAGAGCCGTGAGATGCTGATTAAGAGGAAATCAACTCGGGGAGATGCACTGAACAGTCAGTCATTCAGTCTTCCTTGTCTCATCCCCATCTAGAAACCAGAGACAGGCCCAATATACAAGCAAAGATGATGAAGGAAAGGCTTAAGCACAAAGCCAGAAGAGTTGTTGGGGCTAAGGTCATGCAAATCAAGTCAAAAAATGCCCCTGGCATTAGAACAGAATGCGGTGCTCTTGGTGAAAGTGTGGAAGGACTTCCTAAAGCTCTGTATCCAGAGGCCCAAATCTCAGTGCCAGCTGTGACTGCGGAGACACGTTAACGTATTTATCCTTTTCTCTCCCAATTATCAGTTGTCAAGCCTGGTCTCCCTCATCAATTCATTCATTCAGTGTTACAGCCTGCTGTACACTAATATCAGTTTTTCAACTGTATCCTTAATCAGCAGGCTACCAGCAACATCAGAATTCTTCAGGAAGGTTCTAAGAAGGAATGAATACTCACTTCTGAAAGTACGTAGAAATTCCCTGGACAAACAGGAGATTCTATATCGTCTTAAAAATGAAACAAACAAAAAACAAAGTTAGTTCTGGGCCTGGGAATAAAGATTAAGGCCCCAGTCCTCCTCTGTTGGGAAAAAATAATTCTGAAGCTAGTTGGTTTTTTTGTTGTTGTTGTTGTTGTTAAACTGAAGTTGAGAGGAGGGAGGTGGGGAGGCGGTTCAGGATGGGGGGGACACGTGTGCACCTCCGGCTGATTCATGTCGGTGTTTGGCAAAAACCACCACAATATTGTAACGTAATTATCCTCCAATTAAAAGAAAAAAAACCCTGAAGTTTAGTTGACTTACAGTATTTCAGGTGTACAGGAAAGTGATTCAGTTAAGTGTGTGTGTGTGTGTGTGTGTGTGTGCACAAACATGTAGATTCTTTTTCATATTCTTTTCCGTGATAGGTTATTGCAAGACACTGAATACAGTTATATTGTTCCCTCTGCTATACAGTAGGTCCTCTTCATTTATATGTTTTATATATAGTTCTATCTTTAAAATGATGATAAAGCCAGTGAGACTTGGTCCACATCGTTCAAAAGAAAGTCATTTCCCGAAATTAAAAAAATAAGTAAATAGGTGAAGGAGGATGGGGATTGGTTTGCTGAAAATCTCCCCTACAGCTGACAGCAGATTAGCCACATGAGATTCTTTTGGGATGGTTTACTATGCATAATTTTGAGAATAGAAAGCATTCCAAATGTGAAACTGGGAGCTCAGCACCTAAACATTTACTAATGAGGAAAATTCTCACAGCACAATCATAATGAAGGTTTAACATCAATGTCTGATATTCTGTCATTAAGGGATTGGTTTTAACTGTAGATTTGGCAGCTTGCCCTATCGGCTGTTTCACAAGCAGCTTCTGAGGTTTCAAGAAAGGCAGGGAGTTTGCTTTTAAACCCTATCTTAAAAAATATATTTCAGAACAGGGTTCAACCATTCCAAGACAGAAGGAGGGAATGAAAACGGAACCAAATAAAGGATTCTGATGCTACCAAACATAAAGGGGGCACACCAGAGGTGCAGGAGAGGAAAAGACACTGTTTGCCACCAAGAGCAAAACGCCAAGAAAAGTCAATTCAGCACTTCTTATGACCAAGTCAAAAAACAAGGATGGCACTAAAGACAAAAGGAAATCTTCATCTCTTTAAAACACACTTAACTGACTCAAATCTATTTTATTTAAAAACAAAACCACCCAACAGTTCCACACCAACGCCAAGGACGGTCATCTAATCAATTAGCAGCCACACCTCTCTGCCCAGTATGACGCGGTAATTAAGGGAGAGACTCTTCTCCCTGGGAATACAAGTACAGAAGGGCAGAGCCCCTAAGGACCTAACCCATTATGACAGCCTTTTCATCAGCGAGAGAGCACCGCCAGCGAGAGAGCACCGCCGTGCGCTCTCCCAGGAAGCAGTGGCCTGCATCACTACAGAACGCCTGCGTGTGAACAGCAGCCACCTCTAAGGACAGAGAGAAACGCGCTGGTGGCGCGAAGAGGGGGGGAGAGAGCCACTCACAAAATTTAACAGGGCGTGCTTCTTACCATAACTCACAGGGACCGTGGTTTCTCCCTGTAACAACAGGATGGATTCTAAACTACTGTAGAAATGGCAGATAACCATGATCTTAGAAAAGGGAAACAGGTTTGAACACAATCACACAGCTGAACTCTTTTTCTACTAGGGGCAACAAGAGGGGCTCAAGTGGGGAAGTGTGATGCTTGAATCAAGGGCAGCAGCCCACCCCTTTACCCTTGCCCCATGCTGGGATCTTAAAAAATCAGCTCAAAATTTCAGAATTTAGTTAATGAAATCAAAACCTTTAACAGGATAAAAGAAAAGGCACTATCATACCAGGAGTGACATGCAAGAAATCACACCACAAACTTACAAACTCAAGTTAACTGAAATTCCAGAGATTCACTCTCACTAAGAAACAGCTCCTAAAATCTGGAGGACCACAGGCAGGGTTTCAGGAGACAGGAATGATCCGAAGACCGACAAAGGCAAACAGGAAGCAGCGGCATATTACACAGGCAATGAGATGAAGGGACAGCAGGATGGCCAGAGTTCAGCTCCCAGGACTGAACTGGCAAGTCCCAAACACACACGGGTCCTGGCACTACCCGCTACAGCGCTCCGTGTCCTTGGCAGTCAAGGCCAAATGCAAGCAGCTCTGGGCCTCTGCGTGTGAAACCGGTACATAATAGCATGTAAAAAGAAAATATTAGTTTCGTAAGGATAAAACATAGTTAAGGTCCACAAGCAAAAGTTTTCTTGGGGGGGTGGGGTCGGCGGGAGTGAGGTGCTACCAAGCTGGACAGGCAAATCTAAGAATCCAAACTGTCCTAGGCTGCTTACTTGCTGGTTACCAATTTAAGGTCTTCAGACTCCGCTTTTTCCAGAGGTTCTTGGAATTCTAGAAGATGAGAAGAACAGGAAAATCGGAAGCCAGGATTAAACAGTAAGGTTAAAAAAGTTTCCCATAAGCTGTTAAGACAAGGGAGATAAACCCAGAGCGCTGCATCTCCACACCATGCCACCTTGACAACAGGCCTCGGGGGGAAAGAGACCACGCAGGACTCTGAAGCCGGCGGGGGAAGCGTGCTCTGCCCCACACCGAGTGGGAGCCAGTCCCAGGGGATCTATCTTCCACTCCTGGACACAACTGAAGCCAGAGCCGAAGTGCTCTTCATGGTCAGGAAAGTCTTGTTCTAATACCAACACATACTCTGGACTACATGAGTCTGTTACCTTCAACAGTTACTCAACATTCCTGGGCCTGTCTCATCTGCAAAGTGGGGAAAGTAAGATCTACTATCTCACAAAGATTAAATGAGTTAATGAATGTAAAACAGCTAGTTAAACAAGCGTCTAGGACAAAGTGCGTAATCAATGCTGGCTGTTGTGGTATGACAGCTAAAGACACTAGCCTCAGAGCACACGGCACCGTGGGAGCGGGTCGGGGCACTGTCTTCTCTTCAAGCACTCAGTCTATTGCTTTTAAGAGTTTCCCAACCACTTGGAACAGACTAATGCACTCAGAGGGCCATCCAGGAGGCGCTGTTACTGAGTCACTGCCTTAGCTAACAGAGTGAACAAATCTCCTTTGAAAGCAAAAGTCTGTCTTCCATACAGACCAGGGGCCGGAGAGAGAGAAAAAAGCACATCAAGTTCCCTTTTGGAATTGAAGTGAAAGCCACATGTGTATCCAAAAAGAAATATGCTTTGTGTAAAAAGCAGAGGATTATGGGACTTGCTGAGTGATGGGAAATACAGCTATAATCCCACAAGTCTATATGTAGACACAAACTGATATAAGGTAATCACTTGATTAAACTTTTTTAATGATTCTGATGAGAAGTGATCCTGAGCAAATGAGATGAGTGTAAGCAGATTTGCTTAAAGCTGATCCAAGTGACTATGAGAGGCGGCCCAAAGGTCTACTATTAGTGATACTAAGAGAAGCTTTTAAAAGTGAGAAGTGCTTCGTTCAGAGAATGAATACAGACAAAAGGACAAGGTGGAACACAGTAATAAATAGTTTAGAAATATATTTACTGCAACTGTATCTCTTAAAGATTCACCACGCAAAGATAGAAGTCCACATACTGTTAAATACACATAAATCTGCTTAACCTCTTCCAAGAGAAGGCAAAGCACTTTCATGAAAGTGGGGTTTGGCAGGCAAGGTTCACTAAGAAACAGGGCCAACAAAGAGTTAAGCTACGAAGAAACAGGAACCGAGTGTGGAGGCTCTGCAGCCACCCTGAGAACAGACTGTTAGGTGTTCTGGCCTTAGTGGGTGCCTGGAGCCGACCAGCCTTCAGCTATTGTGGGTACCAAGGTTTTTCAAGGATAGAGGCTATGCAAGCTTTGCAGTTTTCAAATTTGGAATTGACCAATAGCCAATAAATAAGCTTAAAAAAACACTACTATCATAATTAGTAAGCCAAATTATTTTTTTAACAGAAAAAAAAAAAAAAAAAAGGCCAATGCCCCTATTAGAAGGAGGAAATGAGCCAAACCTGGTTAACGTCTAGCTTCCTTAGCTAGATACACTGCAAACCAAGGCAGCAAGTGCCTTCCTGCATTTCAGCCAGGACTCTGGGAACTGCAAAACAAAGGCTCATTATGAGGTCATCGTCAGTAACCAGCCAATCAAGGACAAGGATGGTCAACTCCCTATTTGTCTACAACAGCAATTCTCACACTCCTGGAAAACCCTTTATGGTCTTATTACTAAGGGCCTCAAATAGCTTTTGTTGATGCGGATTAGAGCTACTGTATTATAACTTAAACTGAGAAAATGTTAATCTATTAATTCATTTAAAATATAGTACTGAACTCATTACAACTGTGTATTAGTAACTATCCTCCAACATATCAAGTTAATACACATCATCATAATACAATCTAGGCTAACTTTTAAAACTTAATTATTAAATCCAACAACGATGAAACCCTGAAAACATGCTAAGTGAAATGAGACAGAAACAAAAAGACAAATACTGTATGACTCTACTTATACGAAGTGTTCAGAACAAATAGACACACAGAGAAAGTAGAAAAAAGGCTACCAAAGGCTGGGGGAGGGAAAGACGGGAGCTACTGCTTATCGACACAGATTTTCTGTTTGGGGTGACCAAAAAGTTCTACAAACAGTGGTGCTGGCTACACTGTTAGTAGATTCCATGCCGCTGGACTACACACTTAAACATGTGAATTCCGTTACCCACATTTGACCACAATGAAAAAACAAAGCACAAGGCCGTGAGAAAATTTCAGACGACCATAAGTGAGGAGCACTGTATAAAGTAACCCAGCAGCATTCTTCAAGACTGTCAACGTCATAGAAGACAGGAAAAGACCGGAGACTGTGGAGACATGGCAGCTGAATGCAACATAGACCCCTGGGCTGGGTCCTCGACAGAAGAAGTACACCAGCAGGAAAACTGATGAGATCCGACACTGTCTGGTTAACAGTATGATACCAAGACTAACTAAGAGTTTTGATACGTGTTCTACGGTTATATCAGATGTTAACATAAGGGGAAGCTGGGTGAAGAACATCCAGAAACTTTGGATTATTTTTGTTAACTCTTCGAAGTTCAAAATTTAAAACAAATAAAATTTAACTGTTTAAAAACCCTCATAAGGTCAAAGTTATGTATTCATAGGAGGAGACAAGCCAACTTGAGTCAAAGTCCCTTTGGTCACAGAGAACCAGCTTTCTCAGATAGAATGACAGCAAATCAAGGCAGCAAGCACCTTTGTGAGTCCAGTCAGGTCTAAAAAGGTTCTGGGAATTGCAAAAAAAAAATTTTTTTTCCAATTTTTATGATATTACCAAGAAATCAACTGAACAAAGCCAGGAAGAATTAACTTGGTTTGTCTACAGCTGTGGTTCTTACACTTCTTGGTTTCAGAAAGTCTTTGCAGTATTAAAAATAACCTGAATCTCACAAAAGATTCTGTTTATATGAATCATACCTATCAATGTCTCCATTCACTTAATTAAAGAACATTAATAAACCCATTACATGTAAACACTGCTGCTGCTGCTAAGTCGCTTCAGTCATGTCCAACTCTGTTCGACCCCATAGATGGCAGCCCACCAGGCTCCCAAGTCCCTGGGATTCTCCAGGCAAGAACACTGGAGTGGGTTGCCATTTCCTTCTCCAATGTATGAAAGTGAAAAGTGAAAGTGAAGTCACTCAGTCATTTCCGACTCTCAGCGACCCCATGGACTGCAGCCCACCAGGCTCCTCCGTCCATGGGATCTTCCAGGCGAGAGTACTGGAATGGGGTGCCATTGCCTTCTCCGACACATGTAAACATTACTTAATTTTAATGGGGAAAAAAAAAGTATTTTCCAAGCCACAATTTCATACAGACCAAAGAAGTCCACTTGATGAACTGATTTTTAGAATGCAATCAAAACACAATGCCAGACTCCCCCCCCCAACAAAAACCTAACATACTAAAGAACAGAAAAAGAAAAAATGAGAAAAATTACAAATGAGAGAGGAAAAATGAGAAAAAGAAAAAAGGGAACAAAGAGAGAAAAATGGGGGAAATAAACCAACCACAGATAAAACAACAATCAAAAAACCTGACAGGGCCGATGCTGTATATACTAGGAGGAGGAAACTGAGAGAGACGCATGCGCCGGTTTATGATAGCCAGGACATGGAAGTAACCTAGATGCCCATCAGCAGACGAATGGATAAGAAAGCTGTGGTACATACACACAACGGAGTATTACTCAGCCATTACAAAGAATTCATTTGAATCAGTTCTAATGAAGTGGATGAAACTGGAGCCCATTATACAGAGTGAAGTAAGCCAGAAAGAAAAACACCAATACAGTATACTAACACATATATATGGAATTTAGAACCCTGTATGTGAGACAGCAAGAGAGACACAGATGTATGAAACAGTCTTATGGACTCTGTGGGAGAGGGCGAGGGTGGGATGATTTGGGACAATGGCACTGAAACATGTATATCATCATATGTGAAACGAGTCGCCAGTCCAGGTTCGATGCAGGATACAGGATGCTCGGGGCTGGTGCACTGGGATGACCCAGAGGGATGGGACGGGGAGGGAGGTGGGAGAGGGGTTCAGGATGGGGAACGTGTGTGCACCCGTGGAGGATTCATGTTGATGTACGGCAAAACCAATACAATATTGTAAAGTTATTAGCCTCCAATTAAAATAAACAAATTTATTTAAAAAAAAAAAAAAAANATACAGGATGCTCGGGGCTGGTGCACTGGGATGACCCAGAGGGATGGGACGGGGAGGGAGGTGGGAGAGGGGTTCAGGATGGGGAACGTGTGTGCACCCGTGGAGGATTCATGTTGATGTACGGCAAAACCAATACAATATTGTAAAGTTATTAGCCTCCAATTAAAATAAACAAATTTATTAAAAAAAAAAAAAAAAAGGAGGAGGAGGAAATAAGTTCACTCAGGTCAAAGTCTCTGAGTCCCAGGCAGGTATGATTACAGGGGCTGGGAACTGCAAACAAGGGCTCCCTATGAAGTCATCACAGATAGCCAGCCCAAGACTGGGGACAGTCAACTCAGGTTCTGTCTACAACAAAGGTTTCTCTCACTTTTTGGTCTCAAGAACTCTTCACATTCTTAAAAAACTTATGGAGGACTGCAAAGATCTTTTGTTTATGTGGGTCATAGCTATCAACAGTAACCTTATTAAAAATAGAAACTGATTTTTTAAAGTATTTTTATTCATTTAAAATAACAACAAACCCATTACCTGTTTATACAAATAACCCATTTTTTAAATGCAGAAACTACTTCTAAAACAAAATGGAATTCATAACAAGAGTTGCACTGTTTTACACTCCAAGCTCTCTCTCTAATGTCAGGCTTAACGGAAGAGATTTCTCGTATCTGCTTCTGCATTAAGTGTTTCCATAGGTTGGGTGAATGATACAAAAACCTCATTTCACACAGATGTGCAGTTGGAAAATGAAGTTTAATAGCCTTTCAAAAATTGAGGATTTTCTTCTTTGATACTAGACCAAAACTCCGCAAGTGGTTGTTTTTAAAGGCTAGTTGCAATGTGCAATCTGATATCTTATCAAATGAATCTTTTGTGTACTTTTACATTAAAACCCATTGGTCACCTTGCACTGTGAATTGCTCTTTTACCTACTGATAACCGATAACCAAGGAAATAACAAGGAGATCCAACCAGTCCATCCTAAAGGAAATCAGTCCTGAATATTCATTGAAGGACTGGTGCTGAAGCTGAAACTCCAATAATTTGGCCACCTGATTCGAACAGCTGACTCACTGGAAAAGACCCTGATGCTGGGAAAAATTGAAGGTGGGAGGTGAAGGGGACAATAGAGGATGAGATGGTTGGATGGCATCATCGACTCGATGGACACGGGTTTGAGTAAATTCAGGGAACTGGTGATGGACTGGGAGGCCTGGCATGCTGCAGTCCATGGGGTCACAGTTGGACACGACTGAGCGACTGAACTGAACTAAGGATATATTCCTTCACTGACTATGCAGAATTTCCAAATACTGGGATTTCATACAATATCAAAAAATCATACTCCATTAATCTTACCACCAATCTCATCAAAAAAAAAGTGTGACAAATGCAAGTTTTCCAAAATTCTAATTTTTGCTTGAAAACTTGAATTTTACCACTGGCAATGATGACAGGCTCACTCTGTTCAATTTCAAGATGTCCACTAAACACTGAAGTATGAATAACTCTAGCTTGTCCGTCAATTGTCATTTTCCCCAGACAGCTGGACTGTGGTAAAGAGCAGCAATGGTCCATGGATACTCTGCATTTCATCACTTGGAATATCAGAGACCTTTACTGGAGGACTGAGATTTAATTAAAAAAAAAAAAAAAAAACCACCAAACACACAATTTTCAATGCTTCATCCAGGACATTCTTAAGTGACAATGAGTTTTTTTTTTTTTTTTTTTTTTTAAACCACAAGTGCATAGAGCAAAGTCCATGACTGACCACCGGCAGAGTTTGGTGCCCCTACCCTGAATGTTAGCAGTTTTCTCTGCTGCTCGCTGCTTCTGTACCAACAATGCAACCGGAAACAAAGCTGCTCCAGGAAAAACCGTGAGAGCCAAAAAAGTCATTCAACCCTTAGCATATCTACCACAACTGTGTTTTGCTGCTGAGCATTCCCGTAAGAGAAAATACTTTTTGAAATACAGGTGGTGGCGATGCAAGTTGAGCCATGCCTATATATCTGCCCGTTTCTAAGGTGAAAGTAAAATTCTATAAACAAGACATTAACTCAGTCTTCATGTTTACAGCTGAATCTTTAATTCAACAACACAGTAACACAAAGTGGCACTGCCCCGCACTTTACTGACTTTTCACCCAGTGTGCATTTGGGAATGCCAGCTGTTCAAAACTTTTCATCAGTCTCTCAGCTATTGGGTGGGCTCCTCTGGACAAAGGAATAACTCATCCTGTAAGAGGCGTCAGTGACTTTGGCACTTCTAGCTGGAAATGCTGGAACAAGTTCTGGATTTTAAAGAGACTGTGGTATGTACACTTAAAACACGTAATTCCTTTCTCTTTAATCTCTGACGACTGCTCTGGAATGATGCTGCAACTTAACTGGTACCCTTGTAGTAGCAGCTGCAGTGTTAAGTCGCTCAGTCGTGTCTGACTCTTTGCAGCCCCAAGGATTGCAGCCTGCCAGGTTTCCCTGTCCATGGGATTCTCCAGGCAAGAATACTGGAGTGGGTTGCCATTTCCTTCTCCAAGGGATGTTCCTAGCCCAGGGATCAAACCCTGGTCTCCTGCATTGCAGGCAGATTCTGTACTGTCTGAGCCACCAGGGAAGGCCAACCGGCACCCTAACACTACATGAAATCACTAAAAATAAAGAACCCACAATAAGCTACATTATTAGCATCTATAAAGATGAGAAGACACCTTCCATTATGATTTCATTTCTTTTAAATTTTTTTTCATTTCTTGTTTACAGTTTTGCCAAGTTTCCTCAGAGCAGATCCTTCCCTTTTACTTGTTGATACGTTTCTAATTGCAGTAAACAGAGCTAGCAGCTGTGTTTGAGAAAGCAAAACTTCCAAACCTTTCTTTTTTAAGCCAACAATTCATCCTTAAATGTAAGAAAAATACTATGAATTTCCCTCTATTTTAGAATAAAACAGAATTAAGGCTAAAGTAAGTTATAAATATAATTTTAAGAATTATTAGTTTCCCCAAAGTTTTTACAAATAAGTGCTGGAAGTTGTCCTTACTTCTTGTGTTTCTTCAAAGGTGCTAGGAAAATGTTGGGATTTTAAAATGACTATTTATTGGACAATAATGAGGTTGTAATACAGAAATTATAACAGGTATACTGCAGAAAGCTAGTAAAAGCAGAGAAGTGATGAATTCATCACCAAAAACTTCCATATTTACCCCTTAAAGTACTACCTTAAAAATTCTAGAAAAAACAAAAATAAAGAAACACACATTGAAAAAAAAAAAAGAAAAGCGGCACATATTCTACTAGCTGAGAGTGATAACGCCAATACACATCACTTAGCCTCTGGAATACACTGTCTACTGGGGAGAGAATGAGAGCAAAACAAGCAAATACAGCATTAATGTTCCAAGGAAAGTTATTGGGGTTTTATACAGCACCAAACAGGTCTTAGGGACCCCAAGGGTCCCCAGACTACACTTTGAGAACCAACACACTGTCACCAAAAGTATTAAGTGCCTCCTCAGATCTCTCCCAAGACATGGTCTAGAGTTTTGGCATTCCTGATTGCCCAGAACTAGCTTAGACCCCGTCACTAGGGAAACTGGGACACCAAGTCAGGCTTCACAGAGGAAAGTGGCTCCAGAGACAAAAAAAAGAAAATGTTTTCCAAAGCAGGGAGCTCTTAACTTTACACATATCAGAGGCGTAGGAGAAAGAAAGGACGGGATGGTTCTGGGATTCTATCCATGAAGGAGATCTCAGACTATCAGAATGCCCTTTCTGAGTCAGGCTGCAAAGGAGGAGTACAAACAGGTGAGGCAGAGGGACATGGAGAGAAAACCCAGCAAGGACAGTGACAAGGAAGAGACAGAGTCCAAAGCAACCGAACAGAAAAAAAGGAAGTGAGACAAGCCAGCAGAGGGTCAAAAGGAAGCGAGAAACGCAGTGCAAGACATACTCTGAGGTGAGCCCTGCGGCAGCGACACTCACCTTTCTTCCCCGCCACAGTGGCAACGTGGGGAAGTAAGCAACTTGCTGCTCTGATGAGGCATTTAGGCTCTAGAAGCACAAGCGAGGACCACCAACACGAGCCAACCCAGACCAAAGCCTCGGCTCAAGATTCAAAGTCCACAAATCCACAGGAACGGCTGAGAAATGGCTGTCACCCTCCCAGGGTTCCCAAAGGGAGGCTTTCTTCTCACTTCAGAAAACCCAACAAAGGTAACAAGAGCCTGCCCTTGCAGGCCCCTCGGCTAGTGGAAAAAGAACCTAAAATCACCAGCTGCTAGGTTCCCATGTGGTCTTTAAGAGAAACAGGGAGCTTTCTCCTGCTGCCAAAGGGTAGACACAGCTCGTGAAGAAAGGAACGTGAGGAAAGAAATCCAATCCGGGCACCAGGTGGGGCCTCCTCTAACACCCAGATCCCAGCAACTCAGAAAAGCCGGGGTTCCAGGGGCTAGATCTGGCCTTCCAGCCAGTGAAGAGACTGCACCACCACCACTACCATGACTCACAACACAGAAGTACAGGCCAGTAGAGGGTCGTGTGTTTCTTTTTCCTTTAATCAATAAAGCTGCCTAATACTGGTATCTTGTCAATATATGAACTTTAAAAAAAGTGCTTCAGTTCAATCGCTCCAACTCTTTGTGACCCCATGGACTGCAGCTTGTCAGGGTTCCCTGTCCATCACCCACTCCCTGAGCTTGCACAAACTCAGGTCCACCGAGGCAGCCGTGCCAGCCAACCATCTCAACCTCTGTCACCCCCTTCTCCTCCTAAATCTCTCCAATTGCATCCTATTTTCTTTCAGATAGCTGACTGGTAAAGTTAGAAAAAAAAAAAAAGAAAAGTTTTTAACTCAGAAATCCTAAGAAAAGCACCTACAGAACCCCAGTCAACACAGATAATCCAAAGTATTTCCCTTCTAGCGACCTAGAGTTGCATGGTGCTCAGACCAGGCTTCCCTGGTGGCTCAGAGGATAAAGCGTCTGCCTGCAATGCAGGAGACCTGGGTTCGATCCCTGGGTCAGGAAGATCCCCTGGAGAAGGAAATAGCAACCCATTCCAGTATTCTTGCCTGGAGAATCCCATGGACAGAGGAGTCTGGCGGGCTACAGTCCATGGGGTTGCAAAGAGTCGGACCCGAATGAATGACTTCACACACANAGAGGATAAAGCGTCTGCCTGCAATGCAGGAGACCTGGGTTCGATCCCTGGGTCAGGAAGATCCCCTGGAGAAGGAAATAGCAACCCATTCCAGTATTCTTGCCTGGAGAATCCCATGGACAGAGGAGTCTGGCGGGCTACAGTCCATGGGGTTGCAAAGAGTCGGACCCGAATGAATGACTTCACACACATACACACACACACACACACGGAAAATACTCATTAAGTTGGTCAACTGAAACAATGATGACGATAATTTTTATATCCTGCCAGGCCCTATTCTAAGTGCTTTATATTCATTAATTCTTTTAATGCTCACAACGGCTATACCTCTAAGACAGTACTATTATAACTCCTTTTTCTTTAGAGAAGAACAAACAGCCCCATAGGGACAGAGTAAGCCCAAAGTCACAGCGGGGTCTATCCCAAGATTCCAGCTCAGGAACTCTAGCCGTAGCGCCCAATCTGACCACAGTGATGCAATTTATTGGAAATCCAAAGGCGCTGGGATCCCCTTTCAATTCTGCCATAGAGTCAACTCGATCAGAATGCTACGCTAGACCCCAAGGGGCCCCACTTCCTGTGACTGGAGAACCAGTATGTCAAACTTTTGTGGGCAAAGCAAAGCAGCAAGCCACAGACACTGCCAATGCTACGTGCACAGACAATCAAAACGTGGCCATCTGTAGAGAGGAGGGGGGGACGTGAAGGGGCGAGGCAAAGCCAGCAGACCCCAACGTCTAAAGAGGTGAGGAAAAGGGGGTGCCCTGCATACTGGATCATCAACACCCACAGCAAAACCGTTCAGTCATACGGTGCTCAGGAGAGACCACGAGACCACTGCAGCCGCGCCAAGGCCAGACGCTAGAGCGCTGCCTGCAGCAGGCTTCGCTCATCAACCAGCAGGCGTGGCCTGGGGGCTGTCTCAGTGGAGACTGAGGACACAATCCTGCCCCATCAGCAGCACTAGCGGTCCGCAGGGGCCTCAATCCTGCTGTGTCTCCTCCCTGAGACGGATTCCCTCCTGCGTTCAGGAAATGCCAGCACAGGGTGACTGAAGTCTCCCACGCTTCTTACAGGTACCTCCACCAAGGACAACCAAGCGGTGCCCCATGGCTGAAGTACCTGTCGAACTGCCAAAGACCGAAACCTATTCTCTCTCCTTTTTTCTTCTCCAGTGGGCTTGGACAGACAGTTCCTATGCACCAATCCAAAAGGTCTGGGGTCTGGTTGGATTTACCAGCCACGTCACAATAGCCAGGGGGCAGGAGTCCAGATTCCCTTCCAGATTCCAGACCGAGAGCAAAGCACAGACCTCTTGGCCAGGTGGAGGGCCTTCTGCCAAGCTGTGAACTGCAAAGGAAAGGAGCTGTACCTTCGAGATACTGGTGAAAGGTGCTTAAGACAAAGCAGCATGACGTGTGGAGAAAGCCCACTCACTGGAGAGGCCCAGCTCAGAGACCAGGGGAGGGAAGGAGGTTGTTTACAGACATCATCCAAACTGATGCCTCAATGAGCAGAGCCCAGAGGAGGCAGATCTTTGAATCGCCAACTTCCCGAACAGCACAGAGGAAAATAGGCCGAGGTGGTTCAAAACCAGCTTGACTGGTTCTACACAGAAGTCGCTGGTCTGCTCCGCTCCACCTTCCGTATGTTAAAAAGAAAAACGTGGCTTGCAGCCAGTCATTGAACCCACCCGTCCCCTCCCCCACTGTCCCCAGGATCCACCGAGCCAAGGGTCCACCTCACCTTCCCTCCTACCTACTTGTGACCCTTATGACTCTGTAAGCCTAAAGTCACTAGTTTGCCGCACAAGATGAAATATACTGATACATGTTTTTGCCCTTTTCTGAGCTTCCCAGGTTGCGCTAGAGGTAAAGAACTCTCCTGTCAATGCAGGAGATTCAGGTTCAATCCCTGGGTCGGGAAGATCCCCTAGAGGGCATGACAATCCACTCCAGTATTCTTAACCAGGAAGTCCCATGGACAGAGGCGCCCCGCGGGCTACAGTCCACAGGGTCACAAAGAGTAGGACACGACTAAAGCAACTTAGGGAGCACTCACCCTTTTCTAATGAGAAAGAATCAATGGAAGTAAGGGGGAAAGAGTGAAGCACTCCCCACAGGGGCCAAGGAAGCTTCAAACCCTCTAGACGTTCAGATGAAGGGATCTAGCTTGTTTACACGCCCAACGCAGAGGCAGGTCTAGTGAAGAGAAGGACCTGGGATTCCTCTTCCTCCGACTGATAACTGGAAATAGAGGGGCCAGATTTCCTCCTGGTGTTTTTTGAGAACCAGAGGTACCATCTTAAAGTCTAAAAAAAAAGCAAGGAAATTCCAGAGCCCACACTGAGAGGGCTGTGGTGGGGGAGTGACGAGAACTTTCAGAGTTAACGTGGGGACAGACGGCCTCCTCCCAGGCCACAAGTGGGAAATGGGTGGCTTCCTCTCCCACCAGGTTTGTAAAGGTTTACTCTTCCCACTTCTGAGACTGAAGGGAACCTGCACAGATAACACTTGGGTGACTCACGCCTGTCTGATGAAGGCTGGAAGAAAGCCTGGAGAATCCAAGCTTGAAGTGAAAAATGTACCAATGCTGGAATCCACCGTGGAGAAAAGGAAACCCAGCCACCTATCTGGTCTGTCATTTTGCTGAACTTCCGCCGAAGAAGGAAGGGCCAGGTTTAAACTCCACCCACCCTTTCCACATCCCTCTCAATTTTGGCTTTGACGGGAAAGTGGCAAATAACGGCAGCATCACCATGACGAAGAGAGAACCAAAGGCTTTCCATAACTCCTCTCAAAGAAGAGGCCTAGTGGTCAGTCTACAGCTTAACCAAACGGAGGGAGCTGGGGCCAGACCTGGTTGGCTGCAGGAGAGCCCCATCAGGCAGCCTCGGAGAATGAAGGATGGCCCCCCTCCTTGCCCTCTCCATCTGCTGAGGTGGCCTCATCCCAATCCATTAATGGGCCTCAAAGTGCTGCTGGGGGGAGTCCACTGAGCAGAGACGCTATCACGGGGCCAAGGGTGGCACCCAGCCCCCACCTCACTTGTCGATAATGGGCCACAAAGTCTGAGGCTTAGCTGCACTTTAGGCATAAAATATTCATTCAAGTCGACATAATACATACGTAGGAGAGTCATGGAAGCTCCTGGGAGACGAGAAATGCCAGCCAGGTGGCTAAGTGCTCAGTGGGAAAGAGTTCATGAAGGCCTGGCTTAGTCCTGGTCAAGTGCCCACCGAGAATGAGGTTGTTCTGTCCAAAGGGGAAGCAGTGTAGTCTGAAAGTTTTTGACTCCCAAGACCTTTAACCATGCAAATCTCTCAGAAAACAAATTCTCAGTCTCTCCCTACCTCACAGGCACCAACTCTATTTAAGACATTTATGCTGGAAAAAAAAAAAAAAAATCAGGCCCCATCTTTGGTCACCATGTAATCTGAAGCAGGCCAAATCTCAATGACTGCCTTGTATCCCTCTTCTTAGCTGCTTCCCAAAGTCCACAGACTAGAGAGAAATTATTACAGTTTACTAGGGAGTTGCCTTGGCCAGGCGCAAAGGCTGTAGTATGACAGCTCTGTGAACTCCAGGGTCCACTGGTGTCCTTGCTCTAACCAGGCCTCTTTCCGCACTCCAGGGGTAAAGCAGAAAGTAAAGACTATATGGTCTGAAATGCACCCACACCTCTAGCCAGAAGGCAGCACCACCAAGGGCCCCTGCCAGAGTCAAAGGGCAGAGGTCAGAGCCAGCACCCAGAGCACAGGTCTTGCCGCACAGCCTGCAGGACAGAGAGTGAAACAAGAGGGGACCGAGCTCTCGCTGAGACAACACTAAAATCAGATTATTCAGTGAAATGTTCAGCCAGAATCAACCCTGGGAGCCACAAGATAGCTATGTGTGTTTGGAGTGGCTGAGTGGTTCTTTACAGGATCCTGAAAGTTAGATTTGCTCTCTCACCCAGACTTCCAAACTCCCCTTCCCAGAATCATCTGAGAGAATAAACAATGCCACTTACTCCCTGGAAGGACGACAGAAGCCCCCACCCTCGCCCACCACAGAGGGGCAGGCGCAGAGGCGGAGGCAGGGCTGGCAGTGAAAGCCTCCTCCTTTCTCGCAGAAGCTCTCCCTTGTGGTTCCCGAGGCCCAGAGGCAGGGGAGGCCTGGGGCCATGCAGGCCTCCACCAGGCATTCCAGAAAGCTCTCGCCAGCGGCAGGTGGACACTGCACGCTGGACCCCTCCGCACTTGCCTGTTTCTGCTGCTGCTGGCTGGAAGACAAACAGTCATCCTGCTGATTGCTTCCACCGCTGCCAAGCCTCCAGGCCAACAGAGCCATTTGGAAAAGTGAACAGAAAGCTCAGCTCACAGATTCAGATGCCCCAAACTACCAGGCCCAGGTTACAACCCTCATTCTGCAAACAGAAGAGTCTATGATTGTGAAAAAGCATATCTGCAATCAGGTGCCACAAAAATCGCAATAACGCCAGGGCTGAACTTTCTTTTACCTCCTTCTTTCACTGTGAGAAGCAGAGTCGACAGCAAGCAGGCAATGTATCTGCAACACCAGGTTTATTTTTATGCTTCAACATTTTCTCTCTCTGGGTCTATGTGTGTTTAATTCTGATGTGATCAAAGAGCTCCTAGAAACAGGTTCTCATCAGCCACATGTTTTAAAGAAAGGGGGAGAGAAAGAGCGAGAAGAGACTGGAGTCTGAAGACAACCAGTCGAGTCTGTTTACCTGTTTTTCAGTGAAACCAATTTAAATAATTTAAATCTAAGTAAGGCACCAGAGGACCTTTGGGGGGAAGAAACCAACCCAACCACATCCCTTGCTTTTTATCTCGCAACATTAAGGCTTCTACCACAACCACTTTAGTTAAACTCACAACACGACCAAGAAGAGCTTTCTGGTCTCACCTGGTAGCAGGATCTAGTCCAAAAGAGGCCAGCGTTTCAGGCCTCTCTGGCCTTATGACCCGAAGAGCTATTACATATTTTTTTCTTGTTTTAAAAAATACCACATCTGCTTGTAAGGTTTTTCAAAATCTAGGTTTTTTCTAGGATAAGACTTAATATCAAGTCCATAGTAGGACTACCCTGAGAATAGCAGAAGCGAGGAAGTGGCTCGGGGGAACCTAAATCCACAGATTGGAAGCAGGATGAGTAATTCATAATTTGGAGCAAGATGACAACGTATGCAGCCAGTTCTCTGGACAAAGTTATCAAGCAGCAGCTTACATTTCCCAAATGGTTCACAGAGTTCGGCTACCATAAAATCGGTGGGAAGCAAGCACCAGGTTCCTGCAACATGCTCAGGTGTCCGTGAGGCTTGAAGGGAGAGAGGAAACCCATGCACACGTCACGAGAAGACTGGCAAGAACACACGCGCCCTGAGTGAGCAACTCAAGGCACGCACACCGAGGCACTCAGTTACTCTGCTCTGCTGAACACAATGCCCCCCGCAGCCCTGCTGAGAGAGTAGGCACTCCACCGCCACGCCCCAGATGCCTGCGGGTGCCAGTCAGTCACTTGGCCTCCTCCTACCAGCTCAGAATCAACAGTCTGGGAAAGTCCTCTGGTTAAGCAGGGTTTACATGCTAAATAAAGGCTGAGATAGGAAAAGGAATGGAACAGGTAACCTCGAGAGGGCCTTGAGAAAGTGGTTCCCAGGAAGGAGAGAAACAGCTGGCATTTGAGGGCAAGACTGAGATGGAGACCATGCTCCTGTTTGTAAAGACCGCAGTCCCATGCCAAACCCGGTGATACAGGGGAACTCAACCATCTCTCCCTCTCAACTGACGTCACCCCCTAGAAGCAGTCAGTCCGTCCACAGGTTATGAAAGGGTCAATCGCTGCAGAAAAAACTTATCCAGAACTCCTCTTAAGGTTCTGACTGTCTAGATGACAGAGACTGAGGGGCTAACAAAAGAGAAAAACACTGGAAAAATGAAAAGAGGAAAGATTTCTCTTAAGATGTTAATATGCGAGAGGCATTAATATGCAAGAGACTATAACAATGGTTCTATTGCCTAGCCAGAAAGAAGGGAACAAGAGGGAAACATAATGGATGCAACGAGCAAAGGATGCAGAAAAGCCCCGCAAGCCCCAGGGGTGAGGAGCTCTTTCAAGTGAATCTTATTTTTTTGCCTAGTAAAGTTCTCCACCAGGAAAGATGTGACAGGCAGAGGACTCTCCAGAGAGGCAGCAAGGGACACCAGAGATGGTGAAAGAAAGGGGAGGGGTGGAAAGTGGACGCCTCTCGGCTGAGAGGTGAGATGACACAGAAAAGGCTAAGGCTTGGGTGACAAGTGACAGCAGTGATTACCAGGATGAGGGGAGAGGGAGCAGCTCGAGAAACTAGCATGCAAAATTCCTGGCCCCGGGAGTCACAAAGGCTAGCCAGCCACAAGGGGAAGGACAGGGGCATACGTGGGGAAAATAAATATGGTGTGAGGAAGGCTGGAGAAGAATGTGGGGATGACAGGCAGTCCTGATCAAGAGGAACAGCACTAAGAACGATGGGGTGAGGGCAGAGAAACGGGAAGGCGGCAAGCAAAGGGGAAGACGCGAAGTGACAGATTCCCGAGTGAAGAAACAGGAAAGCGCAACGGCCCCGCTCGTGTTGTGGTGGAAGAAGACAGAACGGGGAGGACCAGGATGAAGCGAGGCCTGGGAACGGACAGCGCAACAGGTGGTGTCAATGGAGCAGGGATGAAATAGAGAGTCTTTCCCTCCGCAGGAACAGCCCAGGGAGAAGGCTTGTACAGCACTCGCAGTGAGAAACAGGAGGCCAAACCAAAACTTAAAAAAGCNCATTGCACTATGGCAATATTGAGTCATGCCAGTTCCCTTTTAAAATATCCCTCTGAGGTTGGGCAGGAGAGACATTCTCATCCTTAATCACATTTCACTTATCCCTTCTAAAACAAGGAAAGTCGTGGGGAAAATAAAAGAGAGGAACTGGTTGAAAATGAGGATTCTTCAGGATGTCACAAAGAATGAACAACTGAAGACGTTCCTTTCCTTTCTGGGCCTGTTTTTCTATTAATGAATAGAGGTCACTATTCATAAGCTTGAGGTCCCTTTCACCTCTGGAGAGCCCCTTACTTTAACAGGAAGTCCATGTGGCAACCTAAGTTCACTCTTCACTTCCCCCTAGACTGCCTCACCAAGGACAGTGAGTAGACTGGCAGGTGTGACTCCTCTGGCTGCCCCCACCCATTGTACCCCAGACATGTTGGAAAACCATCCCCTCAAACCTACCCTAGGTTCAACAGCAGTTTAAGTTGGAGAGAAGCCAGAATCCCCACAAGAGCCAAAGACCAAGCTCAAGCAGCAAGTCGGCAGAAGGTACAGAGAGAGGCCCAAGAGCTTGCAGGGAAAGAGTGCGGACTAGACCTCTGACACTTGACTTCCAACTCCAGCTCCAGCATTTTGAGCAGAACCCTTGGCTAAGTCAACCAGAGAAACAGGCAGCCAAACAGAGCAATGAGAGGTAGGTATGAACGCACTTCCTAAGGCAACAAGTGTGACTTACAGTCCTAATAAATACATGGGCCTCCAGGACACCGCTCCATGCTCCACCTCGGCTCCATTCAGGCACCTGGCCCTTGAGGAAGAGGCTGATGAAGAAACACAGAAGGAGGTGAGAGGGGAAAAGAGGAAGAGGTGAAGCCGGAGGACACACCCCCACCCCAAATTCATCCGGAAAATCCATGAGAATGGTCTGCCCTCTGGTGGCCAGAGGGAGACTCACCGCTGAATCCTGTGCGGGAAATAGCCTCAAAGGCTGGGGTCCCTGCAGTAAGGAAAAAGGGGAAAAGGTTGGAGAAGCAAATGGAGCTGCCCTCAGCGGGCTTCCCTGGCCCCTGTCCGAGGAGACTTGACTACGCTCGTCCTGCCTCTTGTATGCTTCCATCCCCCCGAGTTCTCATCCCTGTATTCTGCCCCTTGGCCCCTGCCCCCATCCTACATTCTCTCTTCCTCACAAGGCTGCCTAACCGGTCTCCCTGCCTAGACTCCCTCCAACCTGCCCCACCAGACAAGCCAGAATGATCTTCCTGAAGTCCAGCTCCAATTACAGCTCTACTGCTAGAAGGCTCTCAGCAGCTCCCTTGTGGGCTAGGCAGGCTGACTTTGTGGGCCTATGACCTGTGCAGTCTCACAAAGTCCCTCTTAGAAGGACCTTAAGCTTGACGCTTGATATAGTGCTCTACTGTTCAGTTCAGTTCAGTTCAGTCGCTCAGTCGTGTCCGACTCTTTTCGACCCCATGAATCGCAGCATGCCAGGCCTCCCTGTCCGTCACCAACACCAAGGGGCCCCTGCGTTTTCAAATTGCCCTGGGCCCCACAGATTTTGTAGCTGGTCCTGGCAGTAGGAAAAGACTTTAGCCTACATTGAAAACTTTGCCCAAGACTTCCCTGGTGGTCCAGTGGTTAAGACTCTATGCTCCCACTGCAGTGGATGTGGGTTTGAGCCCTGGGTGGGGAACTAAGTTTCCACATGCCAGGTGGCACAACCAAAAAAAAAGAAGAAGGTAAAAGGAAACTTTATACATTCTGACTTCAGCCTTGTGAACATCCTCTCTCATTACATATCACTGATTGACACCTTCCTGTAATTCGTGCCCTGGCACCGAGCTCTCTCACCTTCATTCCGCTCAATTGCCAGTCAGTTCAGGCTGATCAACTGCCCATCACCTGTGTCATCTGGAATTCGGGATGTATTGCTACTTCAAGATCCAGTTCAAATATCATCTTCTCATATCCCTGAACCCATCTAACCTCCTCAAAGATTAATTATTGCCACACATTTACCTCTCTCTAATCTGCAAATTCACGCATTCACAGATCTCTACTGAGCACCTAATATGTGCAAGGCACAGTTGTAAGCTCTTCAGGTGTACCAGTGAACAAAATAGTCTAAGATCTCCACCTTTGGGGAACTTACATCTCCACTGGGGAAAGACAGACAACAAACATAAGAGTTAATATTAAGTCCCTCCCCAAAAAAAGGAACTAGAGTCAGCTAAGGGGGATCAATGAAAAGCAAGTTGCAGTATTAGGTGCTTAGTACAGGCTTCACTCAGAGAAGGCGATGGCACCCCACTCCAGTACTCTTGCCTGGAAAATCCCATGGACGGAGGAGCCTGGTGGGCTGCAGTCCATGGAGTCGCTAAGAGTCGGGCACGACTGAGCGACTTCAGTTTCACCTTTCACCTTCATGTATCAGAAAAGGAAATGGCACCCCACTCCAGTGTTCTTGCCCGGAGAATCCCAGGGACGGGGGAGCCTGGTGGGCTGCCGTCTGTGGGGTCGCACAGAGTCGGACACGACTGAAGCGACTTAGTAGCAGCAGCAGCAGCAGCGGGCTTCACTGAGAAGGTGACATTTGAGCTGACCTGGAGGAGGGGAGAAAGGAAGTTCTGCAGCTATCTGGGGGAAGAGCATTCTGAGCAGAGGGTGCAAAGGCCCTGAGGCAGGAGCAGGCCTGGCGGTTTGAAGAACAAGGAGGCCAGTGAGACTGACGCAGAGTGAGCATGACGGTGAGTGGGAGGTTGCTGTTGTCCAGTCGCTAAGTCACGTCTGACTCTTTGTGGTCCCATGGACTGCAGCACGACAGGCCCCTCTATGCTCCAGTATCTCCCAGAGTTTGCTCAAGTCCATGTCCGTTGAGTAGGTGATTCTGTTTAAATATCTCATCCTATGCAGCCACCTTTTCCTTTTGCCTTCAGTCTTTCCCAGCAGGAGAGTCTTTTTCCAATGAGTTGGCTCTTCACATCAGGTGGCCAAAGTATTGGAGCTTCAACTTCAGCATTAGTCCTTCCAATGAATATTCAGGATTGATTTCCTTCAGGACTGACTGCTTGATTTTGCTGTCCAGAGGACTCTCAAGAGTCTTCTCCAACACCACAGTTCCAAAGCATCAGTTCTTCAGTGATCAGCCTTCTTTGTGGTCCAGCTCTCACATCCATACATGACTACTGGAACAACCACAGCTTTGACTAGATGGACCTTTGTCAGCCAAATGATGTCTCTGCTCTTTAATACGTTGTCTAGGTTTGTCAGAGGTGAAGTGGCGCCAGACCTGGTGGGCCGCTGCTTTGCCTTTTCCTTGGAGTGAGGTGGGGAGCCACTGTGGTGACTCAATCTGACTGGTTGTCAGATTGCTGGTAGAGTGAGGGGGAATTCCCTGGGGGTCCAGGGTCTGAGACTCCGAGCTCCCAGTGCAGGGGACCGGAGGCTTTGATCCCTGGTCGGAGAACTAGATCCCACATGCCAGAACTAAGAGTTCAAGTCCTGCAACTAAAGATCTTAAGAGCGGCAACTAAGACCCGGCACAGCCAAATAAATAAATACAGGAATTATTTTTTAATTATTAAAAAAAATGAATAGAGTAGAGGGGCAAAGCAGGAGCAGACATTTGGAAACCCTGAAGGAGGCTTTTAGGATAATTCAAGTGAGGAGTGATCAGGCTCGGAGCAAGGCAGCAGCAGTGAAGTAGTGGTTTATTAATAAGACGGATAGAGCCGACAGGATTTCTTTCTTTTTAAATTAAAAAAAAATCTTATTTATTTATTTAAAATCTTCAATTTTCCGTTGCGGCAGGCATGTGGGATCTTCAGTTGCAGCATGTGTGGTTTAGTTCCCTGACCAGGGATTGAACCCAGGCCCCCTGCACTAGGAGCTGGGGCCTTAATCACTGGACCACCAGGGAAGTCCCCAAAAGGATTTTTTTTTTTTGATGGATTGGTTTAGGAGATACGTGAGAAAGAAGAGTTAAGGATAATTCCAGACTTTCCAACCCGAACAAGGGCAAACAAATGCAAGAATAAAGGCGTCTCCCACAGGCCCCAGACCATGTAGAATCAGCCAACAGGAGCAGTGCTCCAGGGCAGCTGTGATGCCCACTGGAGAAGGCAAGGATCACAGATTCCTGGCTGCAGAGACACAGCGGCTGAGAATAGCAGTTCCTCCCACGGCCAGGAGGGGAAAAGCCAAGGGAAGACCAAAGGGCAGGATGGAGGGTTTCACTCTCACCCCTGGGACCAGTTGCAACTGTGCTCCATCTTCTCTTCCCAGTCAGGGGAGCCAGAGAACTTGTTCATTCCAGGCAGGCCACCTTGGAAGCATTCCCACTAGGGAAGCATTATTACCATATACCATATTGAATTTGGGGCTTCCCTGGTGGCTCAGCTGGTAAAGAATCTGCCTGCAATGTGGGAGACCTGGGTTTGATCCCTGGGTTGGGAGAGTCCCCTGGAGAAGGGAACGGCTACCCACTCCAGTATTCTTGCCTGGAGAATTCCATGCACAGAGGAGCCTGGTGGGCTACAGTCCATGGGGTCACAAAGAGTCAGCCACGACTGAGTGACTGTCACTTTTCATGTTGAATTTAGGACATTTCAGAGATTAGAGTATAGAGAAATGTGCATCTTAGAACTGATGTAAGAGAATGAATTTATTATTCCACCAGGATGTGAGCTACATAAGGACAGGAACTCCCAGGCGCCTTCCCTTTCTCAGGGCTAACCCACGCTGGGTCCTATGTGGATTTAACCACATTTACAAGCGACAGGCACTATTATTTCCTCAGGTTTATTCAGAAGGAAATCGAAGCCTAGAGAAGCTTGGTCCCTTGCCAGTGGGAGCAGGAACACGGGAATGGACTTCAGGCTTCTGAGCCCATGAGCGGCAGGTTGTGCAGAGGTAGTGAGCAAACGCATAGCCCCTGCTGCCAGCCTGCTCTTTAGCGGCCGTGTAATCTTAGATAAGCCTCTCAGCCTTGCTCTGCCTTAATTTTCCCATCTGTTAAATGGAGATAATAAAAGTACCTACCTCACAGGGTTGACTTGTGAGGCAATAATGAGATAATCCATGGAACATGCCGGGACAGAGCCGGGTGGACAGCCGGTGCTGTGTGTGGGCTGCTGTCATTACCAGGCAGACTCCAGCTAGCCTCCCGAGTCTTCTATGAAATCTCTCTACTGTATTCTCCCCACCTCCCAGAACAGCAGCCCTGCATCAGATGTGAGAGAGCCCATCGTGGCCCCAGTTCTCTCACTAATGAATCAGGTGAGTCATTAGGCAAGGTCCTCAGCCTGGGGTGCTACAGTCCGTGGGGTCGCAAAGAGTCAGGCATGACTGAGCAACTGAACAATATAGCAGGTGACGGTATTTGAGGTGTGGCCTCTGGGAGGTGATTAGATCTGGAAAGGACAGGATGAGAGTTCTTTTTTTAAAATATTTATTTATTTTTGGATGCGCTGTGCTGGGTCTTCATTGCGGTGCGAGGGGCTGTTAGTTGCCACGTGGGCTTTCTCTAGTTGCAGTGTGTGGGCTCCTCAATTAGGAGGCTTCTCTTGTTTCAGAGCACAGGTTCCAGAATCCTCTGGCTTCAGTAGTTGAGGCACACAGGCTTAGTTGTCCTGCGGCCTGTGGATTCTTAGTTCCTGGACCAGGGATCAAACCCACGTCCCCTGCATTGGCAGGTGGCTTCTTAACTACTGGACCACCAGGGAAGTCCCAGGACGAGGGCCCTTATAAAAGAGACTCCACAGAGCTCCCGGCTCCCTTCCACCATGTGAGGACATGATAAGAAGACAGCTGTCTATGAGCCAGGAAGCAGGCTCTCACCAGACACTGAATCTGGCAACTTGATCTTGGACTTCTCAGCCTCTAGAGATATGAGGAATAAATTTCTGTTACTGCATGCCATGTGTGTGTGGACTCTTTATGATCCCATGGACTATAGCCCACCAGGCTCCTTTGTCCCTGGAATTTCCCAGGCAAGAACACTGGAGTGGGTTGCCATTTCCTTCTCCAGGGGATCTCCCTGACCCAGGGATCGAACCTGTGTCTCTTGCGTCTCCTGTATTGGCAGGCGGATTCTTTCCCAGCTAGGCCACCGGGGAAGCCCAGAAGCCATGGCTCTGTGGTATTCTGTGACAGCAGCCAGGACAGTCTGAGACAGTGTCTCAAACCCCACTGCAGTGACCATGTCACCCCCGCCCTTCTTTGCCCAGGACTTGACACTGTGCGTGGGGTGGAGGAGACCGTGTCCCTACCAGCCTCACTCATATGCGCCCAGTGCAGCAGGAAATTCCGGCTGCCCATGGAAGCCACTGTATACCAGCGTTGGATGGCAAGTGGGGAGGGGCAGGTGCAGTAGGCATGGAGGCCACCTTCAGAGTCTGTTCTCCTGGTAAGAGGTGCCCTTTGGGCCACCCACTCTCCAGAATGGGTCACTGTCCGTCGGCAGGGTTCTGCCACCTCCATGGCTAAGAAGGTTGAGCATCCTCAATGCCTTGAGCATCAGGCAGCCATGTTGGCAGAAGCAATGTTGGTGGGAAGCAGAGGGCAAAGCAGGAGTGGTAGGTTTTCCAGGGTCTCAGAGGGGAATACCCTAAGTGGATGACCTGGGGCCCGTGGGAGCACAGGGACTGGAGGAAGCAGCAAGGAACGCTTCTTAGAGGAGGTGATGCTGAGTCAGGTGCCAAGTAAGCAAAGGACTGCAAGGAAGGACTGGAGAAATTGGAGCAGCCCATGGAGGCCCACAGGCGGCCAGCCTCCAAGGAGTTCCCATCTCATCTCATGCGGGTGTTGGATGGGCCAAGAGCAGCCTTAGACTTGGAGCTGTCAGAGGGGAGTCAGCACCAGCGGGTATCCGGGGCTCTGACTGGCTTTCCGGAAGATGGGGGGCACAGGCAGGTGGCCATGACGTATCAGTGTGCCCAAAGCTGCAGGCTTGCTCCTGGCTGGCAGCACGTGTATCTGGAGGAACATTCCAACTTTCCTTACCGTCATCCTCCCTGGGAAGCCAGTGCCTGAGGTCCCCAGCCCCAAGGACAGCAGGGACATTTTCTGGCCCCGGCGGATTCCTTAGCGCTTCCAACAGTGTCTGTGAACCCCCAGGAAACAAACTCCACAGGGCTTTGGCCCTCCTTGTCCCTCCTCCCAGAACTCCCCTCCCTAAGAAAGGACATGTTCTCTCTGCTTCAATGTCTTCAGAGGAGGCCCTCTCAAGCCTCCATTTCAAAACTGCATCCCTTGATGTATGAACTTGCAAGGATATCACGGGAATGTGATCAGCCAGATTCCGAATGGAGGAACTTCAGTCCACAGAGCAAGCCACTATGTTCTTAAGAAAAAAGAAAAGGTATAGGGAAAAAGAGGAAAGAAAGGCTGTTACAGGTTGAAACCCATCAACTGAATGCAGTGCGTGGAACACACTTAGACCAAGATTCAAAAAATCAGCTTTAAAAAGATTCCTGGCAGAGTTCTGGAGATGGGTTGTACAACAATATGAATGTACTCACTATGTGTATTTCCCACAATCAAAATATTAAAAAAAAAAAAAAGATGTTTATGGACCAACTGGGGAATTTTGGGTGTTAGTTCTAAAAGGTTTTGTAGGTCTTCACAGAATTGTTCAACTTCAGCTTCTTCAGCATTACTGGTCGGGGCATAGAATTGGATTATCATGATATTGAATGGTTTGCCTTGAAAACGAACAGAGATCATTCTGTCATTTTTGAGACTGCATCCAAGTACTGCATTTCAGACTCTATGGTTGACTATGATGGCTACTCCATTTTTTCTAAGTAGTAGATATAATGGTCATCTGAGTTAAATTCACCCATTCCAGTCCATTTTAATTCGCTGATTCCTAGAATGTCGACGTTCACTCTTGCCATCTCCTGTTTGACCACTTCCAGTGTGCCTTGATTCATGGACCTAACATTCCAGGTTCCTATGCAATATTGCTCTTTATAGTATTGGTCCTGGCTTCTATCACCAATTACATCCACAACTGGGTGTTGTTTTTGCTTTGGCTCAGTCCCTTCAGTCTTTCTCGAGTTCTTTCTCCACTGGTCTCCAGTAGCATATTGGGCATGTACTGACCTGGAGAGTTCATTTTTCAGTGTCCTATCTTTTTGCCTTTTCATACTGTTCTTGGGGTTCTCAAGGCAAGAATACTGAAGTGGTTTGCCATTCCCTTCTCCAGTGGACCACGTTTTGTCAGGATTCTCCACCATGACCCATCTGTCTTGGGTGGCCCTACATGGCATGGCTTAGTTTCATTGTGTTAGACAAGGCTGTGGTCCATGTGATTAGATCGGTTAGTTTTCTGTGATTGTGGTTTCAGTCTGTCTGCCTTCTGATGCCCTCTCAGCGCCTACCATCTTACTGGGGTTTCTCTTACCTAGGAGGTAGGGTATCTCTTCACGCCTCCTCCAGCAAAGCGCAGCACTGGAGTGGTGGGCACCCGAGAGGAGATACCCCTCGTCCAAGGTCAGTAGCAGCGGCTGGGAGGAGATACCCCATGTTCAGGGTAAGTGACAGTAAGGAATTATTAATTTTGCAAGTGTGATATGTTTTACGGAAAAGAGTCTGAATTTCTGAGAGATACAAACAGACTTATTTACAGATGAAATGATACAATATCTGAGACTTTTTTTAAAATTGTTGTTGTTGTCGATCAGTCCCTAAGTTGTGTCTGACTTTGTGACCCCATGGACTGTATAGCACGCTAGGCTTCCCTGTTCTTCACTATCTTCTGGAGTTTGCTCAAACTCATGTCCACATGTCCATTAAGTCAGTAAGGCCATCCAACCACCTCATCTTCTCCTCTCATCCCTTCTCCCCTTGCCCTCAACCTTTCCCAGAATCAGGATCTTTTCCAATGAGTTGGCTCTTCAATCAGGTGACCAAAGTGTTAGAGCTCTAGCCTCAGCATTAGTCTTTTCAATGAATATTCAGGAGTGATCTCCTTTAGGATGGACTGGTTTGATCTCCTTGCAGTCCATGGGACTCTCCAGAGTCTTTTCCAACACCACAGTTCCAAAGTATCAATTCTTCAGTGCTCAACCTTCTTCATAATCCAACTCTCACATCCATACATGACTACTGGGAAAACCATAGCTTTGACTATACAGACTTTGTGGGTAAAGTGATGTCTCTGCTTTTTAATATGCTGTCTAGGTTTGTCATAGCTTTCCTTCCAAGGAGCAAGTGTCTTAATTTCATGGCTGCAGGCACCATCTGCAGGAATTTTGGAGCCCAAGAAAATGAAATCTGTCACTGTTTCCACTTTTCCCCCATTTATTTGCCATGAAGTGATGGGACCGGATGCCGTGATCTCCGTTTTTTGAACGCTGAGTTTTAAGTCAGCCTTTTCACTCTCCTCTTTTANTAATTTCATGGCTGCAGGCACCATCTGCAGGAATTTTGGAGCCCAAGAAAATGAAATCTGTCACTGTTTCCACTTTTCCCCCATTTATTTGCCATGAAGTGATGGGACCGGATGCCGTGATCTCCGTTTTTTGAACGCTGAGTTTTAAGTCAGCCTTTTCACTCTCCTCTTTTATCTTCATCAAGAGGCTCTTTAGCTCTTCTTCACTTTAAAAATTACTCATTTGCATATTTTGGCCGTGCTGGGTCTTCCTTGCTGCATGGGCTTTCTCTGGTGGCAGAGAGAAGGGGCTCCTTTCGAGTTGCAGTTTGCAGTCTTCTCGTTGTGGTAGCTTCTCTTGTTCTTTGTTGTTCTGGGCACACAGGCGTCAGTAGCTGCAGCTTGCCGGCTCTTGAGCGCAGGCTCAGTTGCTGCTGCACATGGGCTTAGTTTCCCCAAGACACGTGGAATCTTCCCCGACCAGGGATGGACCTGTGTCCCCTGCACTGGCAGGAGGATTCTTAATCACTGTGCCACCAGGGAACTCCTGAGATTTGCTTTTAAATAATCCGGAAGGGAGGGGAAGATAAAGATAAACCAAAGTTGGCCATATTTGTTCACACTGGGTCATGGATACATCACAGTTCATTATTCCCTCTCTCTCTTCTTTTGGGTGGGTGTGAAAATGTCTGTGATCAGGAATTCCCTGGTGGTCCAGTGGTTAGGATTCTGTGCTTTCACTGGACTTGATCCCTGGTTGGGGAGCTAAGATTCCATAAACTGAGAGGTGAGGAAAAAGAAAGATGTTCATGATCATGAAAGAAAAGAGAAAATGATAGGGCCCTTTCACTCGGTGCTCATCCCTGCTGGACGCCCGGAAGAGTTCCTAGTTTGCCGTCCAGGGTGTGGGGAGAGCTGCAGCACAGTCTCTTGCTCAGGACTGTATTCAAAACACCCGAACAGTGAACACCTCGCATCCAGCTGACAGCTGGGGCCCGGATCCGAGTGGTGCCTTGAGCCTGAGCTCTGAAGAGTACAGTGACCTTGACCTTGGAGGGCCATGGACTTGTCTCTCCAAGGCCAACCGCTTGATCTGTCAGAGAGAAGGAGTGGAGGGGTCAGGGCAGAGTCTGGAAAGGAGAAGCCCCTCCCTATGCCCTGTCCCCTAGGGTAGCCCCAGCTCATGTGGACATCATACACTGCTTTTATAGCCTCGAAATACCAAGCCCAGCCTGACCCAGGGTCAGAGGTCAGAGTGAGGCCAGGGCAGCAGGCAGGACCCACCCAGGAGCCCAGGCACCTTTCAGGAGAAAGAGGGCGATGAGGAACAAGACTCCCCATATCCTCAAAGCCTTCGGCTTGGTTCCCAGACATCATCACCAGAGATAGCTGTGATGAGCACCCCTCCACATCGTGGTGAGGCCCTCCAGTGGGCACTGCCAGGCACAGGGCATCATCCCAGCAGGGGCCAGGGCCTGGGGGTCTCTGGAAGTTGGCACAACCAGGGCCCTGGGCACCACTATTACAATCCTGGGGCAAAGGAGGTGTGAGTGGGCTTCCCTGGTGGGTCAGTGGTCGAGAATTTGCCTGCCAATGCAGGGGACACAGGTTTGATCCCTAGTCCGGGAAGGTCCACTTGCCTTGGAGCAACTAAGCCCGTGTGTGCTGCAACTATGGGGCCTGTGCTCTAGAGCCCGGGAGCCACAACTGCTGATACATAGTGCCCTAGAGCCCGTGCTCCACAGATAAGCACTGTGATGAGAAGCCTGGGCAACACAACCAGAGAAAAGCCCTCACGGAAAAGAAGAGGCGGTACAGTCAAAACTCAATAAGTAAATAAAGAAAACTATGAAAACAAAAAGAGGTGTGAGTGCTGGCCATGTTGCAAGCACTTCCCCATTCCTGAGTCCAGTCTAGTCCAGTTCAGTCGCTCAGTCGTGTCCGACTCTTTGTGACCCCATGAATCGCAGCACACCAGGCCTCCNGTTCGCTGATTCCTAGAATGTCGACATTCAATCTTGCCATCATCTCCCGTTTGACCACTTCCAATTTGCCTTGATTCATGGACCTGACATCCCAGGTTCCTATGCAATATTGCTCTTTACAGCATCAGACCTTGCTTCTGTCACCAGTCACATCCACAGCTGGGTATTGGTTTTGCTTTGTCTCCATCCCTTCATTCTTTCTGGAGTTATTTGTCCACTGATCTCCAGTAGCATGTTGGGCACTTACTGACCTGGGGAGTTCCTCTTTCAGTATCCTATCATTTTGCCTTTCCATACTGTCTACTTTTCCTGAGACCACTCCCGCCCCAAACCTCCCGAGGGTCCCCAGGCTCTGGAGGGAAGACGTGTTGGGCCTCCCTAGTGCACAGACTGGCTGTGGGGCCCTGGAGACAGCAGCTCTACAGTCACAGACCTGGGCCAGGCCAGCTTCTGCTGCTGTAGCTGCTCTGGGGTGGCAGGCAAGGTACCAGGTGTAGCTGGACGCACCTCAGTTTCCTCATCTGTATCACAGGTACAGCGTGGGGTGACCCACCCTGGGGACCAGGGCAGTGTCCTGTCCATCCCAGTTCCTGGCACCGGGGCTGCCCAGGGCCTTCACTTGCGGCTGTGCAGTCTGACCCTGCAGGGTGCTGCTCCCGCTGCTCCCGGCCTCCTGGAGGTGGGGCCTGAGGAGACAAGAGGCTTTGTTGTTGGTATTGGGAGGCCTAAAACGGTGGCTTTGCTTCCTGTCTGGAGGCGGGTGAGCTCTAATCATGGAAAGAGGTCAGAAAGGGACTGGATGGATTCAGTGATGTGAAGGCGACCGGTTCCAGGGAGGTGGGGAACAGACACACGGGCTCCGGTGGGGTCACCTTACCTGTCAGTGCACCTGCAATGGCAGCTCCCATCCTGCCTCAGGGTCAGCTGGGTGCCCCCGAGAACAGACTGGCCCAGGGGACAGAGAGAGGCTGTGATCCCGTCAGAGAGGCTCTCCCACCCTAGACCTCCCGCACACCCCATGCTGTGCAGGACTTCCCAGTTCACTGAGGGCTGGAAGGCAGTCTCATTTGAGCCAGATTGTAGCCTGGCTGTGTGTGTGCGTGTGTGGATGTGTGAGAAAGCTGGGGTGGGGGTACTGGAAAAGGGGGGTCAGGTTGCCGGAGCCACACTGGGCCAGAGCCATGATGGAACCGGGTGCTACACAGGTGCCCAGCCAGTGACACCCATTGTCCAACCATAGCTCAGCTTCTCTTCAAGGAGATAAGTGGGTGCTTCTTCCCTTCTCTCAGTCTGGCTCTGCCCACAGGTCTCCAAAAAGAGCTCCCTGACCTGGACCCCAAGGAGGGCAGTTGTGAAGGGTGGCAGGTGGCCAGCCTCAGAGCGCAAAGGAGTACTGGGCACGGGTCAGGGGGTTGGGTAGTGACACCCTTGTCCCGATTCTTCTCTCAGTTGTGGCTGGACTTCAGCACTGCACCTGGAGAACGCTGCCACCATCAGCCCCTGGGTCACTGGTATTTGCAAGGGAGCCGTTCTTGGTGTTGCAGCTCTATGACAGTGTCTCTGGCCCAGGTGGTGGACCCCAAGCAATCCTTTACTGGTGTTCAGAAACCTCCTCTGCACTCTGGGTGGAGCCATGTCCCGGGCTCCACTCTCTGCCTCTCCCTGGAGGCCCGGAGGTGCCCACAGGCAGCTTCCAGCCACACAAGCTCATGGAGTCCCTGGAGTCTCGGCTAAGGCTGGGCAGATCCCTGCCACCCGAGATGTGGGGCTTAAGCCACGAAGAACCACACCACCAGTAGTTACTCTGATAGCTACCTTGTAAGAGGACCGCATTCCGAGACCAGTCCACGCAGGAAAAATGTTGCAAAGGAATACACACCAATAGGGCACTTCACAAACATTTATTGACCACCTACTCTGCACCAGGCCCTATGCAGGACACTAGGAAAATGAAGTCAAAGCAATCCAGCCCTCGCTCAGAACGAGCTCACCTCGTTCTGAGGGTTTAGCGGGCCAAACCTTCAATCATAATTAACAGCTGTGAAGATACATTTAGCTTCACAATTGTACCACGAGCTTTTCTTTAAGTTCTCCCAATTGTCAACACCCAACAACACAGCCACGTTGTTTTAAAAGCACATTGGCATAAATGTAAACAGTCACAGGACTGAAAAGACAGACAGCAACCACCTGCAATAATTCATAGTCTGTGGTTCAGAGCATTTCAGCTTTATTCCTTCCTATTCAGTAGGATACAGGTTCTGCCAATTTGCAGAAATAGTGGGAGAGACACAGGGAAGTTCCGTGGCCCCCATACACTGGTGGAGTTGCCCCAGACACCAGGGGTCCTGAATTCTTGCTCAGTTTCCCTCCACCATACCACATCTGGTCTCCCCTGGAAAAGGGCCCCTGACATCCTCGGACTCTTCCTCCCAAGCTCATCAGGTATGGAGAAAGGGCCTCATCCCATGAGCCAACCACACCTGGTCGGGCCCACGGGTGACATCAGCTCAGACAGGCACACAGCACAGCCTGCTCAGCCCAGACTCTTCCTGATTTCGGGACTGGCCTTCCGGTCAGTCTCAGAACCTGCGGGACTCAGTGCTGTACAGAACAACTGCCCTGCAAGCCCATCCTCCCTAGGATGCACAAGACCCATGAGAAGCAGTGGAGCAGGCCAGGGGCGGAGGGTGGATGGCCCTATTTCTCCCACCCACCCCTGGATTCCAGGACATGGGACAGCTGAGTTAGGGATCTGAGCGCGCTCTCTGCCTCTCGAGAGCCCCCATCACCACAGAGGAAAAGCACAACCCAATGCAGGTTTGGCTAGTGCTGGCTAGTTTAAAAGGGAAGGGGTAAGGAATATGGGGAAGAGATCCAAAGTAGGTTATCTCCTGGTTCACGGAACCGGAAAACCAGGCAAAAGCTCACTGTAATTAGGCGAAGGAGATAGGGGCTGATTGCGAGGCTGAAAGGTTGGAGGTGGCCTGCCTGCCTGCCTTCCTGTCCTGGGGCGGGGTGGGGGGTCAGGGGCAGGCATCAGTGCCCCTGCATGCTGGCCACAGCCAGAGCACACCGCAAAGATGACCTTAGGTCTCAGCTCCTCCCCGGGCACCCCAGTGCAGCCTGTCTCGGATGGAGGTTCACCAAATGAGTCAGAAGGTATGTGTAAAAGGTGCTCCTGACCGCATCTGGAGGGAAGGGGTGAGGGGAGGGGCTGAGGCGTCCCTCTGACAAGGCCTGCCCCCACTCCGTGCCAGCCTCTGGGGAAGCAGCTTTCCGGCCCGTGCCCAGGACCCCCTCTCAGCTCTCCTGCTTTTCAGGGTCACTCTAGGGGGCTGGATAGCTTGCTAGCAAACCCCTCCCCGCAATGATGGCCCACACAGAACTCTCTTAATAAAAAAAAATAATTTATTGTCAACAAAGGAGATATATACAACAGGAAAAGAGGCGAACAGGACAGTGAGTGACCAGTTGGCCACCAGTGGGGATGGAGCGGGAAGAGGTAATGGAGGCCTCCTGCTCTGGGGGCCGCGGGGGGAGGAGAGGCGTCCCCCGAGGTAGTGGGGCTCAATTCACGACCACCTCCTGTGTAAGGCACTGTGCCGAGGGAGAATGGGGCCAAGCGGGTGGGAGGAGGTCGGGGGGACACTAGAGGTCGGGGTCAGCAAAAGGATCGGGTGGGTGTTCTCCACAGGCCCAATGCCCTACCGCTCGACAGCCATCGGCGGCCCCCGGCCCGGCCTCACGCCTCACCCCGAGTCATGGCAGATGCTACCCACCCTGCTCTCCTCCATCCTGCTCTGGCACCCGGTTCTACTCTCTCTCTCAGGCGGCCGAGCTGGGGGGCTCTGCGTGATGAGCCCAAGGGGGACACTGTCTCCTCCCTCCCTCCCTCCCACCCCAGAAAAGCAAGAACCTACAGGCCACTCCCCGCCTCTGGCTGTGCCCCCACAGCGCTGCTGGATTCCGACAGCGCCCCAGGCCAGTCTGGGGCGTCACCTGCTCCCACGCCCTTGGCGCCCTGGGGGTGCTTGGACCAGTCTTGCAGGAGGCTGACTGCCGGGGGCTCCTCCAGTCGCACGCGGATGACCTGGAGATCCAGCGTCCCACGAAGCCCTGGAGGGGGAGCTGGGCATGGGTGAGGGCAGAGAGCAGTCAGGGCCCTTCAGGCCATCGCCTCAGGGATGTTCCTGGAAGGTCTTGGTAAACCACATCCCCTTTCCAGGCCTTCCATTCCATAGCCCTAGACCTGCAGCCAGAGGGGAAGCCCAGGGACAGTGGGAGGCCTCACTCCTGGCCCACTCGAGGACCAGTGCTGACCACAGGGGCATCGCGCCTCCTGGGGCATCAGCCACCGGCCCACTGCGGCCTTCCTCCTGTGTGCATTTCCCACACGGATGCTCCTCTGCTCCCCTCACCTCTTTATCTTCAGCTGACTGTTTCACCTAAAACTTACTGGGCATCCTAGCCTGATGGGTTCTGCTCTGCATGGGTAGAGGTGGTGGGATGGAGAACACTCCAAAGGAGAAAGAGACAGGGCTCTACCCACAAAAGAGCTCCCAGGTGAATATGCAGGGTGGAGGAGGGAGCACTGCACGGAGAGCCCTGGGGTGAACATCCAGCTCTGCTTTGCAAACCCGACCAGGCTCTTTATCTCCCAAGTCGGTACTGACCACGCAGGGGTCAGGTGTCCACATTACCAGCATGGAGAAGCTACTCACAATGGGCAAAATCGGATCTCAAGATGGGAAAGCGGACTGCTGACAGCCCTGTCAGGTGCCAACCCCGCCCCGTGCATTGCATAAGCAGGTCCAAAAGTTACATCAAAAAGCAAAACCAGAAAACAGAAACTGGTGACTGCAACTGTTGAGGTGTCTGCGTTAAACTTGCAGTTTTTGTCTTTAGTGTTTCTAGAGTCTTAGTGATTTGGCAGGGAAAATGGGTACAACTTTGCTATACCATTTGCTGGGATGTAACATGACTCAATGGCTGCCACTGGGTTGTGCAACTGAACAAGCTGCTTTATATTCACATGAGGTGGTTTGCCTTCCTGACGCACTCTACGCTCCTTGAGGACAGGTGGGGCTCACTCATTGGGCTCCTTAATTCAACAATAACTTACTGGGCAACCACAATGTGCCCAACGCTAGTCTAGCTGCTGGGGGTTCCCCAAGACTTGGGGCAAATCAAGTGGCCTTTCTGGAATTTATGTTCTAGCAGTGAGAGCCAATGAACAACATAAACAAATTAAAACCACAATGTGATATATACGGATGGAAGCAAAGTAAAAAAAGCACACCAGAGTAGGGCTCAGGATATCAGGGAGGATCTCACAGAGGTGACCCGGAGCTGACCCATGAGCAAAGGTGTACAGGAAATGAGGAGTCCGCAGCGTCTAGCTGGGAACAGCATTCCTGGTGGGAAGAGAACCTGCGGATGCCCTGCTGAGCGGGAAAGGTGAGGACCACCAGTCCCATGAGGACGCCGGCTTTTCTCTGGAACGAGACCGTGACAGCGCTGGAGGGCTCTGAGCAGAGCAGTGACAGGGTCCCACTTGTGTTTTCAACGGGTCTCTGGCTGCTGTAGGAGACTGGCCACAGCGGGCGATGATGAGAAGCCAGGAGACAGGCTGTTAAAGAACCCTGGATGAAGGCAGCAGCAGCAGAGATAGTGAGTGAGAGAGAGAGAGAGAGAGAGAGAGAGAGAGAGAGAGAGAGAGAGTGAGTGTGTGTGTGTGTGTGTGTGTGTGTCAAACCTGAGCATCTTGGAGGTGGGGCTAACAGGATTTGCTGACAGACTGAAGTGGGGTCTGAGAGAGATAGATGACAACTCTGAGGCTTCAGTCCAAGCAAACTGAAGAACGTGGCAGCCAGCTTCCACGGGAAGTGAAGCCCAGGGAGGGGGGAGTAAAGAGGCTGGGGTAAGGGGAGGAGACTGTAGGTTCCATTCAGAAACGCTGTCAGAAACACTGAGTTTGGGGGATCTTTTATACAACCAACCAGACACATCAACTGCGCACGAGAGAGGCTGGAACCAAAGGGACAGGCCCAGGGCGGAGGGGAAGGCGGGACCATGACAAGCTTAGAGCCTGGGATCACCCAGGGTGTGAGTACAGATCCTGACTCTTGGTTCCGTCATTCATTCATTTGCCAAATACACAGACGGCACCCATTCTGGGCTGGGGACATTACCGTGAATGAAACAGGCGAACTTCCATACCCAAGGAAGCATAACACTCTAGTAACAGGAAGTAGAACCACCAAAGGATCCAACTTTGAGAGCTGGAAGTGAACAGGTAAGAGAGGCAGGGCAACCCCTCACAGTGCTGCCCGAGACCAAGGGCAGAATAAGCCTCAGGAAGGAGAGCGGGACAGGCTCCTGGTTTCTGCCAGTCAGGAAAGAGGCACTGAGAACTGACCACCGGGTCTAACTTCATGGGCGTCAGTGGCAAACAAAGACGTGTAGGCGGTGAGCATGAGGCTGGGCCCCCAGCAGCTGGTGGCTTCCACAGACAGACCAGAGACGGTAGAGCAAAGCTCTCCAGCTTTGCTGAAAAGCTAGGGACAGATGTGACAGAGGCTATGACAGATGAGGGCTGAGAAGGGGGAAATAGCATCTCTGCGCAAGCCGATGGGGAAGACCTGAAGGAAACAGCTCGGGGTCCAGCAGAGGAGACTTGATCCCTGGCACTCGTGGCAGGCTGGGCGCTGCACGGCGAAACACACACGGGCTGCTCGAGGCTGAGTTTCCTCTTCCGTAACACGGGGGCTCAGCACCCCGAGCCAGAACCGCCCCCACCTGCCTCCCGGCCCAGCCCAAATCCCTCTGCTCCCCCAGCTTCAGCCCCCTTCTCTTCCTCCACACTTGCGCATGTGTGTGCAAATGTGAGCACCTCCTCTGGGGGGTGGCTGGGACCCATCTCTCGTTTCTCACTAAGGCCCATCTCTGAGCAGAGACTGGAAATGCCACCACCAGAGTGACAAGTGAAGGCAGCTGCTGCCATCCACTCATCTGTCAGTACATCTTTTCCAAGGGCTTTCTTTGTGCATGCCCTGTTCCCGGTGTGGAGGATACAGCAGTGAACAAAGCCTGCCACTCATGAAGCTCACACACACACACACACTTTCTTCTTGGCCCAGTCTCTCTCTCACACACACACCCCGTCTTCTCTTTGGTCCAGTCTCTCTCTCACTTCCACACACTTTTTTCTCCTTGGTCCAGTCACACACACTCATTCTTTTCCTTGGTCTAATCACACACACATTTTTCTCTTTGGTCCAGTCACACACACACATACACACACACTTTCTTCTCCTTGGTCCAGTCACAGTCACATACACACCCTGTCTTCTCCTTGGTCCAGTCTCTCTCTCACACACACCCACACACCCATCTTCTCTTTGGTCCAGTCTCTCTCACTTACACACTTTTTTCTCCTTGGTCCAGTCACACACACATACACACACAAATTCTTTTCCTTGGTCTAATCACACACACACAAACACACACACACATTTTTCTCCTTGGTTCAGTCACACACACAAACACACACACACATTTTTTCTCCTTGGTACACATACACATACTCTTCTTGGTCCAGTCACACACACACACACACACACACACACACACACACACACACACACACACACACACA
>SJYA01003173.1:0-20554 GCA_006410615.1 Neotragus moschatus | reverse complement strand
GTCAGGTGGTCTGGTATTCCCATCTCTTTCAGAATTTTCCATAGTTTATTGTGATCCACACAGTCAAAGGCTTTGGCATAGTCAATAAAGCAGAAATAGATGTTTTTCTGGAACTCTTGCTTTTTCAGTGATCCAGCGGATGTTGGCAATTTGATCTCTGGTTCCTCTGCCTTTTCTAAGTCCAGCTTGAACATCTGGAAGTTCATGGTTCATGTATTGCTGGAGCCTGGCTTGGCGAATTTTGAGCATCGCTTCACTAGTGTGTGAGATGAGTGCAATTGTGCGGTAGTTTGAGCAGGAGGGTAAAAGGGCCTGAGAACAGGAAGCAGCGTGAAGGGTGTTTGCAGGGAGCATGCAGCTGGACGGGCCTGGGGGCAGGTTGGGCCGGAGCCCGCTGAACAAGGGCAGCCCGAGCCCGGGCTCCCAGACTCCTGAGAAGGCCGGCAGAGGCGTGGAGCAGCTGCTGTAAGACTCTCAGTCTGCAGCTCCGAACCGAGCTGCGGGAGCTTCGCCATGCGCGTGGGCTGCCCCGAGTGCCGCGCACCCGCCGCACTGCCTTCCCTGGCCTTCCCGGCGGGCCCTGGCTGGTGTGTGGCCTGTGGGCTCCCCAGACCGTCCCGCCCGCCCCTCCTCGCGTGCTGCTGGGCTTCGGGAGCTTGGCTCACCACTGCTTCCCTTCCAACACCGCCACTGGGGCCTGCGTGGGTGCCGAGGCATCCACCTGGCCTGTCAGTCCTTGGAGCTCTGTGGATGTGAGCGCTGGAATGTCCCAGAGAGGTCACCCCTCGCGTTTGGGACGGTGCCTGTGCAGGAGCAGCATGAGTCTGCGGCCCTGTGTGCACTGGGGACGCATTAGTCCCAGAGCTAGACTCTGACTTCTCTGCAGGCACAGGAGGCTCTGGGCTGAATCTGCGGTCGCAGTGGACTGTTCCACTCGCTTCTGCAGATAGACTTGGGGCTTGGCGGCAGAGGACGTGAGGTCCTTGTCGGTTCAGCGCTGGAGCAGAGGCCAGAGGGCCTGTGGTTGCCAGTGGACAGGGGCTGGGTGCAGGGGGCTGGAAGACGGGCAGGAGCTCACCGTTCAGGGGCAGAGACAGTGCGCAAAGAAGCGGTTAGCTCGGGGATAGATGCCAGGGGTGTGGCTTAGGGGACATCGTGAGAAGGGGGTGGGCTCGGGCCCTTTGGTCCTGGGTTGGTGAGAAGCTCCTAGAAGGACAGGTCTCAGCTGTGATCTGGAGGGCAGGAGGGCTTGCTGGGCGGCGGGGCATGTGGGGCGGGGAGAGTGCTGGCGGGACAGCTGCCACGGAGCCGAGGCCCCGGAGCCCCGTGGGCGATGAGGAGTGCCGGTGGGGGGCAGGCACCTGGAGGCCACAGCTGCAGCTGAGGGGCACTGGCCCGCCCTGTACACCCCGCGTTGTCCAGCACCAGTCTGAAGCAGGCAGGGCAGCAGGGGATCTCCGGCTGGTGAGAGCCTGGATAGCGCGGAGGGCCTGCCTTCAGAGAAGCGACTTGCGTCCTCACAGCCTCGTGCCAGCTGAGCCCCTTGTGTGCAGCTCTCTCGACCCATCTGTTCGCTTCTCTTGCCGTGGCATTGGTTCCTGAAAGCCAGTTGCTTGTGTTGCTGTCTGCTCAGGTTTCAGCTGTAGAAACGTCTGTTCAAGTCTTACAATGAAAGAGGAGAACTTAGGACTCTGACCTGCTGCCTCAGCAGCTGTCCAGGTGGTGCGCACGCACCCTCCAGGTCTGCTCCGCGTGCCCCTCCCCACACGTTGCTCTCAGCTCTTCCCCATGTGGTCCTGCCCTACTCACAGGACCCTTGCCCTCACCTTGCCCGGGTTCGCAGGCGTTCCACCAGCTGCCACTCTGGGCTGGTAGCCATGTCTGCACCTTCGTCCTCCCGGGCCCTTTTCTGTCTGGGACCTGGTCCCGCAGCTCCCGGGACGAGGTGGGCGGGTGGCTGGCTCAGCCTCGGGGCCTCACTGCTGGCGGCTGCTGCTCTCAGGGACTCGGGGCAGCCTCTGGGGGCCTCAGATGCTGGTTCTCTGCCTGCCGCTCAGCTCCTGGTCTTCTGGGATTCTGGAGGAAGATCCAGAGCTCCCGGTTCCCATGCTCCGCCTGCTGCTGCGCCCTTGGCCTCAGCCAGGCGTGTATCTGAGCCAAAGCGCTGTCAGAATTCCGTGGGCCCCAGCTTAGTCCTCTTGCTTTGTAACAGATTGTCACAAACACGGCGGCTGAGAAGAGCGCGCTCGGTGTCTCGGTGTAGTCTGTGTCCAGAGACCGGTGGCCAGTCCTCTGCGCAGCTCTTGCCCGGTTGACGTCAAGGGCTCGCAGAGGCACCACTCCTATCTAGGCTCAGGGTGCTCCCCGAAGGTCTGGCTTTTTGCCGGGTTTCAGGCCCCGCAGTGTGGGGCTCTCGTCCTGTCTCTGCCCGGGTGGGCCCCCCCTCCTCCTTGCTCAGGTCCTGGAGGCCACCCCTCGGTGGACAGGGTGCATCAGCCTCTTGTTCTCTTGGGTTGTACAAGTGGCCAGAGGAAGCTGCTCTTCCAGAGTGCCTGTGATTATGCCACGTAACAGCAGGGTCTTGGGCACGTGAGGACCCTGCCCACCGTGCCTCTTGTCCGCGTCTTGAGTCAGTGTGACTTGGACCTTTAGTCCCTGGAGTTCAGTGGGGAGAGAAGGCTGAAGTACATACTGACTGCTGTGTGAGCTGAGTGGCCTCAGAAGCTTTGAGAGGTTGACCAGCGCTATGGTGTGCAGCTTGCCTGGTTAGGCATTTGTGGTCTCTGGCCAGAGGAAAGAAGGAGAGCCGTGGAGGAGAGGCCTTCCCCGAAGGTGGCAGCTCCCTGACAGCTTTGAGAAGGTGCCGCTGGAGTGAGGTGTCCTCCAGAGGCCATTGTGCTGTCCTCAGAGGCTCGCTGACCCCTGGGGGCCGCCTGCCTCCTGCGGGGATTCTGATTCGGCTCCAAGTGCAGCTGGGGCCTCGTGCCTCCTGAGCGCCAGTTCACAGACTTGTACCCTTGCTTCTTAAGGTTCCGAGGACTCTGAGGAAGATGGTGACGACGTGGACACGTTGGCGGCAGCAGCGGATTCTCAGGGAACGCTGGAAGGCAGCGGTGCGTTTAATTCTGATGACGACTCTGAGAGCTGCCCGATCTGTCTCAACGCTTTCAGGGAACAGGCTGTGGGCACGCCTGAGAGCTGCGCCCACTACTTCTGCCTCGACTGCATCGTGGAGTGGTCCAAGGTGCGTGGCGCTACTTCACGCTGGGCTCTGTGCGGGTGGCCAGCCCCTGCCCGGTCCCTCGTGGGCTGGGTCTCTGCTTGATGGCAGGGGTTGGAGCCCTGGGTGGTGCCCGAGCCTGGTCTCTGCTTTGTCCACGTTCTGGGCCCTTGGGTGGCTGGTGATGCTCACTCTGGGCAGCACAGAACGAGGAGAGGGCGTTTATGGGCGAGAAACCTCGAGTGGCCCAGGGCAGCCTGTTGGCCGAGCTGTGGTAGGCGTGTGCTGAGGGGTCAGCTTATAGACACGGGGCTGCCTTGTGAGCGTGGCAGTAGTGTGCACGAGGGTCGTGGGCGCTACAGGGTGAGCTCTGGAAGCACTGCCTGCCCCCCTTCTGAACTTTGTGAAAAGACTCAAAGAGGCGTGAGCCCAAGGTCGAGTGGCCGTGGCTCCGGCCCGGGCCGTGCTTGAGGACACCGGCCTCGCCTGCTGCTCCCCCTCCCTCCAGCGTGGCCACGGGCCCTGGAGCAGGGGCAGGTCTGGCCGCGCTGCACCCGCCCTTCGGCAGCGAAGGTGGCAGTGGCCCGGCCAGTGGTCCATGCCCAGCCGCCTGCCCGGCCCCCAGCGTGCCTGCCACCCCACGCCCTCCTGTTTCTGGATGCTGACGGTTCACATGTCAGCTCCCCAGCAGAGCCACCCTGCACCACGGAACGCGGCTTCTCTTTACCGCACGGCTGCGCTCTCAGCCCTCTCACGGGGCCTGGTGCACACCAGCACTGAGTCAATGGCTGGGTTTTTTTGTGAAAGGAGCTCTCGACTTCTAAGAGAAATCATTTTGAGGTGGTGTTAACAGTGACAGTGATTCTTCGAGGTTATAATACGGTTATTATTCTTTTACAGAATGCCAATTCCTGTCCAGTTGATCGAACTATATTTAAATGTATTTGTATTCGAGCTCAATTTGGTGGTAAAATCTTGAAGAAGGTAAGTGTAGGTGCCCCCTTACGTGTATTACGTTGGTCCCCGTCTCATGGGAAAACCGTCCTTCAAGAAGTGACTTGCTCTCCTGTAGTGCTGGTCGCATGCTCTTTAGAAATCCGCTGGAGTGCCGTTTGCAGCTGTGGGCTGGAAGGCGTGTGCCTGGCCGGTGTGGGCTCTGCGTCAAGGCCGTCCCTGACTCCCTCCCCCGCCTCCATGCGCCTCTTCTGCATCTCCGAGCTGCTGCCTTCCTGAGCCACAGCAGCCACGGTGGGGAGGCCGGGGTGGACCCCAGACTTGGGAGAGGAGGCCAGCTCTCGGGACCAGACCTCTGAAGGCACAGGGCAGGGCCAGAAGAGCCGAGGGCGGGCGTCTTCCTTGCTGCTGGGGCCTCTGCAGGCCGCCTTTTGTTGAGCAGCAGCGTTAGAGAGTCTCAGAGAAGGCGTTCCCTGGTGGCCTGGTGGTTGAGACTCCTGCCTGGACATTCTGGCCCTGGTTCAGCCCTGATCAGGGAGGTCCTCGCAAGCCTCGGGGTGCTGCCGGGGAGGATGGCGTGTACAGACTGGCTGCTCCTCTTAGTGGGCTCGTTGCAGCTGGAGATCTGTTATTTTTCACCGTGGAGCCAGAGGCAGTGGGGACTCCGCTCTGGGCACGCAGATTTCCCTGAGTCTCTGTGGGCGACGCGGCCCCATCCTTCCAGGGACACCCTCTTGTGTCCGCCCGCACTCTGCTGTTCTGCCCAGAGGCCGCAGGAGCGCGGGCAGTTTCCCTGCAGGCCAACTCTGCTTGAGTAGCTGTGAGTGAGGGCGGGCCCTGAGCCGTCCTCTGGGGAGGGAGAGTGGTGCAAGGACCCTCACACCAGCAGGTCTGGACCTGGCAGAGAGCCCGGAGGCGCGGGGAGGCCCTGAGTGCCTGCCTGGCGTGGGAGCAAAGCTGGGGAGCACGGCGGGGGGGAGGAGCAGACGCTGCTCCTCGGGCGGGACGCGGGGCACAAGAGCGAGGCGGCCCGCTCCCACAGGTGGTGCCTGCTGGCGGCACCATGGGGACCAGCAGTGGCCATCGAGGGACGGTGCCTGCTAGAGGCCCGGGCCCCCGTCTGCCTGCTGCCTCCCCGCTCTGCAGCGCCACCCGTGGGCTTGGCTGGCTCGTAGTTCTCTGCACTGGGGTCCTTCTGCAGCGCACACCTTGTTCTCCGTGGAGTCATTTCTTCCTTGGGGCTTGCTGTCTTGAAACAGTTAGGAAACATTAAAACTGCGTGCGTGTTACTCAGACGCCCTGGGCCCACAGAAGCCGTGTGAGCGAGTCTGCTCTGGGTCAGTGTAGCGCAAGCACAGTGGTCCTGGGGCTCGGACCCTGCTCGCCGTGTGCTCAGCGCCCTCTGGTCCCCAGATTCCAGTGGAGAGTGCCCAGCTCGGGGAGGACGAGGATGAAGACCCGACCTTCTGTGAGGTGTGTGGCCGGAGCGACCGGGAGGACCGGCTGCTGCTGTGTGACGGCTGCGACGCTGGGTGAGCCCCTCCCCGTCCCGTCGGGCCTGGCTCCGAGTTGGGACCCCCGGGCCTTCCTCGCTGCAGAGGCCCCAGCAGCGAGGAAGACGCCCACCCAGAGGGGAGCCCGTGGGCCGCTGTTCCGCATACCACCCCCACAGGCCTGCCCGGCTGTGCTTGGCGCCGTGAGCCCCCACAGCTGAACCCCAGCGTCTGCTGCTGCGCCCACCGGCCTGGCCGCAGCTCGCGTGCTCATCCCTTCTACCCTCCCTGTGGCTGCTTTTCTCGTTGCTGTGTACACCCTCCCCGCTCCCAGTCATCTCCTGAGACTGCTCGCAGAGGTGCACCGTACCCTTCACAACGGAGGGCAGACATGGGAAATGGGGGTGTGGGCCAGCCGGGCCAGGGTGGACACGGGCAGGACCTGCCCACCACGCAAGGCCAGGCGTGGGAGCCTCCCCGGCAGGGCAGGTGGGCAGGATGGGCTGCCAGCCATCCTGTGTCCGTGGTAGCCTGTGGTTGTCCGTCCACGCGGTGGGGGCTCCTGCTTCCCATCAGGCGTGTGCCTCACCCTGGAGCAGCGTGGGCCCTGGAGGACTGGTGCCCATGGGGCGGTGCAGACTGCGTGGGCTACCCGCCAGGGCCCACTTCCTGCCGTCTCCCTGCCCCGAGACAGCAGGGCTCTCTCCCAGGGCGTGACCGCATCTCCGCCTGCCTCCCAGGCTTCCTTGGGGCTCACACCGCTGGGGCAGTGACCTCACGTAACTTCACCACCCTTGCAGGTTCATCTCCAGACACAGTTGCGTTGCAGAGTTAGGGCTGCAGCGTGGATGGGGGGTACAGGGCGCAGCACCAGGTGGGGGGCACCGTCATGAGGCTCAGACACGCTCCTGTCCCCCAGGTACCACATGGAGTGCTTGGACCCCCCTCTCCAGGAGGTCCCAGTGAATGAGTGGTTCTGTCCGGAATGTGCTGCTCCCGGGGCCGCTTCTGCCACCGGTAACGTGCTGCCTGCTCTCGGGCAGCCCAGACGCTTTCTGTGGGGTGGACACCTTGGCCTGGGGAGATGGCATCAGGCTGTCTGGCAGGGGTGGCTTTCAGTTGGACTCTGGTGCAAGGGCGGGAGGGCACGTTGGACATGGGGTTGGTCGGTGGGGGGTTCTGAGGGCCCAGGTGCCAGGCAGGTGCCCCCTGCCTTCCGTTCCCGAGTCCCCCTGCCAGGGCCAGGGTGTGGCAGAGTGCATCAGCCATAGGTGTTTTCTTCCAAGATGTAGGTCCCGTGAGCGAAGAAGAGATCTCCCTGCTCTTGGCTGACGTGGTGCCCACCACCAGCCGGCTTCGGCCCCGCACGGGGAGGACACGGGCCATCGCCAGGACACGGCAGAGCGAGAGGGTGCGAGCGACGGTGAACCGGAACCGGATCTCCACGGCCAGGAGGTTCCAGGTGGGCGCCTGTGGCCCTCCACGCTGGCTGTGTGCAGGGAGCGACGCTGAGGGGGCCTGAGGCGGCGGCAGCAGCAGCAGAGAGCTGGTCCTGGGGCTACGGGGCATCTCTGTCGCTCGCAGGGGCCNCGGTGAACCGGAACCGGATCTCCACGGCCAGGAGGTTCCAGGTGGGCGCCTGTGGCCCTCCACGCTGGCTGTGTGCAGGGAGCGACGCTGAGGGGGCCTGAGGCGGCGGCAGCAGCAGCAGAGAGCTGGTCCTGGGGCTACGGGGCATCTCTGTCGCTCGCAGGGGCCCTAGTGCTTACCCGGAGGGCTGAGGGACTTTGTGGTGGACTTGGGCCCAGGATCCCACCGCTGAGGCCTGCAGTCCGCTCTCCCCAAGGCCCAGGAGCGTGCCTTCTCCTGCCTTCGTGCCTGACCTGCCCCTCGGGAGGCCTCCCCAGACCCTGCTCCCCATGGGCACTTGGGAGCCCTGCAGCCTGCCTGCTGTCTGCTGCTGCAGCTTCTGGGGCTCAGGGTCCCTAGGCCCCCTGCGAGGTCTGAGGTGGCCCCGCCCCCAACCATGACGTCCTGTGCTGCGCAGCGTGTCCCTAGGCACCTCCTGTCTTCTCTGCTGGATGAGACCATTGAAGCCGTGGCTGCTGGGCTCAGCACAGCCACGTACCAGCGCCCCGGGCCGCGCACCCCCGCCCGCCGCAGGAGGAAAGGAGGTAGGCGTCCCCGGCTCCCACTGCCCGCGGTCCCTGCCATGGCACAGCCCGATCTCCATGGCGGCCAGACCAGTGCGTCCAAGGCCCTGCAGGCCTGGGGTTTGGGTCTGGTTAGTCCCTCTGAACGCCCTGTTGAGGGGCTGTTGGTGTGGCAGCACACCAAATGCGCATCAGAGTGCCCCAGCCTCCCCGCGTGGGTCGGGGAGAGCTCGCAGGGGCCTTCTGCAGGTTCCCGCTCTTTGCTCTGGCTCGGGCCGCCCGCTGGGGCAGCCCCGTNTCCCTCTGAACGCCCTGTTGAGGGGCTGTTGGTGTGGCAGCACACCAAATGCGCATCAGAGTGCCCCAGCCTCCCCGCGTGGGTCGGGGAGAGCTCGCAGGGGCCTTCTGCAGGTTCCCGCTCTTTGCTCTGGCTCGGGCCGCCCGCTGGGGCAGCCCCGTGCCTGGCCCCCCTGGGCGGGGCCGTTGGCGTAACGCGGCCTCCGCAGCTGCTGTGCTGCGCACGCTTTCTGGGCCTTTTCCGGAAAGGGTTGGTCTCGGTGACTTTGTCCCAGGAGGTTCGGCTCATCTCCCGGGTCAGCTTCCCTGGCGGTTCCCGCTCCATGTTCTGTCTGTATTTGCTGGTCAGACTCGTGCTCCGTAGAGGAGCTGGCCCTCCTGCTTGACTGCTTGTGTGAATCAGAAGACGTGGATTCCTGTTTCGTTGAGTGGGTTACAGTCTGTGGTCTTTTAAAAACCAGTGTTACTGAGACACATTTGCTGTGACCGCGCGCTCTGGGCTCGTGGCTCCCACTGAGGCCAGCGAGCCTTCCCGCCAGGCCTGGCGCCCGCAGCCCCTCGGGCGCCTGCCGTCCTGCCCTCCGTGCCGTCTTTGTGTCCTTGGCCCGGCTTGCTCTGGCTTCTCGCCAGCCCTGGCGCGCGTGTGGCTTTGCATCTGGTCCTGGGGAGGCGCCTGCTGTGGCTCTTCCCTCCGCCTGTGCCGGGCACCTGGCTTGCTCTGCGGTAAAGCTGCTTGCAGAGCCTTTCCGGGGCTGGGTGTGTCTGCCGCTCTGGCTCAGCAGGGAGGAGACTGGCTGGCGCGGAGGGGCCGTGTCAGAGGCGCCCACCCCACTTCCAGCGGCAGCGTGCGCCTGCAGCGGCGCTGTGTTCTCGCCCAGCTCCTCCCGTCTTCCTGCGCTCCTGGCCTGCCCCGGGGACAGGCGGGCTGTGGAGGGGGGACCTGAGGGCTACCTGTGGGCCGTGGCTCTCTGCACCCAGAGGTCACGTTGATCCCTGAGCTGCAGGCTGGGTGAGAGGCTCCGCTTCGCCGGTCTTCCTCCTGACTCTCCTCGCTCACATCCAGGACCTCGCCTCTCAGTCCCAGCAGCTCGCCCTTCGCCTGCTCGCCCCTGCTGTGTCCCGGGCCTCCCCGTCTTCGTCTGTCATGTCTCTGTGGCTGTGGCCGTGGCTGTGGGGGCTGAGGGGCACAGGCACAGGCCTTGTCGCCTCCCCCGGGGCCTGGCCGCTCCCGGGCGGTGTGGCCGTGTCCTCCTGCCCCCGCGTCGCTCCGGAGCACGGCTGCGTGTTACCTGAACGCGTCTCGCAGCGTGTTTCTGGAAGAGAGGGAGCGTTTTCTCTGACTTACCCCCGAGGCCGTCGTCACACCTGAGTAGATGGATAGTAATTCTGCAGCCTCGTGATGCAGCCTGTTAGCATCGGGAGTTCTGATGGTGCCACAGACGTGGTGGAATCTTACAGCGGTTTACGTGGAGCTGGAGCAGAGCTCTGTGCTGGGCTGGGGCTGCTGGTCGCGCGCCTCTGTCCTCTGACAGGGTGGAGCGAGCAGGTCTTCCTGGGGGCAGAGCTCGCCTCCTCGGTGGCCGGAGGCCCGTGGCTGGTTCAGGTGGGGCTCAGGCAGGTGGTTCAGGCGGGGCTCAGGCGGCTGGTTCAGGCCGGGCTGAGGTCCTGTCAGGCTCAGGTCTGCGAGTCGCTGAGGAGACGGCGGAGCGGCTCCCTCCTGACGGGCCGCGTTGCGGAGCACGGTCTCCGCCTGCGCCTGTGTTGACTAGTTCTTGTCCCTCAGCTGCAGCAGCATGCTCCAGTGGAGATCGCTTAGGGCTCTCAGCCTCGTCGTGGGCTCAGGGACCCAGACCTGGTGTGCACACTTCCACTGCACAGTCACGAGGGCGGACTTCTGTCTTTCTTGGAACCCACTTCTGGGCTAAGGTTCCTGAGTGCTCCAGGGCTGTAGGAGCAGTGCGGCCTCAGGGCCCCCTGTGGCTGCTGGGGCTCCTGCCATCGCCCAGAGCACCCAGGTGGCTGCTGGCTGTGCGGGGTCGTCCTCGGGATGAGTGTGCTGGAAGTGTACTGTGAAGTCCCCTGTCCCAGCCTCTGGGAGCATTGCTCAGCGGGGCCGCTGAGCGCTTGCGTCCGCTCCCCAGCCTCTGGGAGCACTCCTGGGTGGGGCCGCTGAGCGGCTCACGTCCGCTCCTCAGCCTCTGGGAGCACTCCTCGGCTGGGCCGCTGAGCGCTCACGTCGGCTCCCCAGCCTCTGGGAGCACTGTTCGGCGGGGCCGCTGAGCGCTCGCGTCCGCTCCCCAGCCTCTGGGAGCGCTCCTCGGCGGGGCCACTGAGCGGCTTGGGTCTGCTCCCCAGCCTCTGGGAGCACTCCTCAGCAGGGGGAGCACTGCTTGGCGAGCGCTCGCGTCCGCTCCCCAGCCTCTGGGAGCACTCGGCGGGGCCGCTGAGTGCTCGTGTCCTCTGCTTTAGTGTTCCATGCTGGTGTAAACCGTGTTCTTGTTGGTTCCAGTGGTCAGATCGGGAGGTCAGCATAGGCTTAGACTTGCCCTGTCCTCGCCGTGCGCTGCCCCCCGCCCCCAGGGGGAAGCGTGTAGAAACCCTGTAACGAGAAGCAGGGAGCAGTGCCCCAGGCCGGCTGGACGGGTGTTGGTCGGCCGAGNGTTGGTTCCAGTGGTCAGATCGGGAGGTCAGCATAGGCTTAGACTTGCCCTGTCCTCGCCGTGCGCTGCCCCCCGCCCCCAGGGGGAAGCGTGTAGAAACCCTGTAACGAGAAGCAGGGAGCAGTGCCCCAGGCCGGCTGGACGGGTGTTGGTCGGCCGAGTCTTGGGAGACAGCGGGGTGGGCACACAGCGAAGCGAGTGCTGTCAACGTGCTCTTGGCAGGAAGGCGGAGGAAAGCGTCAGGGCGGAAGAGAGCCCTGTCCAGGCCGCCTGCAAAGAGCAGGAGCTCAGGGCCGAGGCTGAAGAAGCGCCCAGGGCGTGTGAAGAAGCGGAAAGTGCAGAAGATGAAGGTAGCCCGGGCGGGATCTCCCTAAGCGGGTTCTCGGGCCTGTGTGCGGTGGGGGGGCAGCGGGAGGCGCCGAAGCAGCGTCTGTAATTACTTGGAGACTCACCGATAGAGACACGTGGTTCTGCAGCAGGCCCTGAAGGCAGGCCTGACTGAGGTGTGTGCAGAGCACCGCAGACTGGCTTCTGGTGCCTCGGGGGCCCGTGGGGCCAGGCCCCCCACCTGTCGGGTGCTTGTGCCCAGGGTAGCAGGCCCCTGGTGTGAGGCAGGTGGAGTGAGGCCTGGGCGGGGTCCTTGTGTGATGAGCACGTGTGCCCCTCAGGCTCTGGGGCGGCCGGCCCTCTGCCCCGTTTGGTGCCGTGGGTTCCTAGCTGAACTGGCATTGCCAGAGGCCATGGATCTCAGCCCTGTCGTTTCTCCCTCTCACCCTGGGTTCAGAATGAAGCCACGGCTCGTTCACGCATTGCACGGACACTGGGCCTCTGCAGGCCGGCCCGTGGAGCCTGCACCCCCTCCGTGTACAAGCCTGCAGACCCGTCTCTGGGACTGATGCGTGCCGACATTGGGGCAGCCTCCCTCTCCCTGTTTGGAGACCCCTATGAGCTGGACCCCTTTGACAGGTGGGTGCAGAGTGGCTGGGCTCTCTCCCTGAGGCCGGTGGACATACCACTTCCGCTGGGGCCCGGCTCACTCTCGGGGTTTGTGTTTGTGAAGTTCCTTGCTCTGAGCATCTCTCAGACCCCATTAGGTGGTGAACGAAAAGAGCTCTGTGCTCTCTCAGCGTGTCCCGACTTCGAGGCCGGGGCAGCTGCTGACACAAGGTCCCTGTGTGGGGCCCCGGTTCAATGTTGAGTCACAGGGCCTGCCAAGGGCCGCTCGCTGTGGAGGGTAGGTGGGAGCTCCCTGGGCCTGGACGCGCAGGGCCACCTGCCCTTTGGGCTGTGTTCCTCCCCAGCAGTGAAGAAGCGTCTGCAAGCCCTGCTTCCNTGTGTGGGGCCCCGGTTCAATGTTGAGTCACAGGGCCTGCCAAGGGCCGCTCGCTGTGGAGGGTAGGTGGGAGCTCCCTGGGCCTGGACGCGCAGGGCCACCTGCCCTTTGGGCTGTGTTCCTCCCCAGCAGTGAAGAAGCGTCTGCAAGCCCTGCTTCCCCTCTGAGCGCCAAGAGGAGGGTTCTGTCCCGGTCAGCCCTGCGCTCCCACCAGCCTGTAGCCAGACCCGTCTCCATGGGGCTCTCCAGGTGTGTCCTGGGGGGCAAGATGGGATGGATGGGGTGCAGGTGGGCCCCAGGCCTGCGAGAACAGTGTACTCCACAGCGGGTGGGCGCTCTGCCACCCGGCACCCTGAGACCTCTTGTGGCCTCTCCCCAGCTCGTGGGTGAGGAGGAGCTGCGGCCAGTCCCAGGCCAATCCCAAGCCAGGGGCACGGGGCGCAGGGACAGGCTGGGGCTGGGCAAGGAGCCAGCCTTCTCTCCCGGCTGACAGGCACCCAGCCCAGCCAGGCACCTCTGCTTGTGCACTCCGCCTGTCGGTGGAGCTGGGGCCAAGGGCCTCGCATGCGTCTGCCCCCTCGCCCTGCCGTCCGTTACTGGGAGCTGCTGCGGGGGTGGGTCTCGTTTCTTCTCTCGGGGTCCCTGCCTGCATGTGGGGCACCAGGGCTGGAGGGGCTGAGACAGCGGGGCCTGCCTGGCCTGCCTGCACGGGGGGCACCAGGGCTGGAGGGGCTGAGACAGCGGGGCCTGCCTGCAGGAGGAGTGCTGCTGCCATGGCCCCCCAGCCGGACGTGGACGCAGAGCCCAGCCCTGACCTGCTGGGGAGCATCCTGTCTGGCCAGAGCCTTCTGATGATGAACGGCGCCGATATCGTCATCCACCGTGACGGCTCCCTCAGCGCCAAGAGGGCAGGTGAGCAGCTGTGCCCGCGGCCTCCTGCGACCTCTGCATGCCTGGGGTTAGGGCCATGCGTCCTGGAGGCGGCCTGCGTGTGGCCAGCTGAGCGGCCCTGGGGTTCACTCTTGAGCAGTGAGTGAGGGCGCCGAAGGCTGGAGATGCCTTTCTGTCGCTTGCTGGTAACGCGGTTGGTGGTGGGGTTTCCAGGCGGTCCACAGGCCCTCCTCGCTGCAGCACAGCTGCTTGCCTGCTCTCACAGCCCCAGGCACCAGCACAGGGCCCTCTCCACAGATCGGGGCCGGCGGGTCTCGGGGCTGGGGTGGATCTGGCCATAGAGGGCAGGCCAGGCCGCACAGCTGCAGTCAGTGGTCACCTGGGGTGCTGCTCCCTTTTCAAGGGTCTGTGGAGCCCAGGCCCCTTCTGATCCACACATGGCATAGAGACAGTGCAGGGAGCAGAGGCAACGTGGGCTGCACCACAGAGAGTCCGCGGCCCCGCCCCTGCCGCCGCAGTGTTGGGCAAGCTGGCATGGAGACCGCAGCACGCTGGCAGGGCGTGCCGGGGGAGGTGGAGCCCCTCGCGGGGCCAGCAGGACCGACGGCTCGGCCTTCCTGTCTTCCAGTGCCAGTCTCTCTCCAGCGGAGCTCAGCTGGTCCGTCCAGAGCGCCAGAAGGCGCTGGGGGGCGTCAGTCAGGAAGCGGGCCGCAGAGCTCCGGCCCCAGCTGCCCTGGCAGGGCCACCCCTGCCCCTGCCCCTGCCCCCCTCTGTGTCCCTGCACTTACGTCGGGGGCAGCGGCGAAGCCGGACTCCTCAGTGACCCCTCGGTCGGGCCAGCCTCAGACCTTGTCCAACGAGAGCAGACCTGGTATAAAGCAGAGTGAGGACGGCCGGGTTAGCAGCGACAGCAAGCACTTTCTGCCTCTCGGGCCTGTGGCGTTGAAGGCCTCACACAGCAGGTCTGACTCGCCCTCCAAGAGCGCAGTGCCGGGCCAGGCCCTGAGACCAGCTCCCAGGCGGACAGACATCTCCGAGCTCCCCAGGATACCAAAGATCAGGAGAGACAGCAGCTGGGGGCACGAGGGCCCTGCTAGCAGGCAGGGCGTCGAGCTCCCCAGCTCCTGCATCAGCCGGCTGACAGGCAGGGAGGGCCCCGGACAGCCGGGTTGCGGGGCCCGGGTGGAGGGTGAGCCCAGCAACCGGGGCGCGCGGGAGCCCAGCACGCACTCGGCGGGGGGGCCCCAGCCCCCCGGCCCCCTGGGGCCTGCCCGGGGGAAGGCTGCTGGCTCCACCTTTGAGAGTTTCAGGATCAACATTCCTGGGAACACAGCCCATGCCGGCAGACTGCTCAGCCCCGGCTTCTGCAACACGTTCCGGCCGGTGGACAGCAAGGTGCAGAGGAGAGCGAGCCCCTCACCGCTCTTCTCCATCAGGAAGGCAAAGCAGCTCAAGAGTGAGATCTATGACCCCTCCAACCCCACGGGCTCCGACTCCAGCTCCGCCAGCAGCAGCCCCGAGCACCTGGGCCCCCTGCCCTCGGAGATCACACGGACCATCTCTGTTGGCAGCCCCAAGGCCCCGGCGCTGCCCCCCGTGCGCTGTGTCACCTCCTACACGGTGCAGGCCGACGCGGGAAAGGAGTCGGAGCCCCCCCAGGGGCCCTGCAGTCTGTCTGAGCTCCAGGATGAGGAGCCCTGCGCACAGGCACAGCGGCCGGCCACCCTGGAGCCCTGGGGCAATGAGGAGCTGCCTCCGCACAGCTCTTTCTTCGGCTCTGAGGGCCGGACAGTGACCTGCGTGACCGTGGTGGAGCCCGACACGCCTCCCAGCCCGGACGCCCCACCTGCGACCACCCACAGGGTCGTGGAGCTGCGCTCCCCTTCCCGCTCCTGCTCCCGCTCCAGCTCCCGCTCCAGCTCCCGCAGCCGGAAGAAAGGCCCGCAGCCGAGGGCAGCCGCCAGGGAGCAGCGGGCCGGCCACTCAGGCTCCCGCTCGTCCTGCTCAGGAGACCAGAGTTCCAGGTCTGCCTCGCCGCCGGCGGGCGAGGACCAGCACAGGAGACACCGGCCCAAGGCCCGGGGCCGCAGGTCATCCAGCGAGCGCTCCAGCAGCCACGAGCGCACCAAGCGGAAGAAGACAAAGGACAAGAGCAGGGAGCGGGGCAAAGGCTCCTGGAGCCACAGCCGGCGGAGGTCCCGCTCCCGCTCTGGGAGCTCATCCCACGAGCACCGCGAGGGCCGCAGGAAGAAGAGGCGGCGGTCAGGGTCCAGGTCTCGGAGAAGGGAGTGCTCGCCCCCCAGGCACCCCAGGGAGAGGAGGGGGCGGCCCCGAGGCCGGCACGGCTCCCGTGAGAGGCGGCGGCGAAGGTCCAGGTCTGCCAGCCCGGAACACCGGCCCCGGGCACACCGGCGTCCTCGGTCCCGGGAGAAGCGCCTGCGGCCACACCCCCACTCCCCTGAGCGGAAGTTGGCCCCGAAAGAGGCTTCTGCAACACCCCCTCCCCAGGGGGAGCCCAGGCCAGACAGGGAGCCCCCGGCCAGGTCCCCGGCTAGGCCCCCATCCTCAGAGGGAGCAGACGGCTTGCCAGAAGGGCCCGAAGTCGACAAGACAGCCCCAGGCCCGGAGGTGCTGGCCGAGTACCCAGCGGAGGATGTGGACTACGGGGACTCTGTGGAGGCGGGCCACCTCTTTGAGGACTTTTCCAGTGACACCATTTTCATGCAGATTGATGATATGAGTTCCCCACCCTCCCCGGAGAGCACGGACTCCTCCCCAGAGCGTGACCTCCTGCCCAAGCCCGCCGTGACCCCAGCTGGCCCCCAGCACGACACCAGCCTGGCTGTGGCCATCATCCGGAGGGAGGTGTCTCGGATCCATGGTGAGGACATGGCACAGCCCTCGCCTGGGACTGAGGGCCCCCAGGAGAGGCACTTGCTCCAGCAGGACACAGGCGAGGCCGCCACAGTGCCCTACGCCCTGGGAGCCCAGGCCTCAGGCGGGACGCCTGTGGGGAAGGAGGAAGGCCCCTCTCAGAATCCCCTGCTGCGAGCCAAGGCGCTGGTGAAGAGGGTCACCTGGAACCTCCAGGAGGCGGAGTGCGGGGCCCCGGCCAGTGACGGAGGCCTGTGTGAGTAGGCACTCTGGGGAGGGGGCGGGGAGTGATCCTTTGGTGACTCCCAGGCCGCCTTGGTCGTTGGGGGTGGGATGGCAGCACCTGCCCTGGGGTCCTTGCTCCAGGACGCTTTTCTGGAATTTTCTAGCCAGGAGGCAGTCTTGTGGCCTGGAGGGCCCCAGTATACCCACCCCTGTATGTTGTTCCCCAGGGACACCACTTCACAGGGCACAGAAGCCCCGGGAAGGAGTCTGGGAATCTGATGACGTGGGCCCCGTGGCTGGGTTCCAGCAGGCACCCTTCACTGAGCCGCCTGCCTCTGCCTATGTGCTTCCAGAGCCTGGCTTCCCCTCAACTGACCCTTCTCAGGTGGGCCCCTGGGCTGGAGGGATGTGGCCTAGCACCCAGGCTACGTGGGCTGGGCTGGGTTGGGGCTGAGGGCTGCACGCACCAGCTCTTTGCTGCCTGGGCTGTTTGGGTTCAGAAGTGGGGGGTGAGGGCACCGGGTAGTGAGTGTGCAGAGGCTGAGCAGGCCGTGTTCTCGCTCAGGTACAGAGCCCCAGCCTGCCCCCCGGCCCAGCCCTGCCGTCAGGCATCCCGCCATATGCACCTGTCAGCCAGCCCGCAGTCCAGTTCCTCCTCCAGGGGAGCCAGCCCCTCCCAGGCTGCGGGGCAGCCCAGAGCCTGGCCCCAGTGTCCACCATCCCGACTGCAGCCTCAGAGCCAGCCGGCCACACTGCCGCCGCCACTGCTGCCAGCAACTCTGAGGAGAGGACGGCTCCCCCCAGGCCAGCCCCAGAGAAGGCCAAGAATGAGGAGGTGAGACCCTGCTCCTCCTCCAGGGGCAGGCACTGGCCCATAGCCTGGTGCCGAGCCCTCACCGGTGTCCTTGCCCCCAGTACATGAAGAAGCTGCACGTGCAGGAGCGGGCCGTGGAGGAGGTGAAGCTGGCCATCAAGCCCTTCTACCAGAAGAGGGAGGTGACCAAGGACGAGTATAAGGACATCCTGCGCAAGGCCGTGCAGAAGGTGGGCGGGGCCTCTGAGCCGTGGGCTGGGAGATGGGCGGGGCCTCTGAGTCCTGGGCTGGGGAGGTGGGCCGGGCCTCTGAGCCCCAGGCTGCGTGGCCGCACTCCACACCCCCTCGCTGTAGCCGGCCACTTAGGTGCTTGGGGTCCAAAGGCTGTTGTTGGTGAGCAGTTGTTAAGAGGTTGAGCAACACTACGTCTCACCCCACTCACGGCTAAGGAAATGAGACCCCTAGAGGCAGACATGCCAGATGGCCTCAGGAGGGCCGTCAGCCACCCTGTGAAGTGGGCAGAGCAGGTAGACGCATGCCAGCCTGCCTGCCGCCCCTCACGGGGTGCCCAGGGCCTGGTCCCCGTGATCCATGACTCTGTGGGGAGCGAAGGGATGTCTGGGTCACTGTTCCACCTTCCCCCAGATTTGCCACAGTAAGAGCGGGGAGATCAACCCCGTGAAGGTGGGCAACCTGGTGAAGGCCTACGTGGACAAGTACCGGCACATGCGCAGACACCGGCGAGCCGAGGCCGGCGAGGAGCCGCCCGCCCAGGGCGCTGAGGGCTGAGGAGCGGCTGGAGCGGAACCCGAGACAGCCCTGCCCTCCCGTATTCAGGGTTCTGTGATCACACGTGGTCTGTGCACCTGTTCTGCTCATAGTTTAAAACTGGACTTTTTTATATGTATATTATAGATACACACTGTTGTGTTCTAATTTATCAAAAATGGATTCTCTTTAGAAACGTCTGATTGGCTCGGTACTTGGAAGGTGGTGAGAGAGGGGGCCTGGGCGGGGTGCTTCTCCCCTAGTCCGCCTTCTCCCTGTTTCACAGATAGTTGCTCTAGTTTATACTTGGCCCCCCACCTCCCAGGCGGCACCCTGTTGGCAGTCCCCACTGGCCAGAAACAGGCCTTGGGCACAGCAGAGGGGCCCAGGGGCTGCCCCTCTGGCGCGGGGGGACAGCTGTGTGCTCCGAGCATTTTGTTGGTTCTGAAGTGTGGCTGGAGCTCTCGCCGTGAAGAAGAGGGAGGGGTGTGCCACAAGGGCCTGTGGGGGCAGGGCCCACGGCGTGATCTGCTGAGTCCACGGTGTCCCTCCAGAGCCCAAGCTTCAGGCCTGCCCCCGTGGACACTGGCATGGTTCTCAGAAGCGTTTTCTTTTTCTTGGCCAAGCTGTGTGGCACGTGGGATCTTAGTTCCCCAACCAGGAGCCCGTGTCCCCTTCGTCGGAAGTGTAGGGTCTTAACCACTGGACCGCCAGCCAAGTCTCCTTAGATCTTTTTATTGGACTGGGAGGGGTTGGGGGTCTGGCCTAGGCAGCCTGTTCCACCTCCATCATGAAGTGCTCCAGGAAGTGCTCCAGGTCCTCGTAGAGGCTGTTAGAGCTGGAGAGGCAGAGGCTGAGGCTGCCACTGTCCAGGGAGGACACACCTTCGCGTTGTACAGCCTCCAGGTACGCCCGGCACAGCCACGGCTCCAGCTGCGGGGAGGGTGCTATCAGGCCAGGTGGGGGCTGTGTGCAGCCTCCCCCCGCCGGGGACCTGGCCCCTCACCTTCACCAGGACCAGGCTCTTCTCCTTGGGCCTCCCCACGGACAGGTCCTGCCCGAAGCCCAGGTAGATGGTGTAGTGTGGGGAGCCACGGCGCTGCTGGGCCCGGAACTCCACCAGCTCTGTGGGACAGGGCTCTGGTGAGGCGGCGGGGCACAGAGGGCCCATAGGGCACACACAGGGCCGGCAGGGCAGGTGTGTCACTGACCTTGGAAGAAGGTGCCGAAGTCAAAGATGGGCGTGTCGCAGTCTCGGGGCAGCAGGCGAGCAGGGCTGGAGGTGCTGGCTGAGCCCAGGGGTCCCCCCACCTCCCAGTAGACTCTGCACTTGCCCAGGCGCCGGGCCCACAGCCATGGCCCCCGGAGCTCCAGCTGCAGGCCAGGGGCCACATGCTGCAATAGCTTCTCTGTGTAGTGGAGCTGCTTCTGGTCGGGCAGCTCGGCGGGGCTGGGGAAGGCCACCTGCTGGGGCCCCAGAGCGTCTGCAGCGGCACCGGGAGGGCCGTACAGGAGCACACAGCTCGGGCGCCCCACCACCTCCTGCAGCACCGCTCGGCCTTTATACAGGATGGTCAGGTCCAGGGCCCCCAGGCTGGGCTCTGGCAGCAGACCAAGCTGGGAGCAGCCAGGGCCAGCCAGGGGCGGCGCCCCTGCCATCGGCGTGTGGGCACTGGCAGAGGCTCGCATGTGGGGCTGCGCCTCTGGGGGCTGCCAGGGTTCTGTGGGTGGGCCTGCATCTGGAAAGGAAGAGAAGCCTGAGCTGACACCTGGGCCCCCAGGTCCTCCTTTCCCACACGTTCCCTGGCTCCTGGGCCCCCAGGTCCTCCCTTTCCCACACGTTCCCTGGCTCCTGGGGCTGTGGCCTGGGGCTGGAGGCACCACCTTCTCTGTGGCAAGTATAGCGGAGGCCCAGCTATACTGGCCCAGCTGTGACCAGCACCACCCCTGCCAGGCACCCCCTCCCCTGGCCGCCCGCCCTCTCTCCCGGCACTCTGCTGTCTTGCAGGGTAGAGCACCCCCCACCCCCTGCAAGGGGCCCTCACCAGGCGCCTCTGGGGGGATCAGATCCAGCAGATGGTCCCCCAAGCAGCTCTGCTGCAGCGTCGGGATCAAGGTGTCCCCGGCATCTCCAGCTAGGCTTGGGGGGCAGGGTTCAGGGTTCAGCCGGTGCCCCAGGCTCTCACCAGTATCTGCTGCCAGGCATGGCCCCTGGAGCCTACCCTGCAGAAGAGGACAGCGCCAGCATAAATGAGCTGCCCCCAGGCCCAGGGAGGGAGCAGCCTCACCCCAGGATGCAGGAGTGCAGAGCGGCCTTACCCTTGCAGGTGGGGCACCTTCTAGGGCCTCGTCCTCCCCCTGGTCAAAGCCTAGGCCTTCTGGGGGAGAATTAGGGTTGGGGAAACGCTGAAGTGAGGCGCCTGGATGTCAACTCCCCCTCGCCCCCGGAAGCTACGCTGCGCTTCCCCTTCAAGCCCCAGGGGGCCCCCTTTACTCCAGGGCTGCCACCCCCCTAACTGGCACCAGCTTCTCCCACGCGTTTCTAAAACCTAAAATCTGACTTAGCAGCTACTCCCAGGACACAGCACAGTCTCCCTGCCGGCAGCACCCCCAACCCCGGCTTTCCTCACCTCGGCACCCCAGCTCGGAACTGATCTTGTACACCTTATGAGGGTCGGTAGGATCCCCCGAGTTGTCTTCCAGCATCACGAAGCGCTGCGTGCTGTGCAGAGCGCAGCGGAAGTTGGTTTTCCAGGAGGCCCGCAGCGCACTCTCAGGGATCGGCCGGGCACCTCCACCGCTGCGGGGCGGCCACCTGCCTCGGGCCACGGCCCAGGCCTGAGAAAGACGGAGTGTAGAGCACGTGGCCTGG
>SJYA01003172.1:13438-23683 GCA_006410615.1 Neotragus moschatus | reverse complement strand
ACCACCACAGGGACCACTCAAGCCCCAAACGGGGTCAGCACGGTAACAGCCCCCACAGCCCCAATATCACACTCTACTTCAACCATCCTCCCTGTAACCACTTCTCCAGCACTCAGCACCGTCTCCCCTACATCTACCAGTAGAGGCACTGGGACACCCGTGGCACACACTACAACCGCTGCCCCCACTAGGCCACACACGCCATCCACCACCCACTCCAGTGCCACCGTTTCTGTCCACACCACCTCTCACACAACCGCTCTGCCAGCAGGAACACCCTCCCGGACCGCCACCACCCACTCCACCCCATCACATCCAGAGACCCTTCCCGTCCATGTGTCAACGTCCGTGACTTCAACCTCTCGCCGAGTCATCATCCCAACTAAGTCCCGCGCTACCTACTCCACCAAAAAGCCTGCTGGCACCCCAGCGCCACTGACACGCATCCCGGTCACATCCACGGCACCCACGTCCACATCCCCACTGCTGACCACAGCCACAGGGAGCACCACACCCACAGCCCTGCCGCTCACAAAGACCACAGCAGGGGCCACACCAGCCCGGAGCTCTGGCTTCAGCGCTCCATCATCTCCTCCAGCTTCTCTGAGCCCGAGCCAGAGTCCTTCCGCCACGTCTGCTTCTGCGTCGACTCTTCCCCGTCACCCCTCTTCTTCCGCTGTCTCGATGCCCTCCTCCTCACCCCCTGCTTCCTCCCCTCCTCCTCACGGGTCCTCGAGCACCTCTCCTTTTACAGCATCTTCCCCTGCCCCTTCTGTAGTCTCCATTTCATACAGCATCCCAAGTGTCAGCTCAGCCCCACACAGTCCCTCGCCCTCTGCACCTCTGACCGAGCCACAGACAGCGTCCCTGCCGACCAGCCTCCCTTCCCCCGCCGCCTCCACACCCATCAGGCCCTCCCTCTCACTTCCATCAGCTCCCACCCTGTCCCCTGCCCCCACTGTTAGTACCGTCGTCCTGTCTACAGCCTGGACCACAGTCAGCAGCCCCACCTCCTCCATCCTGTCCTCTCAGTCCACCACAGCACAGGCCACCTCTCTCACCACCCAAACCCCCACCCCCAGCGTCCTGTCTTCTACGCTGGGGGTGACAGCCATCCCAAGTTCTCCAGCCACCAACCTCACCACCAGACAGCCGAGTACCACCGGGCTGCAGACTACTGTGTCCCTGGCCAGCTCCGTCACTGCGCATGGAAGCTCCTTCCTCCCCACCACCGGGTCTGTGTCCACAGAGGGCCAGTCCCTCTCTTCTCCTGTAACACCTCTTCCCAGCTCTGCAGGTGAGTGACATCTCTGCGGCCACCTCATGACCCACGGGGCACTTCTCAGCCTTCTCTCTGTGCTCTCGACAACACTCTGGGCCACTCCCATTGGATCCCCGCGTTTTCTTAGCCCCTCACACCTCCTGATGCCCCTATGGGTGCTACCTCTCCCCCAGCCTCTGCTGTGCCCCATCACGCCTTGCCCACACCCACAGAGGCTGGTCCAGCTCTCACAGCAAGCGTGCCTTTCTTCCCCCTGAAGCTTTCACTCACCCTGCCTAGGGACGGTCAGGCAGCACAGCACAACGAGCAGACTTGGGGTCACTCACAACCCGCTGGAGCCGCAGCCGCAGCCCCGGCCAGCCCCGGCGTGCCGCCCCGAGTCTCTGAGCTCTGGTGCTTCAGCCCTGTGCTGGGGGAGCCTAGGAGGACAGGGCCACACCTCCCCCACCCCGTTCGCCCTGTCCTCTGGTGCGTGCTGCTCACATGTCCTCTGGGCCTCTCCTCAGCCTTGCTCGGCCAGGTCACTGAACTCCAGCCTGGCCAGAGAGCACACACGCACCTCACTTCAGGTGCCTGCCAGGGGCTGGACTGGAGCGAGGGGCTGGGCCGCCCGTGTTCCGGGGTCAGCACCGCCCAAGCCTCAGTGCTGCAGCTGCCTCCAGCTCCGCTCTGTCTTCCTGTCCGAGCCCCGCCCGAGCCCCCTGTCCTCCAGGGGTGCCTCTCCCTTGCGGGGCTGCACCCCCAGGCTTCCCACAGTGGGGCTCCCACCACTGCAGGTGGCACTGAAAGGCAGCCTGCCCTCTTGCGGGACGAGGACTGGCGAGAGGCTGCCTATCGAGGAGGAGACCAGAACGTGGGGCGAGAGCTGGTGCAGGAGGTCGAGCGGAGGAGGGCTGGGGCAACGGGAGCCACAGGGACGCATCCCGAGCTCTGTCCCCACCAAGCCTCTCATCTCACCTCCAGTGGAAAAGCAAAGCAGGCAGGGCTTGAAGCCACACGGAGGCCTCACACGGGCAGGTGGGAAGGCGGGAGACGCTGACCCGTCTTCCCTTTCTCACTCAAGTCCCACACTGGCAGTTCTCTGACGGGCACCCAAGCCTGTCCACTGGGATGGATGCAGGGCAGAGCTCACAGCTGGGTCCACACCCTGCCCACCCCTAGTAGCACAGACAGCTGCCAGGAGCTCATGCAACACCATCTGTCCCCGTGGGGACACCGACACCTACCCCACCCCTCTCACAGGCGCTGAGACAGGCAGACCAGAGACACCTCCGCCCACAGGTTGGTGCTGGGCCAGGAGGGAGGTGGCGAGGGAGGCTGGGGGTTGAGCATGTCTCCACTAGGGCCAGGGCTGGAATCCGCCTCACCCTCTGAGAAACCCTCGACCTCGAGGGACTCCCAATGCAGCCAGTTTTCAGAAAGAAAAAACACGAGACTTAACACCAGGCTTTGTTTCTACGCAAACCTGTGAGGTCTGACCTCGCTGGGGTCAGACAAGGGGAGATGGCCCGGAGCCCAGGGTGGGGGCCCAGGGGAGACACCACTGTGGGCAGGTGCCCACATGGCCCCGCTCAGATCATCTCAGCAGTCAGGCAGCTGGCAGCCTTCCCTCGGCGGAGCCAGCACCACCCACTGTGCCGCCCAACAAGGGGTTCAAAACCCGCGCCCTAGAGCCAGGTACGTCAGCTCCTGCTCTCGAGGGGGCAGGTGCGGAGCCCCGAGAGTCCACGCCCCGGGGTCCTGCCTGACACCCCCCTCTCCACGCCCAGGGGCCTGCAGCGTGAAGGAGTCTGAGGAAGAAGTCACTTACCAGGGGTGCACGGCCAACGTCACGGTGACCCGCTGCGAGGGTGTGTGCACCTCCTCGGCCAGGTGAGCCCTCGGCCCTGGGCGGTGTCTGTCCGGGTCCTGAGCTGGGAGCCCACCCTGCCCGACAGAGGCCCCGCTCCCAGAGGCTAGCAGCCCCAGCAGTGTGCCGCCCGTCAGGTCACCCTGGCCCCCACACATACACCTGTCTGCGCCACACCTGCTGGGAGCAGGGGAGCTCAGCAACAGGAGCCAGCCCCTCCCTGCAGGCCCAAGCTGGGACCCTGGTGCCCGCCTCTCCAAGGGCCTGGGAGGGGCACCCTGAGGCGGCTGCCGACGCATGCCCCCCCCCCCCGCTCCTCTGCAGCTTCAACACCGACACCATGCAAGTGGCCACCACCTGCGGCTGCTGCCACCCCGTCAGCTCCTACGAGGTGCTGCTCGTGCTACCCTGCATGGACCCTGCGGCGTGGGGACGGCAGCTGGTGGTCACAGTCCCAGTGTTCAGCAGCTGTGCGTGCCGCCGCCAGCGCTGCGGAGACTAGAGCTGCGTCCACAAAACCGCCCGGCACGCTGGGCCCTGCAGCCCCTGCCGAGGCACAGCTGTGGCCTCCGAGAGCCCTCAGAGGCAGCTCACTGGGCCCCCGGAGAGAAAGGGGGTCCGGGCAGGGGGCCTGCAGACCCCAACTGGCCCCAGCAGGCTGCACTGGACTGGCTGGCCTCTGGGGCCACATAGGCTGCTGCCTGCCACGTCCACTGCTCCTGCACACAGCCTCCAGTCCTGCTGGGACCAGGAGCCAGGGTGAGAGCAGCAAGGGAGGCCGTCCAGAAGGGGCTCCTGGGAAGGGTGGGCCCCCGAGCAGAGGATCGGCAGAGACACAGGTCACAGCACGCAGAGGGAAGCAAAGGGGGGGAGCACCCCACCTGCCTGCCGACAGAGCTCACCCTGGCGAGGGGGCACCCAGGTGCCACACCCTGGTGAACAGACGGCAAATAAACTGGCCCTGGTCAAAGCACAAAGGCTCACAGAGACTCCTGTTGGCTCCCACGCCCTTACATTCCTAAGTTCTCAGACCCACTCCTGGTCCATGGGGCTGGCCCAACATCAGTCTGGGCCCAGAAGGGACACTGCTGTGACCCCAGGCCCTCCCCTCCCGTCCCCTGCAGGCCCTTGCCCCACTCCTAGCTCAGGACTACTCTCCCGTAACACACTCCATCTTGAGGGACCCTGCACCTCACGTGTGGCTGGGGTCACCCCGCCTGAGCTCAGCAGGCTTACTCTCCAGGAAGGAACTCCTGGGCCCACTTGTCCCCTAGACCCCGCCCTCTAGAAGGCGGGCCCCCAACATGCATGGAGAGTCCTGCAGGCTCAACCCATATTCTGAATCCAAGTGCAGAGCAAAAGGTACCGAGGCTTCTTCCCCGTGACCGGGAACTGGAGCCAGATGACAGCCCGGGTCATCGGCGCTCACGGCCCCATGGGACCCTTCCCTCTAGAGACCACACGTTCCCATAACCACCCCGGCACTGCTTCTGCTTTGCAGATGGGACACTCAGCTAGAATGGTGGGTGGCGGGAGGGCACTGGTTAACAGGAAACCGGCCCAGAGCTGGGCATCCACACACTGGGGCTTCCGCACATCCACTTGCAGTACACAGCGGCGCTGCCGTCAACTCCCCTGCATAGCCCCAGGCCCCGCCGCCGCCTCCCCAGCGTAGCCCCAGGCCCTGCCGCCGCCTCCCCTGCGTGGCCCCAGGCCCCGCTGCCGCCTCCCCCAGGGGGCCAGGGGGGAACCTCGAGTGGGGCATAGCGGCATTTTGGGGCCCCAGCACCCACAGGGCGGCTCCCGGAACTTGCCTCCCCAAGGCCCTGCACCCAGCAGAGGGCCGCCATGTTGCCCTGACCCATGTGGTGTCCCCCATGGGGTGGCAAGGAGCCTGGTCTCCCCTGGAAACCCAGGGAATGACACAGGCCCCGCCTCGGGATCTGAAGGTACAGGTGAGGCGCGAAGAGCCACGCACTGGGGGCTGTCGCCACCTCGGCCCCGCCCGGCTCCCCGCTCCCCGGCCACACGCAGGCCTCCCTGCTGCCACCCTCAGGCCAGGGTCCACGCACCTCAGCCTGCAGCCGTGACCCCAACAGGTTAGGGCCACTGCACAGGGAAAAGATGGCTCACCTTCCAGAATCTTCTCTAGAAACCACGCCACACCCTGCAATCACAAAGGGACCCAGCCCTGGGCTGCTGTAGTGGCATGATCCAGATGAACTCAAAGGCGCGGGAGGCCAAGGACACACCCTCCAAGGCCGCCAGGGGCCCTCCGCCCGTGCACACCGGGACCCAGGTGGAGGGCCCCGCAAGCCTCCCTGTAACCGCACAGCGCTGGGGAAGGGGGCCGAACTCAGCCTAGGCAGCACAAGTTTTCCCTGACAGCCACTGAGAACACAGCCCCGTCTAACTTGTGGATGCAGAACTCAGCGCCCACAGGCCCCCAGGCCCCTAGCAAACACACCCACAGCCTCCCCATCGGCCATCCAAGCAGCTGAGATCCAGTCCTGCACACACACCACCGCCTCTCCTCTGAGGGCATCAGAGACGAACTGCCAGTAAGAGAACACGGCATCCTGAGGGAAGTTCAGAAAAAATTTCCACTTTCACTTGAACTTCTAACTTCCCTTTAATGTGCAGACTCAACCACAGAACTGTCTTGATTTCTGTGAGAATCGATACCGGGAGCCATGCCCCTCCTCCTGACTCGGCAGGCTGGCTGGGTCCAGGCTGCGCCTCCTCTTCCTCAAGGGCACACAGGCTCCCCATCCATCCCCAGGAGGGACGTGGCCGAGAGGCGGGGCTGGGAGGCCTGGGAGGCGCTGGGGGCTGCAACGCTGGGCAGGGCGCGGACCTGCGGCTCAGCAGCGAGAACAGCGGTGCAGACAGACGCGCGGACGGGCGACGCTCCGCCCTGCTGCTTTAAAACTGCTCCGACAGCAGCTCACACAGCCTCTGAGAGACCGTCTCCCTGCTCGTCCGCAGCGTCAGGCGGTACATCTGGAACAGAGGACACGGCGGTAGTGGTGGGGCGTGGCGCCCGGGCAGCGGCGCCCTGGGGCCAGGCCCCGCCCAGCGGCCCCCAAAGGCCCTGCTCAGCCCCTCCCTGAGGCGCCCAGTTTGACAGACTCAAGCACCAAAGGCGCTTTCAGCTAAAATAAAAGCTTGACGTAGCAGGCGCTCGTGTACATGGGGACCAACTGGAGCCTTCACGCACAGCTGCTGGGCATCAGGACTGCACTGCGGCGGGTGGGGCAGCAGCGCTGACAGTGCCTGGATGCTTTGCGCCGCCAGCCCACCCAGGTGGCAGCCATAAATTAAGTCACGTGCACACGAAGGACACCCGATGTCTGCAGCGGCCCACGTACACGAACAGGCCTGCTGGACGGGCCGGCAGTGCCCCCCCACAGGGAGAGCCACGCATTCCACCAGCGGCCCCCGCGGGCGCAGCAGCAACGAGCGCCTGCCGAAGCTGGGGGCCCCACTCCGCAGAGCGCGGCCTCCATGAGGCCAGGGCTGACGAGGGTCCCAGGAGCTCCGTGGGGCGCTGGGAATGTCACGTGCGCCAGGGGGCGGGGGGGGGGGTGGTGACGCAGGTGTACGCTTCTGTGTAGTGTGCCAGATGACCACCCTTGGGACCTGCCATCTCCCTGTGTATAAACTCCACTGCAGTAACCACCACTCAGGCGTGTTCAGTGACATCACAGGGCTGTACCTGGGCTTGCAGGTTGGGCTCCAGGCGCAGCAAGCACCCAATCTGGGCGGTCCTAGTGTGTATGATGCCAGCGCCCACAAAGTTGGCAGGGTTAGGGTCAACTTCCTCCAGGAGCGCAGAGCCAAAGCCGATAATCTGGGAAGAAAGGGGAGGAACAGGAGCCCATGGCACCGGCGCCGGCAGAGGGGAGAGTCCTCCAAGAGGAGAACACACCAGTGTCCTCAGAGGGCCAGGCCACGTCCCGACCCTGGGAATGCCCATCGCAAGTCCGGTACCTTGGCCTTGGTGACCTCCGTGTCCATCGGGTGCTTGGCCTTGAAGATGCTCTGCACCTCCTGCTGAGGGCTGGGGGAAACAGCAGCCGCCCCGTCAGCTGGCTGCAGCCCGGCCCCCGCCCACCTGTCCACCTATGGACAAGCTGCCACTCACCTGCTCAGCTGCTTCCAGCGCTGGAAGAAATCCTGAGAAGCCATTTCTGTGGGCTGGAAAAACTTGTTGAGCGTGATAGGCAGCTTCACAGACACGTTCTGAAAGGCTCCCCCGTACCTGTGAGCAGCACAGAGGCCCACTGAGAGGAGCCCACGGACGCGCAGAAAGCCCGAGACTCAGCCAGGACCAGGTTCTGAGCGCGAGACCCCTGGAGCACACAAGGGTGGCCCTGGGCCCCAGGAAGACTGTCCATCTCCAGCACACAGTCATCGAGAGCCGAGGACGCTGGGAAACACACCCTCAGCCAATGCTGCCAGGTTGGTCCCAACGACCAGGGACCGTTGCCACCTCTTGCCGTTCCCCAGCAGTCCAAGTGAGTTTAAATTGTGTGGGTCGCTCCTTTTTTCCATAAAATGACTACAGAAAAGAGCGTCTACAGAATGAACAAAACTCTGCACGTCTACTTCTCCCGATTTTACACGGTACACTGTCTTCAGGCCTCTATGCAGCTCACGTTTCAGAGCGTGCTTTTCCAGAATTTAACCTTACAGATACCCAACAGGGCAGCCGGGTCACTCACTCGACTGGTCACCGAAAAACAGCAGGAACAAGCAAGGCAGCAACACAAACACGCCGCAGGGACAGGCAGCCCACGTGTGGGGCGTGCGACACACAGAGCCCACGCCCAAGGAGGACCCTCACCAAGCACTCCTGCGCAGCCGGCCTCCGGGCAGCCAGCCCCGCGCCACGGCAGTGACGGCCACGGCCACGCACCCACCTGAACTGGATGTTGAGGACCGGCGCCTCCGTGAAGTCGGACACGCACTCGATGTTGACCGCCTGCTGCACCTGGGCACCCCCATCCACGGTCGGGTCCACGGGCTTGGTCTGCAGGCTCAGATGTGCGGGAGTCAAGGAGGCCGAGGGAATGAGGGGAATGCGGCTGAGCCCAGCGGCCAAGGGGCGCCAGGAGGGCTCAGCAGGACAGAGCGTGCATCCTGCTCACAGACAAAACCTGCAGGCTGTCTCTAACGGCTAGCCACAGACACTGAGCGTCCACAGTCTACGTCTGAAAGGTGTTTATCTTAAAATAAAGATAGATCTTAGGGGGAGAAGGGCACAAAAGAAGATGAGACGGTTGGATGGCATCACCAACTCAAGGGGCATGAATCTGAACAAGCTCTGGGAGTTGGTGGTGGACAGGGAAGCCGGCGTGCTGTAGTCCACGGGGTCGCAGAGAGTCAGACACAACTGAACGACTGAACTCACTGAAAAACAGATCTGGTCTGAGGTGAGGAGGTTCCTGCCTCACAGTTTCTCCAAAAAAGGTGGCGCCCTTGGCGGTCAAGTTTGGCCGCCCGCCACTCATTATCTAGGAGTCCATCCTCCCAGACAGACCCCCGGATGGTGAGGTTGATGGACGGGAGGCACTCATGTCCAGCCCTGCTGTCCACAAGGGCTGTCTGCGACTGCAGTGGGTCCCGGTGCCCCAACCCTGGCTCTGCCTGGGGACTTCTCTAGGGACAGGAGGCTGGAGCGTGCCTGCAGGCAGTTCTCAGGGTTATGGACACACAGCCTGAGAGCAGTCAGAGACCCCGAAGCTGCAGGACCAGCCCCGGAGTGTCCTCCCAGTCCACCCTCCCACCCGCTCTGCCTGTGGCCCAAGTGGCAGCAGGACCGAGGATATTGGCCTGGAGGTCATCCGAACAGAGGAGTGTCGGGGTGAAATTCAGGAACTGTGTGGAGGTCTTGTTGCCATAGAATATGAACATCCGGCCTGGAAGCAAGCAGAGCAGCCTGTTCACAGGGCACATCGCAGCCCCTGAGCTGCAGGGGGAGAGCAGAGCCCCTGCCCCACCCCGACCGCACCCCGAACCCTCGGCTGCAGCGTGGGGGAGCTCTGTGCGTCAGAGCAGAAGACATCACGCAGGCCTCCATGAACGTCTGCACCAGCGGAATCCAGGATGGAACGTGACCTCACATCTCCTAGAAAGCACACACAGGTGTGCATGGCTCCCCCACGGTGTAAGAAACACCGAGCGCCTGGCTGACCCCACGACAGCCTGGAGTTAACGCCTAAACTCCACGCGAAGTTCTGAGTTTCGGTGAGAAGGGTTGGGGTCCCCACAGGGCAGACACACTGCCTCCTCCCTGCTTACTCGCCACTCGCTTCAAGGGCAGGCTCCACGAGGGACGGGCAGGGGGCGGTCCCAACAGTCAGCGTGCATAATTTGCGGGGGATATGGGGGGAGCAAAAGCAGCTTTTTAAAAAAGTGTGGTAAAGACCTAAACGTAAGAACAGAAACTATAAAACTCCTAGAAGAGAACATAGGCACACACTCTCCGACATGAATCACAGCAGGATCCTCTACGATCCACCCCCCAGAATACTGGAAATAAAAGCAAAAATAAACAAATGGGATCTAATTAAAATTAAAAGCTTCTGCACAACAAAGGAAACTCTAAGCAAGGTGAAAAGACAGCCTTCAGAATGGGAGAAAATAATAGCAAATGAAGCAACTGAAAAACAACTAATCTCAAAAATATACAAGCAACTTACGCAGCTCAATTCCAGAAAAATAAATGCTCCAATCAAAAAACGGGCCAAAGAACTAAATAGACATTTCTCCAAAGAAGACATATGGATGGCTAACAAACACATGAAAAGATGCTCAACTTCACTTATTATCAGGGAAATGCAAATCAAGACCACAATGAGACACCATTTCACACCAGTCAGAATGGCTGCAATCCAAAAGACTGCAAGCAATAAATGCTGGAGAGGGTGTGGAGACAAGGGAACCCTCTTACACTGTTGGTGGGAATGCAAACTAGTACAGCCACTATGGAAAACAGTGTGGAGATCCCTTAAAAAATTGCAAATAGAACTGCCATATGACCCAGCAATCCCACTGCTGGGCATACACACCGAAGAAACCAGAATTGAAAGAGACACGTGTACCCCAA
>SJYA01003172.1:0-12414 GCA_006410615.1 Neotragus moschatus | reverse complement strand
GGGGGGGGGGGTGGTGACGCAGGTGTACGCTTCTGTGTAGTGTGCCAGATGACCACCCTTGGGACCTGCCATCTCCCTGTGTATAAACTCCACTGCAGTAACCACCACTCAGGCGTGTTCAGTGACATCACAGGGCTGTACCTGGGCTTGCAGGTTGGGCTCCAGGCGCAGCAAGCACCCAATCTGGGCGGTCCTAGTGTGTATGATGCCAGCGCCCACAAAGTTGGCAGGGTTAGGGTCAACTTCCTCCAGGAGCGCAGAGCCAAAGCCGATAATCTGGGAAGAAAGGGGAGGAACAGGAGCCCATGGCACCGGCGCCGGCAGAGGGGAGAGTCCTCCAAGAGGAGAACACACCAGTGTCCTCAGAGGGCCAGGCCACGTCCCGACCCTGGGAATGCCCATCGCAAGTCCGGTACCTTGGCCTTGGTGACCTCCGTGTCCATCGGGTGCTTGGCCTTGAAGATGCTCTGCACCTCCTGCTGAGGGCTGGGGGAAACAGCAGCCGCCCCGTCAGCTGGCTGCAGCCCGGCCCCCGCCCACCTGTCCACCTATGGACAAGCTGCCACTCACCTGCTCAGCTGCTTCCAGCGCTGGAAGAAATCCTGAGAAGCCATTTCTGTGGGCTGGAAAAACTTGTTGAGCGTGATAGGCAGCTTCACAGACACGTTCTGAAAGGCTCCCCCGTACCTGTGAGCAGCACAGAGGCCCACTGAGAGGAGCCCACGGACGCGCAGAAAGCCCGAGACTCAGCCAGGACCAGGTTCTGAGCGCGAGACCCCTGGAGCACACAAGGGTGGCCCTGGGCCCCAGGAAGACTGTCCATCTCCAGCACACAGTCATCGAGAGCCGAGGACGCTGGGAAACACACCCTCAGCCAATGCTGCCAGGTTGGTCCCAACGACCAGGGACCGTTGCCACCTCTTGCCGTTCCCCAGCAGTCCAAGTGAGTTTAAATTGTGTGGGTCGCTCCTTTTTTCCATAAAATGACTACAGAAAAGAGCGTCTACAGAATGAACAAAACTCTGCACGTCTACTTCTCCCGATTTTACACGGTACACTGTCTTCAGGCCTCTATGCAGCTCACGTTTCAGAGCGTGCTTTTCCAGAATTTAACCTTACAGATACCCAACAGGGCAGCCGGGTCACTCACTCGACTGGTCACCGAAAAACAGCAGGAACAAGCAAGGCAGCAACACAAACACGCCGCAGGGACAGGCAGCCCACGTGTGGGGCGTGCGACACACAGAGCCCACGCCCAAGGAGGACCCTCACCAAGCACTCCTGCGCAGCCGGCCTCCGGGCAGCCAGCCCCGCGCCACGGCAGTGACGGCCACGGCCACGCACCCACCTGAACTGGATGTTGAGGACCGGCGCCTCCGTGAAGTCGGACACGCACTCGATGTTGACCGCCTGCTGCACCTGGGCACCCCCATCCACGGTCGGGTCCACGGGCTTGGTCTGCAGGCTCAGATGTGCGGGAGTCAAGGAGGCCGAGGGAATGAGGGGAATGCGGCTGAGCCCAGCGGCCAAGGGGCGCCAGGAGGGCTCAGCAGGACAGAGCGTGCATCCTGCTCACAGACAAAACCTGCAGGCTGTCTCTAACGGCTAGCCACAGACACTGAGCGTCCACAGTCTACGTCTGAAAGGTGTTTATCTTAAAATAAAGATAGATCTTAGGGGGAGAAGGGCACAAAAGAAGATGAGACGGTTGGATGGCATCACCAACTCAAGGGGCATGAATCTGAACAAGCTCTGGGAGTTGGTGGTGGACAGGGAAGCCGGCGTGCTGTAGTCCACGGGGTCGCAGAGAGTCAGACACAACTGAACGACTGAACTCACTGAAAAACAGATCTGGTCTGAGGTGAGGAGGTTCCTGCCTCACAGTTTCTCCAAAAAAGGTGGCGCCCTTGGCGGTCAAGTTTGGCCGCCCGCCACTCATTATCTAGGAGTCCATCCTCCCAGACAGACCCCCGGATGGTGAGGTTGATGGACGGGAGGCACTCATGTCCAGCCCTGCTGTCCACAAGGGCTGTCTGCGACTGCAGTGGGTCCCGGTGCCCCAACCCTGGCTCTGCCTGGGGACTTCTCTAGGGACAGGAGGCTGGAGCGTGCCTGCAGGCAGTTCTCAGGGTTATGGACACACAGCCTGAGAGCAGTCAGAGACCCCGAAGCTGCAGGACCAGCCCCGGAGTGTCCTCCCAGTCCACCCTCCCACCCGCTCTGCCTGTGGCCCAAGTGGCAGCAGGACCGAGGATATTGGCCTGGAGGTCATCCGAACAGAGGAGTGTCGGGGTGAAATTCAGGAACTGTGTGGAGGTCTTGTTGCCATAGAATATGAACATCCGGCCTGGAAGCAAGCAGAGCAGCCTGTTCACAGGGCACATCGCAGCCCCTGAGCTGCAGGGGGAGAGCAGAGCCCCTGCCCCACCCCGACCGCACCCCGAACCCTCGGCTGCAGCGTGGGGGAGCTCTGTGCGTCAGAGCAGAAGACATCACGCAGGCCTCCATGAACGTCTGCACCAGCGGAATCCAGGATGGAACGTGACCTCACATCTCCTAGAAAGCACACACAGGTGTGCATGGCTCCCCCACGGTGTAAGAAACACCGAGCGCCTGGCTGACCCCACGACAGCCTGGAGTTAACGCCTAAACTCCACGCGAAGTTCTGAGTTTCGGTGAGAAGGGTTGGGGTCCCCACAGGGCAGACACACTGCCTCCTCCCTGCTTACTCGCCACTCGCTTCAAGGGCAGGCTCCACGAGGGACGGGCAGGGGGCGGTCCCAACAGTCAGCGTGCATAATTTGCGGGGGATATGGGGGGAGCAAAAGCAGCTTTTTAAAAAAGTGTGGTAAAGACCTAAACGTAAGAACAGAAACTATAAAACTCCTAGAAGAGAACATAGGCACACACTCTCCGACATGAATCACAGCAGGATCCTCTACGATCCACCCCCCAGAATACTGGAAATAAAAGCAAAAATAAACAAATGGGATCTAATTAAAATTAAAAGCTTCTGCACAACAAAGGAAACTCTAAGCAAGGTGAAAAGACAGCCTTCAGAATGGGAGAAAATAATAGCAAATGAAGCAACTGAAAAACAACTAATCTCAAAAATATACAAGCAACTTACGCAGCTCAATTCCAGAAAAATAAATGCTCCAATCAAAAAACGGGCCAAAGAACTAAATAGACATTTCTCCAAAGAAGACATATGGATGGCTAACAAACACATGAAAAGATGCTCAACTTCACTTATTATCAGGGAAATGCAAATCAAGACCACAATGAGACACCATTTCACACCAGTCAGAATGGCTGCAATCCAAAAGACTGCAAGCAATAAATGCTGGAGAGGGTGTGGAGACAAGGGAACCCTCTTACACTGTTGGTGGGAATGCAAACTAGTACAGCCACTATGGAAAACAGTGTGGAGATCCCTTAAAAAATTGCAAATAGAACTGCCATATGACCCAGCAATCCCACTGCTGGGCATACACACCGAAGAAACCAGAATTGAAAGAGACACGTGTACCCCAATGTTCATCGCAGCACTGTTTATAACAGCCAGGACGTGGAAACAACCTAGATGCCCATCAGCAGATGAATGGATAAGAAAGCCGTTGTACATATACATGATGGAGTATTACTCAGCCATTAAAAAGAATACACATGAATCAGTTCTAATGAGGTGGATGAAACTGGAGCCGATTATACAGAGTGAAGCAAGCCAGAAAGAAAAGCACCAGTCCAGTATACTAACACATATATCTGGAATTTAGAAACATGGGGATGATAGCCCTGTATGCGAGACAGCAAAAGAGACACAGGTGTATAGAACGGACTTTTGGACTCTGGGGGGGAGGTGATTTGGGAGAGTGGCACTGAAACATGCATACTATCGTATGTGAAACGAACCGCCAGCCTAGGTTCGATACAGGATACAGGATGCTTGGGGCTGGTGCACGGGGATGATCCAGAGAGATGATGTGGGGTGGGAGGTGGGGGGGGCTCAGGCCTGGGAACTCATGTATACCCGTGGAGGATTCATGTCAATGTATGGCAAAACCAATACAGTAATGTAAAGTAAAATAAAGTAAAAATAAAAAAAGAAAAGTGTGGTGAAGCATACATACTCCGCAGTCTAGCACCTGACCACTCCAGGCGCACAGCTCGGGACTCTGGAACATTCCCCCGGCTGGGTCACCTTACCCGCCATCATCCCCAGAAACCTGTTCCTCTTCCCCAGCGGACACTCCGTCCCCACTGGACACTCACTGCCCTCCCCCCACGGCCCCAGCCCCGGGCCCCCGTCCACTTCCTGTGTCTGCGGATGAGACCCCTCCAGGGACCTCCTCCTCTGTGGCTGGACTGCTCGTCTGAACGTCGCGTCCTCGAGGGGCGTCCACGCTGCAGCCTGTGCCAGGGTTTCCTCCCCTTTAGGCTGAGCGGCACCCAAGGTGGGTTCGCGCCACGTCCGGTGCGTACACACCCAGGGTGGGCACGGGGGCCGTCTCCACCTTCTGGTGGCTGTGCCTGACGCTGCTGCCGACATGGGTGTGGGTGTGTGCTCAGCCCTGCTCTCGTCACACGACTGGGTGAGCACCCAGGAGCGGAATGGCCAGGTCATGCACACGTGACCCTGCTTTTCATCCTGTAAGAGACCTCCACTGTTTCCACAGCAGCCGCCCCCCTGACAGGCCCACCAGCAGCGCCGGGGCTCCGGTCCCTCCTGTCCTCCGGCGCTGGCTCCACGCTCACGGCAGCCGCTGCGGTGTGAACGCGCCTCAGTGTGGCCTCACCGCACTTCCCAGGTTGTTAGTGATGCTAGGCACCTTGTCCAGCACTTCTGGACACCTGAATGTCTTCCTCAAAGAAATGTCTATTCGAGACTTCTGCCCACTTTTCCACCTGGGTTCTTTCCTTCTTTGACTTGGAGTCCTTTATATATTCTGGAAACTAGACCCTTATGAAAGACGTTTTCACTCAAGAAGTAAAACACATACCTAAATTCTGCCGAAACTCAGACTTCAGTCCAATCTGAAGCAGCTGGTTTTCAAACAACACACCGTTATTTTTACAGACGAACCTGGGGACAAGGGACAGCGTGTGAGTCACTCAAAAGTCGCCCACTGAAAATACCAAGGTCAGTTCTGAAAATGGGCTTAAAGGACACGAAGGCTGGAAGCCTTCTCTGGGACAGAACGGGAAAGGCAGGAGACATTCTAGTGAGCACCTGCAAGCGCCCCCGGAGACAGGAGGTGAGCCGAGCGGGGCCCACGGGGGCGGGTCAGCCTGCTGTCCGTGAAAGCGCTGCTCACCTGCCCCTGGCTTCCCACTGACACAGGCAGAACACAGACACCCTCCTACACACACGCGCACACACACACACACGACCGCCCGGCCCCTCCCCTGCTCCCCCAGCCCTGACGCTGGGAAAGCTGGACAGCTCTGTGGAAAACAATGAAACCAGAACACCTTCTCACACCACAGGCAAAAATAAACCCCAAGTGGATTAAAGACCTAAACGTGAGACCTGAAACCATCAAACTCCTAGAAGAAAACACAGGCAGAACACGCTTTCACATAAATCACAGGAAAGGTTTTCCTGGATCAGCTCCTAAGGCAAAGGGAAACAAATGCAAAAACAAACGGGATCTAATTAAAAGCTTTCGCACAGTAAAGGAAACCATCAGCAAAACCCACTGAACGGGAGACAACACCTCCAAACGGCAGAGCCAGCGCAGGGCCGACCTCCAAACACACGGACGCTCACGCAGCTCCAGTCACAGAAACTGAGCCACCCAACCAGAAAATGGGCAGAAGGCCTGCGTGGACACTTTTCCAAAGAAGACACACCGATGGCCGATGGCCACAGGCAGGTGAAAAGATGCTCCACATCACTCACCAGCAGGGCGACGGGGACCACAACAGCAGTAAGGTCAGAACAACCCTCACCATGGACAGACACGAGTCAGTGAACACAGGGCGGGGGAGGGCCGCGCATGCTGCTGGCGGGTGTGGAGGGCCCGCGCACGCTGCTGGCGGGTGAGAGCTGCTGCAGACGCGGGCATGGCACCCAGGGTCCTCAGAGAACAACACCAGAGCTGCCGTGAAAGGGGAAGGGCCAGTCGCCGAGTCGTGCCTGCCTCTCTGTGACCCCATGGGCTCTAGCCCACCAGGCTCCTCCGTCCACGGGCTTCTCCAGGCAAGAACACTGGAGTGGGTTGCCATTCCCCTCTCCAGAGGATCTTCCCCACCCAGGGCAACCACCTGACTCAGCAATTACGTCCAAAAAGGACGTAAACCCCCATTCAGAAAGATACACGTGCCCCCATGTTCAGCGCAGAGCTGTTTACAACAGCGAGGTGCGGACACCACCCAAGTGGCCATCAGTGGGCGAGTGGGTACACGCAGGGGGTGTGTGCATGCGCACATACATGTACACATGTACACGCACACACACGTGACACAATGCCACTCAGCCGTGGAGAAGAGTGGCATTGTGCCACGTGCGGCAGCACGGCCGGCCGGAGGGCCTTAAGCTGCGCCAGATGCATCAGAGCAAGACAGAGACTGTGTCGCCATTCACACGTGGACTCGGAGACCTAAACGCACACAACAGACCAGGAGCAGACTCACAGGCAGAGAGCAAACCAGCGGCTGCCGGCGGGAGAAGGAAGCAGGAGAGGGAAGCCGGGGTGGGGTGGGGAGGCGTGGAGGCCGTGCATCGCAAGGGAAGCAACACGGACGTGCCCCACGCGCAGGGAGAGACAGCCGGTGTTCTGGTGTCTGCAAAAGCTCTGAGTCACTGGTATCAACCAACTACATCTCAATCTAAAAAAAAAGTCTGTTTTCAGCCACAGCCAGACGAGGAGGAGCCCTGCGCAGCTGGCCGCCCAGTCGCTCCCGCAGCACAGGGAGCGGGTCAGCCTGTGGGGCGGGCAGAGGGCGGAGGCTGCAAACCACAGCCGCCATGGCCCAGGACCAAGGCCGGGCAGCCGCTCTGCTCTTGGTAGGGGTGCCCACCTCTCATTCAGATGTTAAGATTCAAGAGACAGAAGCAGCACAAAGAGCAAGCCAAGAAGGGACAGGACCCGCCGAGCACCGGAAGCAGGGAGGGAGGGAGGCCTCAAGGGACGCAGCGAAGGCAAGGCCCGGCAGCCCTCTGCCAGCCCACAGCGGGGACAGTGACACGGACGCCGGCCATGCAGGCGACGGGCGGGGAGCGGCCAGAGGCGGCGCGGGGAGGGCCGGGGGTCTGTTGGCACAGACCCCAGAGGCCAAAGCAGCGACTGTGCAGCTGAAGAGCGCTTCTGAAACACCAGCTGGGCCCTGGGAGGGCAGTGCGGGCACGACGGGAGGACCAGGGCACAGCGCAGGGGCCAGGGTGAGCTACAGCGAGGGCCTGCGGCAGGCCGCCCCCTCGCCCGCCTGTGGTCCCAGTTCCCTCAATATCTTGAGACGGGGAGTGCAGGGCACAGGCCTGGCAGGGTGAGGGGCCGTGGGGACGGACGCCAGCTGCCGCCTGCCGCCGGGCTGGGACACACTCAGGAGAGAGGGAGGCCCCCCTGGGGCCGGGAGGCAGACTACCTGGCGAAGTTGTCCTCGGAGCCGGGAGCCAGGGGTGCAGCCGCGGAGGGCGAGTCTGAGAAGACGTCCACGAGCAGCCCGCCAGAAGAGGGCGGGGGGCCTGTGGGGACGGGCGGCGCGGCCCCCAGACCCAGGAGGTCTGCCGACGGAGACGGCGTGGACTGGAAAACAGGGAAAGAGCAGGTCAGCGCAGATGCTGCTGGGCACGGCTCCACACTACGCAAGTGCCTGCACCCTCACCCCCCAGAGCCGAAGAGAAACGTCTGGTTTCAGAAACACAGCTGTGCGTGTTACTGTCAGGCACCTAAAAACATCCCGAGAGGCGAAACGACTGAGCAGGCAGCATCCAAGCGTGCACCCTCAAACGTCTCTAAGTCCTGCCGTGCCACAGAGAAAAAGCGGACACAAGTGCTACAGAGTCGGTTTTTAACTGCTTTATTGTTTTGTCTTTTTAAGTTTTGACATGAGGCAGACGACAAAGAACCAAGTCCTTCCAACGCCCCTCTCAGACCACAGGAGACGCAACGTGCAGCTCACCACAGTCACGCGGCCCCTCGCCGGCTGCACAGAGGTGGCACTGCCCCCGCCCGGGCACACAAGTTCCAGAAGCCTGCAGCGTTCTCACGATCCCGAGGATCACACCCCGGCCTGTGAGGACTCATCTGGACCCTCCTGCGGGGCAGCGTCCACTTACACCTCGAGTCCCTCCTGGAGTCACTGCGTGCCTGCAGTGAGCACCACGCTGGTTCTGCAGCGCTCATCTCTCCGAGAGCCACCCCTCCTCTCCCCGGCACGCGGACGCACCCACCCCAGGCAACAGCCCATCTGCCCTCAGGTTATGCTGAGGACTTCCACATGGGGATCATTCGTAATAGGTGTTCAGGCACTCAGTTGTGTCCGACTCTGTAAGGCCGCACGGACTACAGCACACCAGGCCTCCCTGTCCATCACCAACCCCTGGAGTTTACTCAAGCTCACGTCCGTTGAGTCGGTGATGTCACCCAACCATCTCACCCTGTCGTCCCCTTCTCCTCCTGCCTTCAATCTTTCCCAGCATCAGTCTTTTCCAATGAGTCAGTTCATCCCATCAAGTGGCCAAAGTACAGGAGCTTCAGCTTCAGCATCAGTCCTTCCAATGAATATTCACGACTGGTTTCCTTTAGGATGGACTGGTCGGATCTCCTTGCAGTCCAAGGGACTCTCAAAAGTCTTCTCCGGAATCACAGTTCAAAAGCATCAATTCTTCGAAGCTCAGCCTTCTTTCTTCATGGTCCAACTCTCAGATCTGTACATGACCACTGGAAAAACCAGAGCCTCAACTGACAGAACTTTGCTGGCAAACTACTGTCTCTGTTTCTCAGTATGCTGTCTAGGTCTGTCAGAGCACTTCTTCCCAGGAACAAGTGCCTAACCCACCGCTGCAGTCACCATCCGCAGCGACCTGAGAGCCCAAGGCGACAGAACCGGTCAGGGCTTTCACTCTTCCCCTTCTACTTGCCGAGAAGTCATGGGACCAGAGAATCCCGTCGGCAGAGGAGCTGGACGGGCGACAGTCCACAGGGCCACAGAGCTGGACACAGCAGAAGCAGCTTGGCGCACCGGGTGGGGCTGGGCGCCGCTGAGCTTAGGAATGCGGAGCCGTAAGCCAGCATGTTCCACTCTCCCCATAACCCTCATCAAGAGGCTCGCTCTTTCGTTCCCCTTCACTTTCTGCCATTAGAGTGGCACCACTTGCTTATCTGAGGTTGTTGATATTTCTCCCAGCAACCCTGATTCTAGTTTGCGATTCAACCAGCCCAGCATTTCACACGACGTACTCTGCATAGCAGTTAAGTAAGCAAGGCGACAGCATACAGCCTTTCCCAATTTGGAACCACTGCTGTTCCATGTCCAGTTCTAACTGTTGCTTCCTGACCTGTACACAGGATTCTCAGAAGGGAGTCAGGTGGTCTGGTAGCTCCCTCTCCTTAGGAAACCTTCCGGTTTGCTGTGACCCACACAGACGCTTTGGTGTAGCCAGTGACGGCAGCAGGAGGCACTTTTCTGGAATTCCTTGCTTTCTCCACAGTCAAGCGTTGGCAATTTGATCTCTGGTTCCTCTGCTTTTTCTAAACCCAGCTTCAGTATCTTGAAGTTCTCAGCCCTCGTTCTGCTGAAGCCAAGCGCGAAGGATTTTGAGCGTTACCTGGCGAGCATGTGGAATGAGGGCGATTGTCAGGCAGCCTGGAGATTCTTTGGCATAGACCTTCTTAGAGACTTGAGTAAAAACTCACCTTCTCCAGTCCTATGGCCACTGCTGAATTTTCCAAACTTGCTGGCATGCTGAGTGCAGCGCTTTGACAGCATCATCTTTCAGGATTCAAAACAGCTCAGTGGGAACTCCATGACCTCCTCCTGTGACTGCCTTGTTCGCAGAAACGCCTCCTGAAGCCACCTGACTTCACGCCCCAGGAGGTCCTGCTTTAGGTGGCACCATGGATGGAACCACGGCCTCAGCACAAGCTGCTGCTCATCTCCCTTTACCACCTGAGCGCTACGCTGCATCTCTTAAACCACCATGTGAAGGCAGGTGATCCCACGCATGGCTTCCCCATGAAGACAAGGAAGCGCCACAGAACACACGTGTGCAGACAGGCTGTGGGCCTGGGAGGCCTGAGGACTCACGGGCAGCAGTGCACTAAGGCCCAGCCACGGCAGGAAGCGGGCTGGTGGGCAGGGTGGCGCCAGACGCAGAACAGGCCAGGCTGGAATCCCCAGGAAAAGGGAGGGCCCAGAGCCAGAGGGCCGGTGGGGAAGGGTCAGCAGCAGCTCTGGTGCGGCTGGGGAGTCTGGGGGACAAGTCACAGGCAGCCCGCCCACCAGCCAGGTCTCTGTGGTTGCTGGGAGCCTGCCCACCGGCTCAGGGGCTGCTCCCAGGGCCCCGAGCCCCTGCGGACCCCACCACCTGCTGCAAGACGTCTTCCACTGCTTCCTGCAGAACAGCTCAAGGCTTTCTAAGGTAGAAAAACCCTTCTGTCCCACTAAGTCGAATGTGAACACACAAAAGCTAGGCGGTTCCTAGGGGAGATCCCCCAGGACGCCAGCTCCCTCCCCAGACCCCTTGCAGGACCTCCGCCTGGCAACACTGGAGTCACCGCTCTAACCACCTGGCCCTCTTCTCAGGACCGGGGAGACCCTCCCCAAGGAGCTGGCCTGGTGCAGAGTCTGCACAGGCCACACCCGCTCTAACTGCTGCAGACCATGGGGCGGGGGCAGCTCTGGGGCCCCCTCCAGCCCAAGGCCCAGGGGACAGGCAGCCTGCGGACACCCCCACAGACAAGCGTCCTGGGGCCACAGGGGCCGGAGCCCCGGCCAGCCCCAAACAAAACCACCTCCAGGGGGGACGTGCAACCCTAAGCAGAAGGGATTCCAGCNACCATGGGGCGGGGGCAGCTCTGGGGCCCCCTCCAGCCCAAGGCCCAGGGGACAGGCAGCCTGCGGACACCCCCACAGACAAGCGTCCTGGGGCCACAGGGGCCGGAGCCCCGGCCAGCCCCAAACAAAACCACCTCCAGGGGGGACGTGCAACCCTAAGCAGAAGGGATTCCAGCTGATGCTACAGAGAAGTGGAAGGCCTGACAGGTTCCCAGTAAAACCCAGATACCTCAGCGCCACTTCAAGGCGGAGCCTGCCCTCTGAGTTTGGAGGCAGAAGCCCTAGGACGAGACTCCCACGCAGGAGGGACCTCGGCCCTTCTCTGCCCTCCTGCCTCACCTCCCCCGCCCCCATCAGACCACCCGAGCCCTGGGGACACACAAGGACTCCATCCCTAGCACCACCCCGGGCTCCTCTGCAGAGCCGGCACCAGGGCTTGGGTGGGAGATCCTGACTGTGACAGGCCCCAAGCAGGCGTGAGCACAGGCTTCACACTGGACCCGGGATCAAGCGAGTGCCCCCACACGCAGAGCGCCAGGGCTCACACACAGGCATCCTGGCGCCACTCATAAGCAAACCACCCTGGCCCCAGGCTCTCCACGCACGGGCACGTGCCACCTCTACCTCGGGCGCGTCCTCACTGGGGCCGCTGGACAGTGTGAGCAGCTGGCCACGTCGCCAGACCAGGCTGCCTACTGACGCGGCAGCCACAAAGCCCGCGGTGGCTGGGAGCCCCCCAGCGGGGACGAGAGAGGAAACACAACTCTGAAAATGGCGTCTTCCTCGACAGACATCAGAGGGCACGTTCTCAGGGCACCTGTGTGAACAGGGAGCTCACTCTAACCCGCTCACTACTGGACACCAGGAGGTGGAGGCCCTGGAAACCAGCCCAGGGTGGCAGGAGACCCCATGCAGCCGTCACGCAAGAATGACCACATCTTCAAAATCCAAAGCCAAGAAGAGACGTGGGAGCTGACCGCAGACCCCAGATGACCGTCTGACAGTCTAACGACAAATACTGCATCTGGGTCAGCCCACCCAGGGCACTATGCAGAGTCCTGAACCTTCGGCACCAGGCGCCCTGGAGCTTGTGCAGGCGTGGCCCTCGGGAGGGACCCACCACAGCGCTGGTGCTGGCCGGGACAGGCTCGGGGCCCCCGTTGACATCGGCACTCCTCTCCCGCTTGGCCTCCTCCAGATCGGTCACGGTGCTTGGGCCCTTCTTTTTCTTAAGCTTGGCCAGGATGGAGGACTCGCGCTCTGGAAAGGGGGGCATCTCCTCCAGGACAGTTGCCTGATGGGAAAGGAGCCCAGGTCAGCAGCTGTCTCTTATACACATCTAGGAGCTGGCCTGGTGCAGAGTCTGCACAGGCCACACCCGCTCTAACTGCTGCAGACCATGGGGCGGGG
>SJYA01003171.1:402919-539704 GCA_006410615.1 Neotragus moschatus | reverse complement strand
CGGTAATTCTTGGCCGAGCCTGATGGAGACCTGGTCCAGCTTGGGATGGTAGGATCTAACAAGCAGCAGAGAAAAGGTGGACTAGCTAATCTAGAGGCAAGGATCCAGACTTTGTTGTTGTCTTATTTAATCAGGAATCTAGGGTTGCTATTCTGGAACAAATATCTCAGGGCGAGAAATGATTACAGTATATTTGGTTTGGATAAGGAACAGGTTCTAGAAAGAGCCTTTATTTAGCTCAGAGACAAACGCTTTAAATTCTCATTCCAGTATAATTCTACCAAGTTTGCTTTCTGACAACATGGAAGTTAATTTAGTTGGTCTAGTTTTTATATCTGTAAAATGAAAGAAACTTTCCAAGTAAAGTATTTTTAATAAAATCACTTGGGAGTACTTTTTTAAAAAAATTAGATTGCTTTGTTTTGGTCCAGACTTTCTGAAACCAAGTGGACACTGAGTAACTGATTTTAAATATTTTTACTGCTCAGTCAGTTATTGTTTACAATTGCTCTTCTATATTCACTCCAGGAGCTTCCTGTTTATCCTCTCAATTCCCCAGTTGGAGGAATAGAATGGTAATACTAGTTACCATTTATTCAGTGCTTATCATGGACCTGGTATTTGGCTAAAATAATTTATAACCCTTATGTTTTTTAATCTTAGCAACAACAAAAGGAGATGAGTAGAATTGTCTCCATTTTACATAAGAGGAAACAGATTCAGAGCGGTTTAGAGGTCACTTGTCCCCAACCCCCCTTCTAGTAAGTGGTGGCATCAGGTTTTGCGTGGCCTGTCCAGCAGAGGATGCCACTAGTGCTAGAGGGAGAGTTTAGAGGATGCCTGGGGAATAGTGAAAGCTGACAGTGGGAAGGGAAAACTAAAGTTTTACTTTTTGACGTTGCCTTTCAGAATGGAATCCAGACAAACAAGCCGGCTCTGCGTGCTGTCCGGCAGCGCAGTGAATTTACCCTCATGGCCAAGTGAGTTGGGAGAAGTTATGTGGTGGGTTGGCCAGTGTCTGAGGAGAGGTAGTCTTGCCTGTGGTGACCTTGGTGGCGAGGACTGGGATTGGTTGTGCTGGTGCTAAGGTGGGAAAGGCCCTCTCCTTCCCTTCCACAGCGTTCTCACTTGTGCTCATTTGCAGGCGCATTGGGAAAGACCTCAGCAACACATTTGCCAAGCTGGAGAAGCTGACAATCTGTGAGTGTTCCTGGACCGTTCAGAGCTTGGGCAGTGAACCCCGGAGGGCTGAGGAACCATACTGTCTTGAGTCTGGTCTCCGACCTCACCTGTGGTGGCTTCTTGTTTGTCTCTGCAGTGGCAAAGCGCAAATCCCTCTTTGATGATAAGGCAGTGGAAATTGAGGAGCTAACTTATATCATCAAACAGGTGAGCGACTAGTGATCAGGAGAGTCGGGCATTCCAGTTGCATCACTTCCATCTTTTTCCCTTGCTCCAGAGTCTGAGAGCAAGTTTCTCTAGCCAACTCCAAACATCCTACTCCTCTGTTGTGTCAGTGGTCATCTACCATGTACAAAGCTGGGCACTTAGCACACAAGCATTATGAGGCAGATAGCAGCCTTTAAGGGCTTATTGTCTGGAAGAGATATCCAGTCCCGTAAACTCACGCTTACAATGAATAGGCAGCAAGTGGCACAGAAAAGATCGTACAAAAAGATGAATGAGGTTCTGGGTGCGCTGGGAAAGAGTTTATCGAGGAGGTGAAAACAGAGCTGGTTTCGAGCTTGTGGAGAGGCACCAGAAGAACATTTGAGACAGAGGAAACGGTGTGCATTGGCATGTCTCATAAAAGGGAAAAGTTCAAGCCTTTGCTCGGATATCCTGTGCTCAGGGAGGCCTACCTTGCTGTTTAATGCTCCAGCCCCTCCAGCTCCGATCTCCCTTACCTGGCTCTATTTGCTTGTTTATAGCACTTGATACATTCTAACAGTCTCTATAAAGCTGTGTTTATTGTTTGTTTTCTCCCACTTACCTCCTGGACAAAAAAGAAAATAACAAATGGGAATGCCACAAGAGCAGAAATTTTTCTTTCTCTTTGTTCATGGATGGATCCCAGACGACTGTGACAGTGTCGGGCGTGTAGTGCTCAGTTGTTCAGTTGTGTCTGTCTCCTTGCAACCACATGGACTGTAGCCCACCAGGCTCCTCTGTCCTTGGAATTCTTCAGGCAAGAATACTGGAGTGGGTTGCCATTTCCTACTCCAGGGGATCTTCCCGACCCAGGGATCGAACCTGTGTCTCCTGTATCTCCTCCATTGGCAGGCAGATTCTTTACCACTGCACCACCTGGGAAACCCCTGGCATGTAGTGGTTGCCCAATACTTGTTGATCAAATGAGTGATCGGCAGCAGATGAGGCTGAAATTGTAGATTGGTAGCTGGTTGTAAAGACCACCGTAGGGCTTGCAAAGGAGTGTAGAATCACTCTGAATGTGTGGGCTGCAAAGACAATTAGAACCTGGATTCCAGTTCTGTCTGCAAGACACTGGTATAGCAGCTCTAACGATATGATTTGTTTCTTTCCCAGAATAATGTAATAAGGATAACGTGAGAAACTGAATGTCCGTGGGAGGAAAAAAAACACCCTGGAGCATGAATGGGCAGAGAGGCAAGGGTAGAGGCTTGTGCACTTGTCAGGTAGGAAGATGATTGTGGCAGAGGCCAAAGGGCAGACACGTTGAAGAGATGCTGTGCTAAATGGGAGAGGGATCCGTCAACTATTAGGGTGTTATTACTCTTTTTTTAATATTAATGTGTTTGCCTGCATTGGGTCTTCGTTGTGACACGTGGGACCTTCCCTGCGTCATGGGGGATCTTTCCTCGCAGTGCACTGATTCTCTAGTTACGGCGTGTGTGTTCAGTAGTTGTGGCATCTTGGCTTAGTTGCTTCAGACCATTTGGGATCTTGGTTCATTAACCAAGGATTAAACCCAAGTCCCCTGCTTTGCAAGGCAGATTCTTAACCACTGGACCACCAGGGAAGTCCCTGTTGGAGAATTATTGCATAGGTAACCACTGACTGGATTGAGACAGACTTCAAATCCCAGGCGCACCACTTATGATGTGACATTGGGTAAGCTACCTTATCCTGGAGAAGGAAGGGGAAAGATCCCCTAGAGGAGGAAATGGCAACCCACTCCAGTACTCTTGCCTGGAAAATCACATGGATGGGGGAGCCTGGCAGGCTACACCCCTTTTAAAGAAAAAGGCGATGATAACAGTACCCACCTTGCAGGGTTGTTGTGAGGCTTCATTGGTTTATTTTTTCAATCCCTCACGTTACTGAGTGACTTTTGGCTGCCTGGTTCTGGGGATTCAACAACAAAGAAGACCCGTGTGATCCTGCCTTTGGGAACTTTGTTTCCAAGTGGGTGAACCAGACAGTATCTGCTGCTGCTGCTGCTAAGTCGCTTCAGTTGTGTCCGACTCTGTACGACCCCATAGGCGGTAGCCCACCAGGGTCCCCTTTCCCTGGGACTCTCCAGGCAGGAACACTGGAGTGGGTTGCCATTTCCTTCTCCAATGCGTGAAAGTGAAAAGTGAAAGTGAAATCACTCAGTTGTGTCTGACTCTTAGCGACCCTATAGACTGCAGCCTACCAGGCTCCTCAGTCCATGGAATTTTCCAGGCAAGAGTACTGGAGTAGGTTGCCATTGCCTTCTCCAAAACAGTATATAAGTAAACAGAAAAGACAATTTCAGGTGGTGGGACATCCTATTAAATGAGGAGAGTGAGCTCCTCAGGGTAAGGGCCACTTTATATGGGGTGATCTGGGATGGCCTAGCTGAGGAAGGGACATGGAGACCTGAATGGTAAGGAAAAAGTTGATCATCCAAAGATGGGAGGGGGCACATTCTAGAAAGTGGGAGCAGCAAAGGGAGAGGCCTGAGGCCTGAGTGACTGATACATTTGACACATGTGGAAGACGCCAGTGTGGCCGCAACACAGCCAGTGAGACGGAGGCTGCTGGGGGTAAGGCAGAGGATGGGCAGACCACGACCATATAGCTGTGTAAGCTGGTGAGGAATGTGGGTTCTTTTCTAGATTTAGTGGGAAGCTCTTAGAAGATTTTAAGAGTGGGGATGACATACATGCCCTGTTTTAGGTTTGGAGGATCACTCTGGTGGTTGTGTAGAAAATGGCTTGTTAGGGGCAGACTCTGAAATAAAGGTCACTTAGAAGGCTCTGGGCGATTTTCGAGAGAGAGGAGTTTGGACTAGAGTGGCTTTGTTAGAAAACAAAATGAGTGGACACATTCAGTGTATGTTGGAATCAGCTGAGTTCTTTGTGGGTTCCTTGTAGATTAAGGGAAGGGAGGAATTGAAGATGACTTGCTAAGTTTTTGGTCTGAGCAGCTGGTGAATGGTGGTGCTATTTACGAAAATGGCGCAGAGGAAGGCAGAATAGCTTTTCAGGGCAGGTGGGGGATAAAGAGTTGTTTTCTGTGTTAAGTTGAAGAGAAAATCATAAGCTGCTGAGCAAGTTGTGTGGTGCATGGTAATCAAACCCAGGGCTGCTGTTCTGTTCACAAAGTCTGAATACATAGTAAATGCTCAGTGAAGGTTATCACTGTGCTGTGGCATATAGGTTGGGTTAAAGAGTTGTCTGTATGTGACTTAGAAGCTTTTAGCTTGGGCACCTAAGTGGGGAGTAGTGGCGTTTTCTGAGCTCCTTGGGGAGGAGATTTTATGGGGGGAAACCTGGAATACAGTTTCGGATACATGGCTGTCAGCAGCAGAAATTGTCCAGGGGACTCAAGAATCCTTGGGGTTGGGGTACTAATTCAGGGGACTGTTGAAGGGATTCTAGAAGTTGCCTGATCTAGTATTTTTTAGCCTATTTTTTGCGCTGTTTGTGACCTTTTCCCCTCCCCCTCCTCTTTCTCCTCTGGTCCTGCCCTGGACCTAGCTGCTCTGGGGCAAGCTTTCTCTGCCACTCCTGGTCATTCCTTCATCTCTCTTGTCTTATGAGGCCCTCAGCAGTCAGGGTTGGGAAAGCAGAGGATCCACTGGCCTTGTGTAGAAAGCCTGGCTGTGCTACTAACTCATGTATAAAGTTCGACGAGTTACACTTTCTGCTCTTTTGCAATAATAATTTAAAATATGTTAATTAAAATAATTTAAAATATAAATTTAAAATACATGTGTATGTGTGTGTGAGTCACTCAGTCGTGTCCGACTCTTTGCAATCCCATGGAGTGTATAAGTCTCCGAGGCTCCTCTGTGCATGGAATTCTCCAGGCAAGAATACTGGCATGGTAGCTATTCCCTTCTCCAGGAGATGTTCTGGATCCAGGGATCGAACCTTGGTCTCTTGAATCCTTACCATCTAAGCCACCAGGGAAGCCCATATATATATATTTGGCTTTGCCGGGTCTTAGTTGCAGCATGCAACTTCACTGCAGTTCAAGATTCATTCTTCAATCTTTATTGCAGGACATGGGATCTTTAGTTGTGGTATGTGAAATCTAGTTCCCTGACCAAGGATCGAACCCAGGCCCCCTGCACTGGGAATGCAGTCTTAAGTCACTGGACCCCCAGGGAAGTCCCTGCAGTAGTAATTTTTTTAAAGGAATTGTGTATATAGACTCGATGGACGTGGGTCTGAGTGAACTCCAGGAGTTGGTGATGGACAGGGAGGCCTGGCGTGCTGCGATTCATGGGGTCGCAGAGTCAGACACGACTGAGCAACTGAACTGAACTGAACTGTGTTATATATAGAAACCATTTTATTGATGTTTCTAGGACTCCTCCCATCTCCTGAGTACAGCACAGATGCTTTGTTGGTCAGCATGCTCTGGGTCTGAGATTCTGGCCTTTAAAGGGGTCTGTGGCCATGAGCAGGGACTCACAGTAGTGAGTAGGGCAGTAGGGTGGAGGGAGTAAGCAACTCAGTTCTTTACAAATGGACGAGGCCGTGCTTCACCTCTTTCCGGCTCTACTCTACAGGGACTGAGCCAGAGCAAGCTCCAGAGGTTGGACTGCACCAGCAGGCCCTTCTGGTCTGACTGTCTGAGACAGCATCGCCCCTGCTAGTATGTCCGTCCTGCCATCCCTGCCAGAGATGCCCACGTGGGAGAGGCACTGGCTGAGGACTCCCCCGGTTGATACTGTTTTTCTGTTGGCTCTTTCACCAGGACATCAATAGCCTCAACAAACAAATTGCCCAGCTTCAGGACTTCGTGAGGGCCAAGGGCAGCCAGAGCGGCCGGCACCTGCAAACCCATTCCAACACCATCGTGGTCTCCCTGCAGGTGGGACCCGGGAGAGGGGGCAGCAGAAGGGAGGAGGCATTGTCTTCTCTGGCTGACCCTCTCTCCTCCTCTTCCAGTCGAAACTGGCCTCCATGTCCAATGACTTCAAGTCGGTTTTAGAAGTGAGGACAGAGGTGAGAAGAAGCTGGGTAGGAGGGATAGGAATCTGGGCATGCAGGCCCCAGAGGGCAGTGGGAAGGGCAAGGGCAACAGGGTCACAGGCGCCAGGGGGAATCTAATGTGCCCGCTTTCCAGAGGCCTCAGGACCTTTGCATTTCTTCCCCAAACCCAGAACCTGAAGCAGCAGAGGAGCCGGCGGGAGCAGTTCTCCCGGGCGCCTGTATCAGCCCTGCCCCTTGCCCCCAACCACCTGGGTAAGTCACAGGCAAGTCAGGGAGCCCTGAGGGGTAAGGCCTAGTGAATCTGGGTCTGAGGGTATCTCCCTAAGGCAGGGGTTGGGTAGGAGAGCGAAGGGTCAAGGAAGTTGCTAGGCTTTCTCAGAGGTCACTCCTGATGCCTGGGATCTATGATCCATACCTAGTCTCCAGCATTCTCCTTGTTGAGGGTGAATCCAATCATGTTCAAAAGAATGAGCTTTCTAAATTTTTGGTCCACTTAGTCATTATATTCACAGTCTGTCATTTCATTCTCCAAACCACCCTTTGAGAAAGCAACTATCATTATCCCCCATTTTACAGGTGAGGAAACTGAGGCTCAGAGAGGTTAAATGACTTGTCCAGGGTCACAAGGCTAGTAAGTGCCAGAGCTGGGATTCAAATCCAGAGCATATAGGCTTTGAACCTTTTAACTGCTAAGAAGTGCCATGTGGTCTTTCTTCCCCCCAGGGGGCGGTGCTGTGGTTTTGGGGGCGGAGTCCCGAGCCTCTGGGGACGTGGCCATTGACATGATGGACTCTAGGACCAGCCAGCAGCTGCAGCTCATTGACGAGCAGGTACCCACGCTCTGAGGCAGGGAGGAGTTGCTCCCCTGTTTTCTTGTGTGGTCACAAGCAAGTGTTGGGAATGTGCCATGGGTGGAACGGCAAACTGGAAAGCCCCAGAGAGGCAGGACCCACCCTCAGAAGCTCCTGGTGTTCATGTATGCTCTCTCTCCTCTGAAGGATTCTTACATCCAGAGCCGGGCAGACACCATGCAGAACATTGAGTCCACAATTGTTGAGCTGGGCTCCATCTTCCAGCAGTTGGCACACATGGTTAAGGAACAGGAGGAAACCATTCAGAGGTGAGACACTTTCTCTCTTTAACCTCAAAACCAGGAGCCTTCTCTTCCCTGTGGATTGGCATCCTAGAGGTCCCCAGGGACAGCTTAACGCCCTTTGGGACAGTGAATCCTGTCCACACATAAGGTCCAGTTCACCTGTCTCCCTCCACACCACAAGTATTAACTGAGCACCTGTTCCATGTCAGGCACTGTCATAGGTGCTGGGGATATGGTGATGAGTAGAACAGTTAAGTCTGTTCTGTGGAACTTACTTTGTAGTATGGAATTCGGTAGAGTGAGTAAGGACAACTGTTTAAAAAGAATTAAGAAATTTTCAGGTGGTGATAAGGGCTAATACTGAAAACTAGGATGCAGTGTTGAGAAAGTGACGGAGGAGGAGTATCAGATGGAGTGGCAGGGCAGGCTGCTCTGAAGGCTTCATATTGAAGCAGAGACGTGAATACAGAGGGATCCAGACACGCAAAGGAAAGGGTAAGAGTAGTCTAGGCAGTGTGGACAGCCAGAATAGAGGCCATACAGTGGGACGGTCTTACTTTATTAAAGAGTCAAGAAGGCCAGTGGAGCTGGAAAGCAATGAACAGGAAGAGAGAAGTGCAGGGTGAGGCTGGAGGGAGGTAGGCAGAGCCACCCCACAGGAAGGCCCCCTGCTCCCCTGGTAGCCTTGCTGCTGCACAAGGCATTTTATCTGCTCCTGTTGTTTGGCACTTGGCATTCAGTCAGTCATAGAGATACAGCCAAAGACAAAGAGANTGAACAGGAAGAGAGAAGTGCAGGGTGAGGCTGGAGGGAGGTAGGCAGAGCCACCCTACAGGAAGGCCCCCCTGCTCCCCTGGTAGCCTTGCTGCTGCACAAGGCATTTTATCTGCTCCTGTTGTTTGGCACTTGGCATTCAGTCAGTCATAGAGATACAGCCAAAGACAAAGAGACAAAGATCCCTGCCCTCGTGGAACGTCCATCATAGTAGGGCAGATGACTTAGAATATACGTAATAAGTAAATGGTCTAGTATATATTTTTGACCAGTGATAAAGTCATAAATAAAAGTAGAGTAGGATAAACTAATCAGGAGTTCTAGGTTTGGAGGAGCAAGTTGTAATTTTAAATAAGGATGGCTGTGGTAGGCCCTATTAAGATGACATCCTTCTAAGACTAGGGGAAGGTGAGGGAGTTTGCTGTATGGATATTCGGAGCAGAGTCCCAGGCAGAGGGAAGAACCTATGTAAAGGCCTTCAGGCAAGAAGATGTCTGTTGAGTTAAAGGATAGCAAAGAAGCCACTGCATCTGGCGACAAATGAGAAGAAGAGTAGAACCAGGTGAGGTTAGAGGGGAGATGAGACCAGATCAGGTGGAGCCTTTTAAAGCCAATGTGAAAAGTGAAAGTGAAAGTTGCTCAGTTGTGTCTATTTGTGACCCCATGGACTATACAGTCCATGGAATTCTCCAGGCCAGAATACTGGAGTAGGTAGCTGTTCCCTTCTCCAGGGGATCTTCCCAGCCCAGGCATCGAACCCAGGTCTCCCTCATTGCAGGTGGATTCTTTACCAGTTGAGCCACAGGAAAGCCCAAATGGGGAGCTATTGCAGGGTATTGATTGATCTGATTGATTGGCCATGCTAGGTTTTCATTGCTGCAAGCGGGCTTTCTCTAGCTGCGGCAAGCAGGTAGCTTTTCTCTGTGTTTTGGAGCAGTGGCTGTTGGGCATGCAGGCTCAGTAGTTGTGGCGCATGGGCTCAGTTGCCCTGTGGTGTGTGAAATCTTCCCAGACTAGGGATCAAGCCCGTATCTGCTGCCTTGGGAGGTGAATTGGACCACCAGGGAAGTCCCATTGTAGGGTTTTAGTGGAAAGTTATACTATCTGACATCTATTTTATTTTATTTATTTATGTTTTGGGTCACACTGCACAGCTTGTGGGATCTTAGTTCTTCGACCAGGGCCACTGCATGGAAGTGCCCAGTCCTAACTACTGGACTTCCAAGGCATTCCCTCCCCTGAGAAGTCCCTCCGACTTCTATTTTGAAAGGATCATTTAGTTGCCACAGTCAGAACAGATTGTAAAGGCCTAGAATACAAGCAGGAAGATGAGTTCAGAGGCCTTTGCAGTAATCCAGGCAGAAGGAACTGATAGTTGGGGCCAAGGCTGAATGAGCAGTAGTTGCATTCTGGATATATTTTGGAGGTAGAACCAGCAGGATCAGTTACTTGATGAACTGAATGCAAAGTATGAGAGAAAAAGAGTTTATGATAACTCCAGGCTTTTGATGTGAGCGATTGAAGGGATTCATGTCCTTCACTTGAAATAGTCAGAGCTAAGTTGCTCAAGATAGAGCAGATTTGGGGCAAAATAAGTTGTGTTCCAACAAGAAGTGGACAGTTGTCTGTTAGACATCTAAGTGGAAATAGTGAACAGGCTGATAGATGTAAGGAGTTGAAAAGACAGGTTATGGGCCAAAAATGGGCAGAATTGAACTTTGAAACTAGGCCAAGGGAATTCTAAGAACGAGGAGGATCAAGCGCTAAGTCCCAGAGGCTATTTCTGGAATGAAGTCTCAGTCCGGGGAGAGGACACTGAACAGCACAGCTTGTGAGAGAGGAAGGAAAATGAATGAAGATGACGTCCTGAGAGTCAGCAGGAGAAAGTGAGTCAGGGAAAGAATGACCAGCTGTGGCAGATTCTGCTTGGAGGCCAAGCAAGATGAGAGCCGAGAATTTAGTGAGTCTGTTTAGTNAGCACAGCTTGTGAGAGAGGAAGGAAAATGAATGAAGATGACGTCCTGAGAGTCAGCAGGAGAAAGTGAGTCAGGGAAAGAATGACCAGCTGTGGCAGATTCTGCTTGGAGGCCAAGCAAGATGAGAGCCGAGAATTTAGTGAGTCTGTTTAGTTCATTAATATTTAGTGTAATATTTGCTAAGGTTGGATTGAGATCTACCATTTTACTGTTGTTTTTTTTTCGTTTTTCCCTTCTCTCTCTCTTTTTTTTTTTTTCTTGCTCCTCCTTCTTTCCTGTCGTGAACAGTTGCAAAAATCCATATAAATTTGTTGGTATTTTAGCTATATGTAATTGGTTTTTTTTTTTTTTAAGTGGTTGCTATGGGGATTATAATATGCTTCATTAACTCTTCCCAGTCTGCTTCATACAAAATGTGAGAACTTTTCAACCCTCCTCCTTCATCTTTTATGCTCTAGTTGTCACATTTGTTGTATCTATATAACTTTATAAATCCCACAATACCATAGTATAATTTTTATCTTAAATCAGAGGAAAAAGTAGTCTTTTGTGTTACTCATATATTTACTCTTTGCATTGCTCTTCATTTCTTCCTGAATACCCAGTTTCCATCTGGCATCACTTCCCTTAAACCTGGGGAATTTTCTTTAGTACCTTTTTTAAAAATTTATTTTTATTTTTGGTTGTGCTGGGTCTTTGTTGCTGCGTGTAGACTTTCTCTGATTGCATTGAATAGGAGCTCTCTAGTTGTGGTGCTCAGGCTCTTGTTGCAGAGCCTGGGGCTCTAGGGTGCTTGTGCTCAGTAGTAGGGGCTCGCAGGCTTTAGAGCCTGTGAGGTCAGTAGTTGCAAGCAGAGGCTTAGTTGCCCGAAGGCATGGGGAATCTTCCTGGACCAGGGATCGAACCTGTGTTCCCTACATAAGCAGGCAGTACAGATTCTTGACCACTTAAAGAAATCCTCTTTAGTACTTTTTATAGTGCAGATCTACTAATGACAGATTCTTTTATCTAAAATTTTATTATTTCACCCACATTTTTGAAGAATAGTTTCTCTGCTTAAAGTGCTTTAAATATATCATTCTACTGTCTTTTAGCCTTTCATTCCTAATGAGAAGTCAGTGGTAATTCTAACTTTTGTATATAGTCTTTGACTGCTTCTGCTTTTCAAATTTTTTTTTTCTTTTCTGTGGTTTTCAGCAGTTGATCACTTATGTACCTAGATGTGGTTTCCTTTGAATTTATGCTGCTTGGGGTTCTCTAAGCTTCCTGAATCTGTAAATGTATATCTTTTACAAAGTTCAGGAAATATTTCACCATTATTTCTTCCAAAATTTTTTCTGCCTCTTTCTCTGTCTTCTTCCAGGAATATATATGTATACATATGTATAATCAACTGTAGGAATTTCTTGATGGTTCAGTGGTTAGGACTCTGTGCTTTCACTGTTGAAGGCCTGGGTTTGATCCCTGGTGGAAGAACTAAAATCCCACAAGCAGTGCAAAGCGGCTCCCCCAAAAAGCCCACTGTAACTATATTTTGTTGAGATATATGTACATATATGTATCTCAACAAATTGCATCTTATTAAGATGCATTTAATGTCAGCTGTCCCTACATTATCAAGAACAAATTTGATCATTTGATTAAGGTGGTAATAAATGATCTCCGTTTTTAAGAGTATATTTCTTCTTTGCAGTCGGCAAATGATTTATTGGTATCTTGTTCCCCAAGACCCTTTAACCTGTTTTTAGGAGCCAGTTAGGATGCTTATCTGGTCTGAATCAATGTATCTAATTCAGGTGCATTTTTTTTTCTATAAACAGAAGCTTTTCTTTATTAAGTGTATGAGCTGAAGTTCATCTTAATCAGGCTGGATAAAACCTTAATTATTTTCCTGTATTTTCAGAGTAAGTAGTTTGTGGAGCAGGTGCCAACATAGAGGCTGAGGAGGTTTTAATTGTTTTAGTTCTTCCTTGTTTTTGAGTATCATTATGGACTTAAGGATTTTATTTATGTTTTATGTTACAATTAGTTAGGATAATGATTATTTTCAGTGTTCAGATTGTTCCCAGTTTGTCCAGTGAAAGACAAGAGATTTCTGTTTTGTTTTTTTTTAAAGAATGGGAGAAAATAAATGTATGTTTGTATTGTATTAGGAATGATCCAACAGAAAAATAAAAATTGATATTATAACAGGAAGGGGAAAGAATTCTTAAAAGTTTATCTTCTGGAGCAGGTGAGAGGAAGTGGGAGCCAGTGTATAAGTAGAAGACTTGAATTTAAGATGAGCTAGTGATAGCTGGGCGGAGAAGGCAATGGCACCCCACTCCAGTACTCTTGCCTGGAAAGTCCCATGGACAGAGGAGCCTGGTGGGCTGCAGTCAATGGGGTCGCTAAGAGTCGGACACGACTGAGTGACTTCACTTTCACTTTTCACTTTCATGCATTGGAGAAGGAAATGGCAACCCACTCCAGTGTTCTTGCCTGGAGAATCCCAGGGACGAGGGAGCCTGGTGGGCTGCCAGCTGTGGGGTTGCACAGAGTCGGACATGACTGAATCTACTTGGGAGCAGCAGCAGCAGTGATAGCTGGGAAAAAGGACGTTTTCTGCTCCCCACAAGGGGAAGGACCAAGATAACTGAACTCGGCACTGTATCAATGGCCGGTGCTCAACATCTACTAGTTGAATAAATAAACATCCTTTTAGCCATTGTTTGCCAAAGCTGGATATTCATAGGAAACCCCTATAGAGCTTATAAAAAATGAGTATCTTGCCAGCCAGTGACTGGCAGCCTCTGCATAAGGCAGGGCCTGGCAACTAACCAGACCAGGGGCCCGCCACGCCTACTGGACCACCTCCACCTAGTCATCCCCATCACAACAGAGGGGCCCACGCAATATGGGGCAGCGCTGGAGCATAGAGCTCTGGTAATCGGGATGGGATGCACAGGACAGCTCCTACAGAAGGCCATTTCTCTAAGGTCAAGAAGTGACCAACCTGCCAGATACATGGAAATAGAAACAGCAAATTGGACAAAGTGAGGTTACAGAGGAGGTTGTTCCAATCAAAGGGACAAGACCCAAAAAGAAAAACTAAGTGAAGTGGAGATCGGTGAACTCCCTGATAGAGTTCAAGGTAATGGTCATAAAGATGAAAGAACTCCAGAGAAGAATGGATGAACACAGTGAGAAGTTTAACAAAGAGTTAGAAGATACAAAGAAAAACCAAACAGATGAACATAAGTGAAATGAAAAATACACTAGAAGAAATCAACAGTAGATTAAATGACATAGAGGAATGGATCAGTGATTTGGAAGTTAGAGTAGTAGAAATCACTGAAGCTAAAAAGAAAAAAAAAGTGAGCACAGTTTAAGAGATTTCTAGGGCATCAAGTGTGCTAACATCTGCGTTTATAGGAGTTCAGAGAAGGGAAAAAGAGACAGAGACCATATTTAGAGATATAATTGCTGAAAGTTTTCCTGACCTGGAAAAAGGAATAGACATCCAAGTCCAGGAAGCCCAGAGAGTCCCAAACAGGATCAACTCCAAAGAGGACCACAATAAGACACACTGTAATTAAAATGGCAAAAATTAAAGACAAAGAGAGAATATTAAAAGCAGCAAGGGGAGACTCCCCTGGTAGTCCAGTGGCTCCAAAGATAAGAACACTTGAATATGTAAAGGAAATACTAACAGACATAAAGAGAGAAATTGACATAAAGGGAGGAATTGAATAGTAGGAGACTTTAATATCCCATTTATATTAATGGACACATCAGACAAGAAGTCAATAATGTGTCATTTATGCACTGGCCCTAAATGACACACTAGACTAAATGGGCTTATATAAAGAACAGTTCTCCAAAAGCAGCAGAATACAAATTCTTTTCAAGTGCATATGGAACATTTTCCAGGGCATACTACATGCTAGGCCACAAAACGTGCATGTGTCCTAAGTCGTTTTAGTCATGTCTGACTCTTTGTGACCCAATGGACTGTAGCCTGCCATGCTCCTCTGTCCATGGATTCTCCAGGCAAGAATACTGGAGTGGGTTGTGATAGGACACAAAATAAATCTTAGTAAATTTAGGAAAGTTGAAATCATAGCAAGCATCTTTTCCAGCCACAGTGCTGTAAGAGTGGAAATCAACTACAAAAAAAAAAGCAGAAGAAGAAATCGACTATAAGAAGAAAACTGCAAAAAACACAAACAAGTGGAGGCTAAAAAATATGTTGCTAAACAAACAGTGGATCACTGAAGAAAGGAGAAATGAAAATTACTTGGAGACAAAGGAAAATAATCCAAAATATGTGGGCCTTCCCTGCAACAGCAGTTCTAAGAAGGATGTTTATAGCAGTAGAAACCTGCTTCAGGAAATAAAAATCTCAACTAAACAACCTGCCCTTACACCTGAAGGAACTAGAAAAAGAACAAATCCAAAGTTAGTAGAGAAAAGAAGTAATAAAAATTAGAGCAGAAATAAGTGAAATAAAGACAAAAAAATAGAAAAGATCAATGAAACTAAGAAGAGACAGAGAAGATTGATAAACCTTTAGCCAAACTTATCAAGCAGGAAAAAGAGAGGGCCTAAGACAATAAAAATCCGAAATGAAAAAGGAAAACTTATATTTGATACTACAGAAATACAAAGGATCAAAAGAGATTACTATGGAAAACTATATGTGAATAACATGGACAACCTAGAAGCAATGGACAAATTCCTAGATATGTTTAATCTCCCAAGATGAACTAGGAAGAACTAGAAGATATGAACAGATGAATTATCAGTAATGAAATTGAATCAGTAATTTTTAAAATTTTTATTTGCTGAGTTTTGGCTATGCTGGGTCGTCATTGCTGTGGGTGGGCTTTCTCTAGTTGTGGTGAGCAGGGGCTACTTTCTCTTTGCAGTGTGAAGGCTTCTCATTGCAGTGATTTTTCTTATAGAGCATGGGCTCTAGAGGCTGCAGGCTTCAATAGTTGTGGTACACTGGTTTAGTTGCCCTGCAGCATGTGAAATTTTCCCGGACCAGGGATTGAACCCATGTCCCCTGCATTGACAGGTAGATTCTTTCCACTGGACCACCAGGGAAGTCCTGAATCAGTAATTTTTAAAAACTTCCAACAGAAGTCCAGGACCAGATGGCTTCACAGGTGAATTCTACCAAATGTTTAGAGAAGAGTTAATACCTATCCTTTTCAAATTATTTCAAAACACTGCAGAGGAGGAAATGATTCTAAACTCATTCTACAAACCCAGCATCACTCTGATACCAAACCTAAGATATCACAACAAATAAATTTACAGGCCGGGTCACTGATAAAACATAGATGCAAAAATCCTCAACATAATATTAGCAGACTGAATCCAACAATGCCTAAAAACACATACCATGATCAAGTGGGAATTTTTATTCCAGTGATGCAGGGATTTTCAGTATCTACAAATCCATCAATGTGATATACTACATTAAATAAATTGAAGAAAAATATATGATCATTGCAGTAGAGGCAAATATAAGAGTTTGACAAAATTCCACATCCATTTATGATAAAAAAAAAAAAAAACTACACAAAGTGGGCATAGAAGGAACATACCTCAACATAACAAAAGCCATATATGATAAGCCCACAGTTAACACCATACTCAGTGGTGAAAAGCTGAAAGCATTTCCTTGAAACCAGCTACAAGAATGCTCATTCTCAACATTATATTACCCAACATAGTATTGGAAGTTCCAACCACAGCAATCAGAAGAAGAAAAAGAAATGAATCCAGATTGTAAAGGAAGAAGTAAAACTGTCACTTTTTGCAGATGACATGATTCCATACGTAGAAAATCTCAAAAAGCTACTAGAGCTCAATAAATTCAGTAAAGTTGAAGGATACAAAAGTAATTGACAGAAACCAGTTTCATTTTTATCTACTAGCAACAAACTATCAGATAATGAAAGAAATGCATTTATAGTCACATCAAAGACAGTACTAAGGAATAAGTTTAAGGAAGTAAAAGAACAGTACTTGGAAAACTGTAGAACACTGATGAAAGAAACTGAAGAGGACACAAATAGATAGAAATGATGTACCATGTTCTTGGATTGGAAGAATTAGTATCATTAAAATGACTGTACTACTCAAGGCAATCTATAGATTCAGTGCAATCCCTATCAAAATACTAATGGCATTTTCCATAGACTAGAGCAAGTCACTTTAAAATTTGTATGGAAACACAGAAGACTCAACAGATCCAAAACAGTCTTGAGAAAGAACAGAGCTTGAGGTGTCATGCTCCCTGTCTTCAGATTACACTACAAAGCTACTGCCATAACTTTGATTACTATTAGAACAGTATGGTATGGTACTGAAACGAAAATGGGCTTCCCCAGTGCCCAGTGGTAAAGAATCGACCTACAATGCTGGAGGCAAATGAGATGCCAGTTGGACCCCTGGGTTGGGAAGATCCCCTGAAGGAGGAAATGGCAACCCACTCCACTATTCTTGCCTGGNTGGACTGCAGCCCTCCAGGCTCCTCTGTCCATGGGATTTTCCAGGCAAGAGTACTGGAGTGGGGTGCCATTGCCTTCTCCAAAATGGAGTATAACCTTTAAAAATTGTGACTCACTCTGTGGTACATCTCAAACATATAATATTTTAAATCAGCATCCATTTTTAAAATGAAAAGGAAAAATAATGTAACAAAACAGAACCAGACTCATATAGAGAACAAACTAGTGGTTACTGATGGGGAGAGGGAAAGGACGGGCAGGATAGGGGGAGGGGTTTAAGAGAAAAATTATATATAAAATAAATGACAAGAATGTATTTTACAGCACTGGGAATATAGCCAACATTTTATAATAACTTTTTTATAAATTTTTAAAATTCTTTACTGAATTTCTTACAATATTGCTTTTGTTTTATGTTTTGGTTTTTTGGCCACTAAGCATGTGAGATCCTAGCTCTCTGACCAGGGATCAAACCCATACCCCCAGTGTTGGAAGGCAAAGTCCTAACCACCCGGGAAGTTCCTATAATAACTTTAAAAGCAGTATAACCTATGAAAATTTTGTTTTACACCCTAAACTAATGTAATACCTTAAATCAGCTATGCTGCTGCTGCTGCTGCTGCTGCTAAGTCACTTCAGTTGTGTCGGACTCTGTGTGACCCCATAGACGGCAGCCCACCAGGCTCCCCTGTCCCTGGGATTCTCCAGGCAAGAACACTGGAGTGGGTTGCCATTGCCTTCTCCAATGCATGAAAGTGGAAAGTGAAAGTGAAGTCGCTCAGTCATGTCTGACTCTTAGCGACCCCATGGACTGCAGCCTACCAGGCTCCTCCATCTATGGGATTTTCCAGGCAAGAGTACTGGAGTTGGGTGCCATTGCCTTCTCCAATAATAACCTGTAATGGAAAAGAATCTGAAAAGAATATAACTGAATAACTTTGCTTTACACCGGAAACATTCTAAATCAACTTTATACCTAAATAAAAAAATAAAGAACAACAGTCATAAAACCAGCTATACCTAATTATAAATGTATGTTTTTTCCTCTTAAAAAAAATATGAAGGTTCCTGGAAGTCCACTACTTTCACATCTGTGGAGTCAGAATCGCTAACTGTGAGGCCAGGAACCTGTTTCTTCACCTTGCCCGGTTCTTCAGGCTACTTGAGTGTTCTCAGTTTGGCGAGAAAGGCTATTAGCAGAGGATTTCAAGAAGGGGAGGTGTGGGCGTTTTGAGCAATCTGCAGGTTGACACACGCCCGCCCACTTGCTCTGAGGCCTTCAGGCAGTGCCTGGTCCTGGTGGTTCTTCACTGCCCCACAGCACCAGCAGAGCGCTTTTACTGTTGGTTGTTGATCCGGTGAAACTGGATGAACACCTCCGTCTGTGTAAAATGGATTTCCCAACACTGATCCATCAAGCAGCCCCACGTATTCAATTGGGCAATTTAAAAGTGCTGTGAAGACAGCTCTCTCGCTCCTAGAATCAGCAAAATTGACTGAGTCTTACCTGGTTCACCTGAGATCTAGGGAATCCCTTGCTGATTTAGGCCATAAACACTAGAGCTCTTCTGGTGACAATATATTTTGAATATTAAAATATTATAGATTCAAAGAATCAGATTTGTAAAAGATGTTTGTATTCTTTCCCCAGTGTATATGTTTTAAATTGTTAGAGACTTCCCTGGCAGTCCAGTGGCTAGGACTCCAAACTTCCCATTGGATTTGGTCCCTGGTTTGGGAACTGAGATCCTCCATGGTTGTGTGTGGGGATGGGGGTGAGTGTGGGTGTGTATGTGTGTCCATGTCCCTCCCCCATGTGTGTGTGTGGGCACGCTCTCAGTCACTGAGTCGTGTCTGACTCTTTGACCCTTTGGACTGTAGCCCACCAGGCTGCTCTGTCCATGGGATTTTCCGGGCAAGAATACTGGAGGGGGTTGCCATTTCCTCCTCCAGGGCATCTTCCCAACCCAGGAATCCAGCCAGCCTCTCCTGCATCTCCTGCCTGCATTTTGGGCAGATTCTTTACCGATAAGCCATCGGAGAAGCTTGGCAAAAAAAAAAAAAAAAAACAACACCTGAAAGCCATTAAAAAAAATTATTTACGTGTTTAGTTTTGGCTGCTTTGCGTCTTCATTGCAGCAGACAGGATCTTTCATTTAGATCCAGGGGCTCAGTAGTTGAGATGTGCTGGCTTAGTCACTCCATGAAGTGAAAATGATAGTGCTGGTTGCTCAGTCATCTCCAACTCTTTGTGATTCCCATGGACTGTTGCCCACTAGGCTCCTCTGTCCATGGAATTCTCCAGGCAGAATACCGGAGTGGGTTGCCATTCCCTCCTCCAGGAGATCTTCCTGTCCCAGGTACTGAATCCAGGTCTCCAGCCCGGAGCATGTGGGGTTTTAGTTTCCTGACCAGTGACAGAACCAGAGTCCTTGGCACTGACAGCACAGAGTTCTAACCACTGAACCATCAGGGAATCCCCCTGGAAGATGGATTCTTAGCCACTGGACCCCTAGGGAAGTCCCTGAAAGCCTTTATAAACAAACAGAATAATAGAATTACTGTATATATACAACTTGACAACTAATCTTCCTTGAAAAAGTGTCATAAGTATTTTTCAGTGTTAGTAGTTATTTGTTTATTGGTTTAGCAAACCTTAGTTGTTGCTGCTGTGAGCTAGTCCTCCTGGATCTGGGGGTGGGGAGAGAACACAGGAGGCGGTGAACCGGTGCTGAGTGCAGAGAATGAGATTTGTTCCGGACATCTTGAGCGAGCTCACACTTCAAGGGACAGCCAAGAGGCATGGTTTGATGCTCGGAAAAGAGAGGGCTAAGCTAGAGATAGAGGATGTAGGAGTCAGCAGCTTCTTGATGAAACCATGGAGGTAAATGAGACCACCCAGAGACAATGGGCAAAGTGAGAATAAGGCCCAAATAGATCCCTATGGATTCCAAGTGTACCTGGTGAAGGAAAGAATCTGTCCAAGAGATTGAAGTTTTAGGGAGATGAGGGAAAAAACTAAAGAAATGTGTCCTTAGAAGCTGAGGTGGAAGAATTTTAGGGAGGAAGGAGTGGTTATTTCTTGGTGCCCCTGAGAAAGAAATGCGAATTAAGGATCCTCAGGTGTTACTTGCATCAGGGGGCTTGGATTAACTGGATCAGTGCCAGCAGGTTCAATGAGCGGCTCAGAAGCAATCCAGCAGCAGATTGAAACCTGAAAATAACAAGGGAGAGAAAACTTGTGGACAGCGATATGAACAAGAAATTGAAATTCTGAAAGGACGATATTTTTACAATAGACACAGATACTCTTGTGTTTGCTTCCTGCAAATGCCAGTGGATCTGGATTTTAGCACTCTCCTGAGAAACCACTGATTTATTCCAGATTTCTTGCAGGAGACCTGGTTTGATTCCTTGGTAGAGAAGATCAGCTGGAGAAGGGATAGCCTACCCACTCCAGTACTCTTGGGCTTCCCTTGTGGCTCAGCTAGTAAAGAATCTGCCCGCAATGCGGGAGTCCTAGGTTCAATCCTTGTGTTGGAAAGATCCCCTGGAGAAGGGAAGGGATACCCACTGCAGTATTCTGGCCTGGAGAATTCCATGACCAGTATAGTCCATGGAGTCGAGAAGGGTCGGACACAGCTGACTTTCACTTTCTCCACCTGTAGTCTCCTGGGCCCCACCCTAGAATGTGAGACCTAAGAATTTGCCTCCCCCCCCCCGCCCCCACCCCGGCTTTGCTGCTCAGGTTCTGGGATCTTAGTTCCCTGACCAGAGATCCAGCCTCTGCAGAGAAAGCCCTTGAGTCCTAACCACTGGACTACCAGGGTATTTCCAGAATTTGCATTTTTGAGGACTTTCCTGGTGGTCCAGTGATTAAGACTCGGTACTTTCACTGCTGTGGGCCCAAGTTTGATCCCTGCATGGGGAACTAAGATCGTAAAACTTACTCAGCATGGCCAAAAAAAAAAAAAGGAAGAACTTGCATTTTTTGAGATACTTAATAGGTGATTCTTATTTTTTCTAAGTATAAAAAATGCTACTGATCTGGAGTTCCTTGTGTTATTCGGTCATTTTCCTTTTCCCTCCAACTTGTAGGTTGAAACATTTCAAACAATAGAAAAGTTGGGAGGATAGCAGAAGGGGCATCTATAATGATTCACCTAGATTCACCAGCTATTGACTTTTTATCNTATTTTTTCTAAGTATAAAAAATGCTACTGATCTGGAGTTCCTTGTGTTATTCGGTCATTTTCCTTTTCCCTCCAACTTGTAGGTTGAAACATTTCAAACAATAGAAAAGTTGGGAGGATAGCAGAAGGGGCATCTATAATGATTCACCTAGATTCACCAGCTATTGACTTTTTATCACATTTACTTCCTCCCACCTTTTTTTCCCCCTGAATCATTTAAAAGTAGGTGCAGCGTCAGGGACCAGAGGGAAGTTCAAGAATGAGGGGACATATGTATATCTTTGGTTGATTCATGTTGATACACAGCAGAAACCACCACAAACAGTAAAGTAATTATCCTCCAATTAAAAATAAATAGTCACTTCCCTGGTGGTCCAGTGGCTGAGACTCTTCACTCCTAGTGCAGGGGCCCTGGGTTCAATCCCTCGTCAGGGAACTAGATCCCACACGCTGCAACTAGGAGATCCCGCGTGCCGAACTAAGACCTGGTGCAGCCAAATAAATATTTAAAAACAAACAAAGAACAATAAATAAACAAGGCTGTGTGCATGTAAAAAAAATAATAATAAAAGTAGGTGCAAACATCATGACAGTTTTTTCAAACATCATGTGTTATCCCCAGATACTTCAGCAAGCATCTGCCGAGAATAAGTATTTCTCCTGAACAGCCACAGTATCATCAAACCTAAGAAACTGAACACTTCTCCAACATAACCCAACAATCAATCCCCAATTCCCCAACCCTTCGAAAAAAATTTAGCCTTTTCCTTTCAGATTAAGCTTTAGACAGCAGTCATTGTGTCTCTTTAGTCTGCCTTTTTAGTGTGTGTGATAGTTTACCTTTTTTTTTTTTAAGAGACCAGTGCCTCTTATACAAAGTCATACACGTGTTTTTGTCCAATGTTTGTCCCTCTGGTTAAATTTAAGTTCAGTAGTTTCAGCCATCCCTGTAGGCAGTCATATCAGTAGACACTTGATGAGGTTCTCTTTATTGGTGATACCCTGTTTGGTCTCTTGATCAAGGTGGTGACACTCAGACTAAAGTCATCAGTGGAGTGACACTTTGAGTCCCCTGTGCACTGTTTGTCCCTATGATTAAGTTCAGTACTTTTGGCCGGCTGTGTAGGTGATCACATCAGGAAGCACTTGATGAGGTTATCTCTTTATCAGCCTGCTGGTGATCCTTGCCTGATTCGTTTGAGAGAGTGTGTGGCAAAATGGTCATTTTCTAATTTGCTCATTCCTTCTAAGTTAATTAGCTTATATTCTTCCATAAAGAAGGAACTTCCTCTCTTTAAAATTACTATTGAGTGATAGTAACTTCTTCCCTTGTACTAATTTTCATTCACGGACTCCCATTTAAAATCTTTTATATGCCAGATTGCATTCATCATTCTTCCATTTTTGTTAAGTGAAGCCATTATAATTGCAAATATGAATGAGCTTTATTGGGTATGAGATGACAAGTGCATCCACACTGAGAAATGTAATTATATCAAAAACTAAAGAACCTAATACTTTAGCCTCTGACATAAATAGGGAGTCATGTGGAATCCAGGCTTCTGTATTTGGACAGAGATTAGGTTGTCATACTCCTGACCACCTTACCAGGACCTTGGGCTTGCAACCACTGGCCCAGCCTTTCCTCTCACTTTCTTCCTTGATTATCAGGCTCCACCAACTTTTCTGACCTCACAGCTCCCAAAGGTCCCTGCTCCCAGCGACTCCCTTTGCAAAGACCAGGGTTTGTATTTGGTTTTTAGGATTGTATGTGCAGATTAGCTGGGAAATGTTTGATTTTCCTCAGCAATGTCTCAAGCGATTGCCATTCTTCTGAGGACTTCTCTATACCCTGAGAGACATGTTCTAATATAGGGCTTTTCTCATCCCTTGACATTCTGTCCATATCATCAGGTTCTTCCTTTCTCACTTAGAATGAGGGTTTCCTGACCATGATTTTCTGTAACCTTCCCCCCTTATTACAAATCAGTACTGCTTATTAGAGGCTTCCTAGGTGGCCCTAGTGGCCCGCCCATGCAGGTGACACAAGAGACACAGATTCAAGCCCTGGTTGGGGAGATCCCGGGGAGAAGGAAATGGCAACCGGCTCCAGTATTGCTGCCTGGAAAATCCCCTGGACAGAGGAGACTGGCTGGCTTCAGTCCATGAGGTTGCAAAGAGTTGGACACAACTGAGCACACACTGTTAATTAGACAAAAATTAGTAAAGACCGATGAGCAAAAAGTTAGACATTTTGGATTCTCTTAGTATGGGTTGGGCACTTTATATAACTCACTTAAGCCTGACAATAAACCTAGGATTTGTGTTATCTCGTTTTTCTTCCTTTGCAGTTGAGGAAAATGAGACTTGAGGTTAAATGAGTGGCTTTGGTTCATTAGCTAATAAGTTGCAGAGCCAAGACTTGTTATATTACCCTTCCAGAGCCTTTCCCTCTATGTGTGCGTGCTGAATTACTTCAGTTGTGTCTGACTCTGTGGGACCCATGGACTACAGCCTGCCAGGCTCCTCTATCCAGGGGATTTTTTAGGCAAGAATATATACATACATAAAAAATACAGTTCAACAGCTTCCTTTTTAATCCAACATCCTTCTCTTTCCCCTCCTCCCGAACTTATCCTCAGGATCGACGAGAACGTGCTGGGAGCCCAGCTGGATGTGGAGGCCGCCCACTCAGAGATCCTCAAGTACTTCCAGTCGGTCACGTCCAACCGGTGGCTCATGGTCAAGATCTTCCTCATCCTCATTGTCTTCTTCATCATCTTTGTGGTCTTCCTTGCCTGAACCCTCTCCACTCTGAGGCACTCCGTGGGGGTTTGGAACCCTTCTGGGAGGGCAGGTGGCCAGAGCTGCCACTGAGCCTGTGCAGGGTGCTTGGGAGAAGGGCCCTGTTTCCTTGGAACTGCTAAGAATGACCACTGCCCTCGGTCCCCCACTCCTTGCCTCTGGCCACCCAGCCTTCCCCTCACCACCCTCCAGCCCATGAAACACACACGGTTCTGGATTTGGACTCTGCTGTGAAGTGGCTGGAAAGGAGCAGAGGCCAACTGAGGGGCTCGTCCAGGAGATTGTCTCCACCAGGAGATTTTTGTAAACCCTCCCCAGCCTGTCGCAAAGGGAACTTTGGCAGCGAGGGGAGATGATGCCTTTCCCCACCTTCCTGAGAGCAAGGAGAGGAAGTGAAACTGCCCCAGGGACCAACTTTCCCATCTGGGTTAGAATTTGACCTCTTCTTCCTCTCTTCACCACATGAGGCAGGGGGCCCTGAGCCCCTCGGCGGCCTGCACAACCCCAACTTTGGCTGCAGGTGACTCTCAATCTGCCAAACGTGCTGCAGCCCGTTTTCTCCCAATTACAGCAAGACTGTCAGCCTCACTAGCCATGTCATCATTTCTGGGTGGGAGCGCCGAAGAAGGGCCTAGGCAGAAATGGAGGGAGCCTGGTGCCCAGTATTACAGTTGAAAGAGCTGGACTGATGACCCTGAGGGGCCAGGCTTTGGGCTCTGTGTACACATCTGCTTCCATCAGGCATAACCAAGTGCAGCAGTACTTAATTATCATGGAAAATTCCCTTCAAAGCAGGGTACACGATCCCAGAGTGGGTCTCTGATTAGTGGTAACTTCTAGGACCATCTCCAGAAGTATCTGTTTCATCTGCATCTTCCAGTCCCACCATTTTCCTTAGGCTGGATGATGCAGGAGTTCTGCCTGCTGCCAGGAGTGAAAGGTGAAGAATTAGTTCCCAGCTCCAGCTGAGGCTCTTGGTCCGCTCTTGAAGCCCCTCACCAAATCCAAGCCAATCACAGGAGAATGAAGTAGAAATCTGCCTGGAATACCTACCCTCCAGGAAGGTCAATATGCTTGTCAGTCCTGACCAGGACCCACAACCACATCATTCTGAGGACACTGGAGTACCCCCATTTCATACACCCCAAAGAAAGCTCAAGCTATAGTGACAACAAACACATTGGGCTGGCTGTAGTACCCTGAGGTTGGGGGCGGTAGTTATCTAGGAGAGCCCTGGCCTTTCTTAGCCCTGGCATTTTAGTATTTCCTCTCCGTTTGACCTGTGTCCAGGAGGTGCTCTTGCTTGCATCTTAACTGTAGTTGACACACCATGTGGGTTTAAGCACATGGTGGGTGGGGCGATCTGTGAAGATGATCAAAGCCTGACAAATGCAGTTTTTCTCATTGGACTCTGCAACTATTGCGGGGTGAGGGGGTTGCATAGATTGGAAATTTATTTCATAATATTTGCTGAGTTCCTGGTACATGCTAGGTATGGTACTGAGCCAGGTGCTGGAGAGAAAAAAAAANTGACCATGCCGATCTTGTGTGAGTTAAACACTCAGGCCTGATTTTCCATCTACTTAGGGAGTTGATAGAAACAGTACCTATCTCCGGAGTTTGTCTCCGTGTGTGTGTGTGTGTGTGTATGTATTAAAACGAGATCGTGTGCGTCCAGTGCCTGACATTGGATAAACTTCTTGATGAATGTTAACTGCACCTTCTAGTCGTCTATTTTTTCCCTAGGGTCGTTTCATGAGATTCAATGTTTGCGGAGTACTGGGCTTCCCCGGTGACTCAGAGGGTAAAATGTCTACCTGCAATGCAGGAAACCCGGGTTCGATTCCTGGGTCGGGAAGATCCCCTGGGGAAGGAAGGAAATAGCAGCCCAGTCCAGTATTCTTGCCTGGAAAATCCCATGGATGGAGAAGTCTGGTAGGCTATAGTCCATAGGGTCACAAAGAGTCGGACACGACTGAGCAACTTCACTTCACTTCATGCATTAGACGGTGCTTCCCTGGTGGCTCAGAGGTTAAAGCGTCTGCCTGGAGTGCGGGAGACCAGGGTTTGATCCCTGGGTCAGGAAGATCCTCTGGAAGAAGGGAATGGCAACCTACTCCAGTACTCTTGCCTGGAGAATCCCACGGAGGGAGCAGCCTGGTAGGCTATAGTCTATGGGGTCGCAAAGAGTCGGACACGACTGAAGGACTTCACTTCATGCATTAGACAGACCTTTGTGGGGAATCATAGGTCTCTTTTTAAGAAGCCATTTCTACACACCATGGTTGAGAGGAGCATCTTCCTGGAGAACATTCCAGGACCCTTGGTAAAGCACCCTATCTGCCACTAGAACCTGAATTCAGGAGTTGTCTCCTGAGTTAAGAGGCAACTCTGACCAAGGAAACTAAGAGTTCACTCCCTGAACTTCAGAGTTTGAGAATAAGATTTATAAAAGAAACCATTAGATTGATCATATTTTTAATTGATGTTTGTACTCTGTAGGCAAAAGAAGTATTGATTAAGTTAATGTAATCATCATGATTGGTTTACTTGGATATGAAAGAGGTCACTTGGGGTTAAGTTGATGTGGGTGGGCAGACAGCAGATTTCAGGTGACTTTTCGGAGAATGAGTTGTGTCCAGTTACACTTGGGTCACTTCAGCATTGACTTCAGAGTGGCAGTTTCTTAATATGATTGATTTACATTATATTAGTTTTCAGGTATGACATGAAAGTGAACATAGTGATTCAGTATTATGATAGATTATACCCCATTAAAAGTTATTACAAAATAATGGCTGTCACTCCCCATGTGGTAATATATCATTGTTGCCTATCCATTTTATACTTAGTAGTTGTTATCTCTTAATCCCATAACCTTATCTTGCCCCTCCTGCTTTCCCTCTCCCCACTGATAACCACGAGTTTGTTATCTATGTCTGTGAGTCTGTTTCTGTTTTGCTAAATATATTCATTTTAGTTTTTACATATGTGATATCATACAGTATTTGTCTTTTTCCAACTTATTAAGTATAACAACCTCCACGTCCATTCATGTTGTTGCAGCGGCAAGATTTCATTCTATTTTATGGCTGAATAGTGTTTCGTTGTATGGTTTGTATACCACATCTTTATCCACTAGTCCCTTGATGGACATTTGGATTGCTTCCGTATCTTTCCCACTGTAAACAGTGTTGCTATGAACAATGAGATGCAGATACCTTTTTTTTAATTGACCTGAAAACAAGTGAAGCTCATACGTATTCTTCCCTTTTTCTTAGCTTTGATGCTTAAAAAAAAATCTTTATATTGGAGTATAGTTGATTTACAGCAAGGTGATTCAGTTACACATGTATCTGTTGTTTTTCGGATCATTTTCTCAGGGAGGTTATCACAGTCCTGGGGAGAGTTCCCTGTGATGTATGCAGTGGGTCCTTGGTGATTATCTGTTTCAGATGATCGTCGTGTGCACATGTTCATCCCGACTTTCTCATTCATGCATGTGTCTTTTTAAATTAGTACTTTTTGCTTTTTTCTGGATGTATAATTGGAGTGAATTTGCAGGATTGTATGGTAGTTCTAGTTCCAGTGTTTCGAGGTGAGAACAAGACTTAAAAGAAGCCTTTCAATTGGTCGTATTTGTAACTGACATTTGTGCTTTATAGGCAAAAGAAGTATTGTTTACTGAAAGCTGATGTAATCATTGTGACTGACTTTTCAAGATGTGGTCAAATTTTGAGTAGGGATAGTCTCAGAGAATGAACTTGTGGTTACCAGGGAGAGGTGGGTAGGGAAGGGACAGATTGGAAGTTTGGGATGGACATGTACACGCTGCTACATTTACAATGAATAACCAGCAAGGACCTACTCTATAGCACAGGGAATGCTGCTCAGTATATTCCATCAACAGTCTATTTGGGAAAAGAATCTAGAAAAGAATAGATACATGTGTAGGTATAACTGAACCACTTTGTTGTACACCTGAAACTAACACATTATTAATCAGCTATACTCCAATGTAAAATAAAAGATGTTTTGAGTGGGGTTAAGTAGATTTGGGAGGGTGAGAAGAGCAGACCTCAGGAGACTCTCAGGAGTCTGAGTTGTATCCAGTTGCACTTGAGACACTCACTTCCACATTCTGCTTCTCGTTTCTCTAGTTCCAGTTTCTGCTTCACTTTTCTCAAAAGACTTCACATAGTTTTCCAGTCACTGAGATTGCCACCCCACGGAGAGGGTTCTTTCCCTGGACAGGCAGAGGAGTTTGCACAGAGGTGGCCTCTGTGGTGACTCTGTATCTCATCTGATGGTGCAGGGTGCTGGATAGTGTGATTGCCAAGCAAGTAGCTGAAGCAGTGGTGTATTTTCTTCTCTTTANTGAGATTGCCACCCCACGGAGAGGGTTCTTTCCCTGGACAGGCAGAGGAGTTTGCACAGAGGTGGCCTCTGTGGTGACTCTGTATCTCATCTGATGGTGCAGGGTGCTGGATAGTGTGATTGCCAAGCAAGTAGCTGAAGCAGTGGTGTATTTTCTTCTCTTTAAAATATTCGAATATGTATTTGGCTGCGCCAGGTCTTAGTTGCAGCACACGGGATCTTTTTTTTTTTTTTAATTGTAGCATGCAAACTCTTAGTCAAGGCATGTGGAATCCAGTTCCCTGACCACAGGTCAGACTCAGGGCTCTCTGCATTAGGAGTGGGGAGTCTTAGCCACTGGACCACCAATGAAGTCCCTCCAGTGATGTATTTTCTAATTTTTGTTTTGTTTCCAAACCCAGAGCACGATGATCGAGTTAGTTTCCCTCAAAGAAGAAAGAAAGGCCGGGGCCCTTTCCGGTGGAAGTCCGGCGAGGGGAACCGGAGGTCCGGAAGAGGGGGCTCCAGCGTTCGGTCCTCCCGCCTGGAGGACGACGACAGAGACGTGGCGATGAGCGATGTCCAGGATGCTCCCCGAGTACGATAGTAAGTAACTAGTTGGCCCCCTCATTTATGTGGCCCTCTTTCTGCACATGTCATTTCTCTTCTAGCTGGAAGGGAGAGAAATGCCAGGACCAGCTTACTGGTAGCTGATAGTTGTGGTCCTGATAACAGTGCAGGAAGATCTTTGAGAAGACATTCCTAACCTCTGTGAATGTTTTATTCTCTCCTTCCCCACAGCACCCCCTATGCTGCACGACCCAACCGTCGGGGTGATAACTGGAACGAGCGGACTCGAATTCATGTTACTCTGCCCCTGCGGAGAGATCGGGCTGCTGCAGAGAGGGGAGGGGCTGGCAGCAGCCAGGACGGGACATCTAAGAACTGGTTTAAGATTACAGTGCGTATCTTGAGAGGTCCACGGGGTAGGGGAGCTAGGGGGCTGGGCTCACAGTTAAGGTGTTCACCTCTCACATTACAAAATCAGCTGCTTACTCCACAATCAGGGAACCATTCTTGCTGCTAAGAATCAATATCTTCGAACATCTATGAGCAGCTTCAGAAAAGAAGAGAGGCAGCAGGATGGGAAGGCCATGAAAGGGAAGTGTGATAATTGTGGTTGGCGGGTGGGAGAGCTCCTCCAGATGTGAGGAGCTAAGTGTGGAGTGGAGGGCCCTTGAGTTCTCTGAAGGGCAGGGAGGTTATAAATGATGTCTTAGAACTTGTAGAATCAAACATTTGCATTCTTTGAGGAATAATAAGTGTAAATGGACAGAAAGGGGAGGGACAGAAATGAGGCCCAAATAAGGAGTTCATATTTGGCTTGAGTAGAATACTCTATATTTTTTTGGCCTCACCGTGCAACCTGTGGGGTCTTAGTTCTCCGACCAGGGATTGAATTCCCACCAGCGGAAGCTCGGAATCCTAACCACTGAAGCAGCAGGGAATTTCCAGAAAACTTTGAAGTTGACTGTTTCTCCAGAAAGTCTTTTGGAGCTTGGCAGACGAGCTGAAAGGAGCACTGGAGGGTCTGCTGTTCATTTAGTGACATGTTGTTCCTGTCTCTTCTCTTTCTCTCATCTAGATCCCTTATGGCAGGAAATACGACAAGTCATGGCTCCTGAATGTGATTCAGAGCAAGTGCAGTGTCCCTTTTACTCCCATTGAGGTAAGAGAAGGCCTGAGTGGCTGACTGCACACCAAGGAGGGTGGAGGCACCAGCTGGGCTGGGGGCTCTGGGCTCCAGGTCTGATGCCCTTGTTCCCTCTTCTTGCAGTTTCACTATGAAAACACACGGGCCCAGTTTTTTGTGGAGGACGCCAGTACGGCCTCTGCACTGAAGGCTGTTAACTATAAGATTCTGGATCGGGAGAACCGCAGGGTATGTATGAAGGGCCTGGTTTGGCTGGGGGTGGGGTCTGCTGCTTAGAGTATAGACTGGCTCTTGGTCCTGGGGCTCAGGCCTTCCCGGAGTTCACCCTGTCCGTGTGTGTCTCCCCTGCAGATATCTATCATCATCAACTCCTCTTCTCCACCCCATTCTGTGCAGAATGAACTGAAGCCAGAACAAGTAGAGCAGCTAAAGGTGAGGCCGGCGCCTGAGTCTTAGCAGTTTCCCCCTCCCCCCCCCCNCCCCTCCCCTCCCTCCCCGCCAACAACTCCAGTGACCACTGAACCCTCTGTCTTCCTCTGCAGCTGATCATGAGCAAAAGATACGATGGCTCCCAGCAAGCACTTGACCTCAAGGGCCTCCGTTCAGACCCAGGTACGGGTCGGATACAGGTTGATTCTGCCTCACCCATTCTTAGATTGGTGGAGACAGAGGGGGATCTGTCAGCAGGGAAAATCTTGAGGGTGCTGTGGTGGGCACGCTGGCCTGGGCAGGCCCTCTCAGACTTCCCTTTGCTTCCTGCAGATTTAGTGGCCCAGAACATTGACGTTGTCCTGAACCGTAGAAGCTGCATGGCAGCCACCCTGCGAATCATCGAAGAGAACATCCCTGAGGTGAGGCCTTTGTCCCACTAGGTGGGAGGAAGCAGGGTCGGGTACGTAGGATGGGGTCGGGAGGCAGGTTTGTTTCTCATCCCCTGACTGGTGATGCTTCCTCTAACTTCTCCTCTCCCCACAGCTACTGTCCTTGAATTTGAGCAACAACAAGCTCTACCGGCTGGATGACTTGTCTAGCATTGTGCAGAAAGCACCCAATCTAAAGATCCTAAATCTCTCTGGAAATGAGGTGAGTTTGAGAGCCCACTATGTTTGGATAGGGTGGACAGAGGTGGAGAGCGCTTGCCTCGTGGCAGCAAGAGGCCAGGAGGGCATTTAAGAGATGAGGGTGGGGGTGGGGGAACCTAGCTGGCTCTCTTTACCAACGTGTCTTTCCTGCCTTTCCTCCCTATCCTTGCAGCTAAAGTCGGAGCGGGAGTTGGACAAGATCAAAGGGCTGAAGCTGGAAGAGCTCTGGCTTGACGGAAACACCCTGTGCGACACCTTCCGAGACCAGTCCACCTACATCAGGTCAGTTATAAGCTTTATCTCCCCTCCTGGGGACCTTCACCCCCCGGGAGGCTGAGCAGATGCACCCGGATCACTGCCCATCTGCAGGAGGTGTGCAGCCCTCAGCTGGAACCACCTGTCCTTGGGGAGGATCGCGTGTTCCTCCCTTATGTCTGCCCATGACCCCTAGCTTTGCCCCAGGCCTCCTTTCCTTTCTTCTCACCTGACTGCCTGTGTGCTGGTTCTGTGGCCTTTCTCCTTCCTTCCTGAACACAGCCTTCTCTAGACTCTTCCTCTCCTTTTGTTCCAAGAAGAGCATCTCCCTTTCTCTACCATGACCAGGGGGTGTCTTGCATGTTACACTCCCATAGGTGGAGTTGCTTTGAGCCAAGAGCCTGGTAACCCCTGGGCAGGGAAAGCCCTCCCTCCCTGGGACTTTCTGCTGATGGGCCTTCCCTCCTCTGTCCGGTGACAGCCCCTCTTGCCCTGTTACCAAGAGGGGCTCCGTTCTCACAATCACTTTGCCCAAGGCTACTGCCTGGGTTTTCCTGCCCGTGCTGAGGTTGAGGCCTCCCGGTGGCTGGTGCCATGCACTCTGTCGCTCTTGCCCAAGGCTGTGAGCTGGGCACTCCCTGGAGGAGAAACCTGGGTTCCCTAAGACACGTGAGCAGAGCCGGGGCCCCGCCAACAGGCGAGGGAATCCCAAGGCAGGTGCTGGGCGTGGAGGCCACGGGGGCATAGGCTATCCAGGAGACAGAGAACTGACCCTCTCTGGGGGCGCTGCCCCTCCCTCACTTGCACACCTCATATCACCCTGCTTGGCCCCGGAGGATGGCTGGTTAGCCAGAGACGGGTAAGATTCCTCAGGGAAGGAACAACCTAAGACAGGCACAGTCGCAGAGGGGCCATCAGGAGAGAACTCGGGGGCCAACAGTGGTGGGGCACAGACCCTCACCCCCCCCAACTTTGCAGGGGCCTGAGCCCTCACCCCTTCGGAGGGAGATCTCCTGCCCCCATGGCTGCTTTGCTTCCCACGCCCAGCTCAGATCGGGACCCAGGTAGCAGACAGACACCTGGCCAATAGCAGCTGCCCTCTCACCACAGCAAAGATGTTTCTCATTTCCTCCTTGGACCACAGGGAGAAGGGAGCCGAAAGAGAGGGCTGTGTCAGGCGCCTCTTCCCCTCGGTTCTCCCCATTCTTTCTAAATGACTCTGCACCATGCAGTGCTCTCGCTTTGTCTTTGCTTTCTCTTTCCTTTTTCTCTTTCCTCGCCTGAATCTCCCCGGTCTCTTCTTTGGCCCCTCCTCTCCTTCCTTTTCTCTCTCCTCTCCCCTCTCTTCCTCCTTGGCCTCTCCTCTCCCTGAGCCTTGCTCGTCTCCCTGCCCCAACATCCTGTGCCATTTCTGTGGTGTGTTCTGGTCTTGGCCACGGCCAGACCTGGCAGAAGTGATGGACACCTGTTGAGGCAGCGGAGCCCTTGGGCTCCCACCCCATTCCCTCCTCCCGGGGCTGCGCAGGTGAGTAGGTGGAAGGTAAGGGGGACAAGGACGGAGGAGAGGTCCTGGCTTAACGCCCGGGCCAGAAGCGCTGCCCCTGCAGTGCTCAGAGTCAGGCAGAGAGCGTCGTCCTTCAAGGCAGTCATTTTTGGATGCCCCAGACGAGGTGGGGAGTGGGGTTCTTTTTCCTGGAGCTCAGAGGCTGGGGAAGAGTGAGAGCACAAGGAGGATGGGATGGGCTGTCCCTCAGGCGTGGGTGTGTTTGCTCCTAGAGCAGCCCAGGAGGCACAGTGGCTCTGAAACATTACTCACTTATGTCCCGTTCTTGACAGCGCCGTTCGAGAGCGATTTCCAAAACTACTGCGACTGGTGAGTACCTCATTTTTCTCATTCTCTTCTGAGGAGCACAGTGCCTGCCACCCTCAGTCTCGCCTAATGTGCCTTTATATGATCACTGATTTGGGGATATGGAGCCTTTGATAATCTAGCAAAGATTTCATATATATATATTAACAAAGGTTATAATCCTTCTTCCCAGAAAAATGCCTCTAGATGATAGTTGATCTGTCAGGATTCATAGACTCCTTTCCATTTCTTTCTCTTACTTGACCTCGGACCCTTTTACTCTTAGTTCTCCCATCTAATTACTCATCCATCCTTTTAAAAAAAAAATTTATTTGGCTCTGCTGGGTCTTAGTTGCGCCCCACCAACTCTTAGTTACAGTATGTGGGATCTAGTTCCCTGACCAGGGATTGAACCCAAGCCCCCTGCATTGGGAGTGGCGAGCCTTAGCCCTGGACTGCCAGGGAAGTCCCTCATCTAGCGTTCTTTCACTGGTTTACATCGTCGTCTTTGACTTCCTTTTTGCAGGATGGCCATGAGTTACCCCCACCAATTGCCTTTGATGTTGAAGCCCCCACAACGTTACCACCTTGCAAGGTAAGTGGTGGGGTGACATCTGGGGAGCACAGAGCTAGAACTCATATTGGGAGGAGAATCCTGGTACCATGGTCCTGTTTGATTGGAGTCTGTTTGATTCCAGGGAAGCTACTTTGGAACAGAGACCCTGAAGAATCTGGTCCTGCACTTCTTGCAGCAGTAAGTATCTTGGGTGTCCTGAGGTTGGGGAGCAGTGGGCGCAGCAGAACTCAGCCTTGAGAGCCGTCAGTCCCTTTGTGGATCCAGCTTGTGGAGCTCAACCCTCCCCTTTCGTTTCCCCCACAGGTACTATGCGGTTTATGACTCGGGAGACCGGCAGCGGCTCCTGGATGCCTACCATGATGGAGCCTGCTGCTCCCTGAGCATTCCTTTCACCCCCCAGAACCCTGCCCGGTGAGTAGCACATCCCAGAAGCTGCCCAGGACCAGAGTCGCTCAGCAGGCACTGGCCAGCATGGCAGCATCGCCACTGCTCTGACCACTGCCTCTTTTTCTTCTTATTCCCCCAGAAGTAACTTGGCCGAGTACTTCAAGGATAGCAGGAATGTGAAGAAGCTTAAAGACCCTAGTAAGTGTGTGATGTGAGCCAAACAGGTTGGGAGAAGGGCCTGGGAAGGAGTCAGTCTGGGTTCAGTGTGTGGCAGCTTCTGACCTCAGCTTCTCCTCCTCCCACAGCCCTGCGGTTCCGACTGCTGAAGCACACACGTCTCAACGTGGTGGCCTTCCTCAATGAGTTGCCCAAAACTCAGCATGACATCAATTCCTTCGTGGTAGACATAAGTGCACAGACAGTAAGCACCTATTTCTCCCTTGACAGAAGCCTGGATTTGGGGAAGGAGCAGCCCTTAAGAGGCAAGGAGGGACTCGGGCTCTGCTGGGAACCTAGATGGTACCTGATGTTGCTGCTTCTCTTTCAGAGCACATTGCTGTGTTTCTCTGTCAACGGAGTCTTCAAAGAAGGTAAGTATCTTTGGAGTCCTGAGTTTGTGGAGTGGTCCCTGTCCCAGCTAGTCGTTCTGAGCACTCTCAACTTACCCAGCTTCCTTCTCTTTCTTCTTCCCTGACCACCTTCTCCCTTTCTGCCCCCAAGCCTGTCCTCACTGTCTTTCCTGTCTTGGCTATGGGAACAGCCTGATGATTAGAAGCACACAGACTTTGGAGGCAGACAGTTCTGAGCTTCCATGCCCAACCTTGGTCCTCTGTGTCTGTGAGCAATTTACATGACTTCTGAACCTGACTGTAAAAGAAAGGGATTCATAATAGACATCTCATTATGTGTTTGGGGAGTAAGTGAAGTGATTTATAAAGTGCCTGACATGGGGCCTGGCCCACAGATACAAATAAATAACTAGTGGGATAAAAGTGTTACTATTGTCCTTTCTAACCTCTGACACTCCTCCCTGCTCTGCTCATCTGTGCACACATAATCACCCCTGTTTGGCCTGCTTAGGGTTCTCTGTATCAAATCAGACTATGATTTTTGAGAAGCTATTTGAAAACAAAAGATGAATGACTCTGATGGGTCATCACCATTGTTATCATTGCAGTGGATGGAAAGTCTCGGGACTCCTTGCGAGCCTTTACCCGGACGTTCGTCGCTGTTCCTGCCAGCAATTCAGGGTGAGTGTCTGACTTACCATGTTGGGTCCCAGTCCCAATGCATGGCTGCCACTGTGGAAAAGTGGTTTAACAATATCCATTTCCTAAGTCTGTTGTGAAGGTAAATGAGGGTTGGGGAAGAATGTATAATTCCAGTCTGTCTGGTAGATAATCCCATATGCGGAGTCCATGGGAAAGGGGGTAAATGATAAAGGAACCTTGTGGGTACTGAAAGACTGAGTGTCAAGTGAGAATAGGAGTGGCATTGGAAGGGTGAGGCGTCTTCTGTCTGTCCAGCTGTCTAAGGCGCTTTTTGTCTCCAAGGCTGTGCATCGTCAACGACGAGCTGTTTGTGAGGAATGCCAGTGCTGATGAGATCCAGAGAGCCTTTGCCATGCCTGCACCCACACCTTCCTCCAGCCCAGTGCCCACCCTCTCCCCAGAGCAGCAGGAAATGCTGCAGGCATTCTCTACCCAGTCTGGCATGAACATTGAGTGGTCCCAGAAGTGAGTACTGAGCATGTGTAGGAAATGGGGTAAACTGAGGCAGTGCTGGTGGTGAAAAATAAGGGCCCCTAAAATTTTTAAAGCCCAAACTTGTAGTTCTAATGGAGGTGCCTGTTCTTCCCCTACTCCAGGTGCCTCCAGGACAACAACTGGGACTACACCAGGTCTGCCCAGGCCTTTACTCACCTCAAGGTAAGATTTGAAAACAGATGGCAAAGAGAGCACCAGGCCTTCGAGAGGGTCAGGGAGACTCGGGGTGTGGCATGGACCATCTGGCTCTGCTGACCTTTTTATGTTTCTTTAAGGCCAAGGGTGAGATCCCAGAAGTGGCATTCATGAAGTGATCCATAGTCGTGCCCCCGAAGACCCCTGTAAATAGCCCTTGGATGTACTGATGTCTCCTCTCCGGCCCGAGGCCACCCTGTGACTGTGACTGAGGAGGGAGGGCTGCTGGATCCTTCTCCTCACTTGCCTTCTGGAAGCCTCCAGAAGATTGAGCCTCCCTGGTGCCAGGAAGCCAAAGCTTACTTTGTAGAACTGACACTAAAATACCCGAAGGACTTAGGTGCTTTGTGTACTTAACCCCAGGATCCTCCCTACTTTTTAAGATAAAGAATGGTATTGTATTTGGTGTCCAGCATGCTGAGTTATTTCAGCCTTACCCTTCAAGAGCCCCGCCCGCCTCGCCTGAGGCTGAAGGACTCTGGGGGTGGGGCAGGGCCCGCTGGCAGGAAGTCCCGCCCCGGAAACGGCTCCGCGCAGCGCCATGGCGGCGCCCGGGCGGCGGTGGTCTGTGCTGCTCTTCCGAGCGCTGCAGTCACTGCCCGCGCGCCGGGCCATGCATGAGACAGCTCCGCCACGGGATGTTCTGCTCTTCGAGCACGAACGGGGCCGCTTCTTCGCCGTCCTCGGGCTGTTCTGCGCTGGCCAGGGCGTCTTCTGGGCTTCCCTGGCCATTGCCTCCTTGGCCCGTCCCCCGACCCCGGTTCGTCCAACAGACGCCGAGTCCCCAAACCACGGCCGCTTGGACCTGCGCTCTACACTCTGGCGCTACGGCCTTGCCGTCGGCTGCGGCGCCATCGGTAAAGTGTGGGCTAGCTTCCCAGCTTGGTCGAAGAGGGTGGGCACAATCCTCTCTGTTCGGGCAAGAAGAGGAAGGGGCTCCCAACCCTCCCGGATGAGCAGGAGTGGGTAGGAGCGCCGTACACTAGAGTTGGAAGTCCCTGAGCGCCACGCCCTTGTACAGGTTCAAGCTGCCGTCTCTCTTATTTTGTGACCTTGAGCAAGTTAGTACCCTTACTCTGGAACCTGTTTTAAACTGAGGATGGGTATCTATTAAGGCTGTTGGGAGGAATGACTAATATATGACTGGGGTATAAGAGGAACTCAGTAAATGTTACCATCACAATTATTTTTATTCAGGGGACGCTGAAAGGGTTGCTGCTTAGCTTTCCAGTGAAAACCCAAATCTTTGCTTTTCCTACAGGTTCCCTGGTACTTGGTGCTGGTCTTCTCTTTTCCCTCCGCTCTGTGCGCTCAGTGATGCTGCGGGCTGGAGGGAAGCAGGTGACCCTCACCACTCATGCCCCCTTTGGTTGGGGTGCCCATTTTACGGTTCCCTTAAACCAGGTATCTTGCATGGCCCACCGGGGAGAAGTCCCTGCCATGTTGCCTCTGAAAGTCAAAGGCCGACGCTTCTACTTCCTCTTGGACAAAGCTGGACATTTCCCCAACACGAAACTTTTTGACAACACTGTGGGTGCCTACCGTAGCTTGTGAAGAAGCAACCTCAGGTCACTAAGGTTCAGAATAAAAACTGAACCTTAGGGATGGGTGACAACCAAGGTCACACAGGGGGCCCAGAATTCATTAACAGCAAATAAAAGAGCAGTTGTCCCAAGGGCAGCTACCTGCCCGTACCTCTGGAATTTTTTGACCCATATCTGTTTAGCCTTCACTCCTTACTCTTATCCACCCTACCTACAGTGCTTTACACCAAGAACTCAGTACTGAGATGAGGAAGGAAAGCAATATAATACTGGTACAAAAACAGCTGTAGGAAGAGGTGTCAACATGGTTCCCTCCTGGAGGGAAAACTAAGACTCCCCACATAATCAGAGCCATGTCGGGGAAAGAGGATTACAGGCACTCAGGCATGGAGTCTGGCTGCAGAAGTACTGTTTGGTTAGTCTTCAGGAATGGGAAAGGCGTGGCCCAACAAGAGCATCTGTCTCAGAGCTCCACTCAGGGTTCCCTCTCTGCAGAGGCCGGTTTGGGGTGGCTTCAGACTTCCACTGCACAACCTGGAGCACCAAGACCACACACCACAATACCAGATTCACCCAAGAAGAAGTCTGTGGGAGACAGGAACAGGAATGTGAGGACTGGGCCCATCTTGAATCCAGTTCCACCCACATACCACTCAGCTGTTCACTGTCAGGCTGTCAAGCCTTTAGCTCCTCAGCCCCTCACCGGTGGACCAGGCTCAGAGTACACTGGTGAGCCCTCTTAAAACTACAGACGGTATTATATGATTCGTTACACGAATCTGTGTGTCCCTCAGTCTCTACCCAGCCTTTCTTATCCCGGGACCTCACTTCAGCATTATGCAGGTTGGAGTAAAACTGCACAGCGGTTCCAGGGGGTATCCACGGAGTTTTCTGGGCATCAGAGCAGCTGTGAGGTCAAAGAGACAGGCGTGAGAAAGGGGAGATACAGCCTTTCACTCCAGTGCCCTTTTGAGATGAGAACTGATGGGGATATAAAAAGCGGAGTATGGGATACTCTCTGCAGACGGAAGGTAGGCAGCCCCAGCCAGACTCCCTCCCTTTCCCATTACCTAGTCATGTTCAGGGAGATGATGGATTTGCACAGGGAACTGGTGCCAAATCGAAGGATACAGGCACACACTAAGACCAGGAAGATGGCTATAACTGAGGTGGCCAGTGCAAAGCGGAGCCCAACAGGGCCTCTAGGAGGAGGGAGAGAATAAGCCTTGCGGTTCAAGTGGGACACCTCCCACCTCAAGCCCTGACCCTCAGAGCCGGCAGTCACCTGTGGGAGCCCTCGATGCAGCTGGTGTAGACCCAGAAGAGCAGGAGCAGGAGGCAGTAGAGGGCCAGCAGGCCCGAGGCCCCCGCCACGAAGGAGCAGAGGGATGGGGCCGCGGGTCTGGACAAGACCAGAGAGGAGCCATTCAGGGCGGCCACGCCATACAGAGGACAGCTGCCCCTGAAGGAGCCCTGTGGAGAGAAGCTGTTGAGTCCTAGATTTCAGGCTAGTACCTCTGAATGCAAGTTCATGGCAGATGTTGGGGATAACCTAGACCAGGGCCACCCTTAAGGAGTTTTTTGTGCATTACTGTCAGTTCCTGTTTCTGGGCCAGTAGATGAGTGGGTCTGGTTGGGAAACCAAATCGGCAGTGGTTATAAAACACAATGAGCTTCAGAGATGCCTCACAAGTTCTGGTTTCCTCCCCTCATACAGAAATTCTAAAGTATAACCAAAACTTACGTAGCCTTCCGCCATCTCCGATGTTTTCTAATCTATAAAATAGGTGTAATAGTGCCTACTTACAGGGGTCAAACGAGCCTCTTTATTAACATGATTGCCTGGCTGGGGCTGGTTTGCCATATGACACACTGCGTTGCAACAACCATTTGGTAGTTTGCTCACTTCTACTACACTGTGCTTTCTTTGAGTGGCTCAGCACAATAGTGTCTGATTTAAAGGGGCCTGGTCCAACTTGTTTTACAGCCAGGGTGAGGTTATGCAGCAGGAATTACCCGGCCGGGCTATATCTGCTGTTAGACACTCCCAAGGACTCGCTCCTTTTGCGAGGTGATAATCTGTGGGCAGATGTATCCATAGGGCGTCATGACCGCCGATGCATCTCCGCCGGCGACCGGCCTCAGCTGGGCGACTAGCTCCGAGGAGCTGCGCGCCAGCAGTCAGCCGGGCCGGAGAGCAGCGGCCTCTCCGGTTCAGGGTGTGCCTGCCACCCGCTTACCCAACCTGACGGCCGGCCCCGCACCGCAACCGCACACCTGGGTCCGGGTCAGCGCCGCGGCCGCCACGGCTCCGCATAAGAAGGCGGTAGCGAAGAACGTGAGTTCGACGCGCTGCAACCAGGGCAGCGCCATGACTTTCCCAACACCAGGAAGCGCCGCCGAAGGAGCCAGCTGACCAAGCCCCGCCTCATCCGGCGCGACCCACGAGCGCGGAAACGCCATTTCCGGGCGCGGGATTTATTTACAGAGGCGAAGGCGCGAGCCGCGTCAAAGCGGCAGGTACAGCGAGTAGTCCGAGAGCGCCCAGCGGCGGGCCGGGCGGCCGGTGCGGCCGATCATGGGCAGCTTCTGCACGTAACGGGAGGCCGGGCTGGGCCCGTAGGGCGCGGGGAAGGCAGTCTGGAAGAGGCGCCCGCGGCATCGTCTCCCTGCTTGCCGCCCAGCGATGATGAAACGGAAGTAAGGGGCACCGCGCAGGGCGAAACGGCTCTTCTGGAAGACGTCGCGGGTGCCGGTGCCTGGGCCCTGCTGCCGGGGTGCTCCCCGCGCCCGGTGCACGCGGGGCAGCGGCCTGCTCTCAGAGGCGGCGGGCGCAGAGGCTGACGGGGGGCCACTGCCCCGGGGGCTTTCGTCGCCCTGCGGGCTGACCATGGCGTTGGCTGTCAGCTGCGGCATCTTCCGCACCGAGTCCGGGGCGGTGGCCGGCTCCTTCTTGTCCCCGGGCGGCCGCGGAGCCGTGGGCGCGGGTTGACCCGTGCCAAAGCGAGTGGCCAAGCTGTCACCGAAGAAGGCGTAGAGCTCCCGGTAGATGTCCGCCAGGGTCACCGAAGGAGAAGGATCCTCTGGCCCCAAGCCTCCAAGAGCCATTGGGAGACCAGACCCAAAGCCTGGCTCTGCGCTGCCCCCGGAGGGAGACTCCTGCAGGAGAAGGCTGTCCCAGGGCAGGTCGTCGGAGCGCCGGCACCCCCTGCTGCCTGGCCCACCCTTGTTAGGCTCTGCTGTCTGGGCCTTCATCTTCAGCAGTCGCTCTACGGCCACCTGTAAGAGTAGAAGGACTAGGATACAAGGAACCTGGGCCTAGTTCTAAAGTAAGCCAGCTGAGCTGATGCAGGAAAGAGAGGATGGAAAGGGCGGCACTCACCAGAATGGCTCCATAGACTTTGTGCCCATCTGCTTTAACCTGGGCGTTCGACACTGAATAGTCATCCAGCACGGCCTGCAGGTTTGTCCAGTAAGTGGACAGGTGTGGGTACAGCACTCTCTCCACTGCCTGGATGGGAGAAGAAGGCAGTGAGTGCCTCTTTTGCTCACTGCTTACGAAGTACCATTTCCTCTGAAAGATCTACTTTTATCTCTGGTTCTTGACAGGGCTGAATCCTAAATTCCCTGCTCCGCATATTCAGCCAGCATTTATTTCGAACCTCCTGAATGCCCAAGCCTTAATTAAGCAATGGGAATAAAGATCAGGTACAAAGACAGACAGACAATATAAAGTGACCCCACGATCACTGACATATGTACTGAGGGCTGACGGGTATAAGTAATGCCTCTTGTTAACTGAGAAATTTAGCTGCCAGCTGCTACTTTCCAAGTACCATCCTGGCTTACATGTAAACTGGAACTCAATTCAAACCACTTGCACAAACAACAGCTCAGAGATCTGGACTCTGATTATGTAATTTTAAATCCTGTGATTAATTTGGGGGAAAGGCAATTAAGACTTCAAGTTCCTAGAAAAATATAACAATACTGACTCAAGAAATATGAAAACTCAAATAATTCTGTAACAATTAGTTAAAAATACAACCACAAAACAGCATGCCAGAATTTACAAAGTCAGCCTACAGACATTCAAGGAACAGGGTGTCTCAATAAAACATAATTAAACTTAAAAATATAAAGTATAAAAAATACTCCCTCTCCATCTTATTCTATAAAACCAGTATAACCCTGATACTAAAACCACATGAGAAGAGTACATGATTGATTTCATTCATAAATACAGATAAATCATTTAAATCCAACTATATAAAAAATATATTCCAATAAAAGTTTTGCATTTTTTTAAAGACTACACCATTACTAAAGTGGTTTATCCTAGAAATGTAAAGATAGCTTACTATTAGAAAATCTGTATAGGGAATTGCTGGTGGTCCAGTGGTTAGGACTCAGCACTTTCACTGCTAGGGCAGGGGTTCAATCCCCTGGTTGGGAATTAAAATCCCACAAGCTGTGTGACACAGCCAAAAAAAAAGAAAACCTATATATACAATTAACAACATTAACAGATAAAACAGGAAAACCTTAGAATTAATTAAGAAGATACAGAAAATGCATTTGATAAAATTAACAATAATTAAGAATATAATTCCCCTAACCTGAGAAAGGTATCTATAAACACACGAAGTAAACGTCAGCCTAAACAGGACAGGTTATTGTTAGTCCTTTTATTTTTTTAATTGGAAATGAGACAAGGATGCCCAGTATCAACATATTTAAAATGATATTAGTGGTCCTGGCAATAAAATAAAAAATTACTAGGTTTAAGAATTCTCTGGTGGTCCAGTGGTTAGGACCCTGCACTTTCACAGCCAAGGGCTCAGGTTCCAACCCTGACTGGGGAACTAAGATCCCACAAGCCATGTGAGATGGCCAAAAAAAGAAAAGGAATTTTAAAAAAATAAGGCATTAGGTTTAAAAAAGATAAAGCTATCATTATTTGTACATGCTATGATTTACCTTAAAAGCCCAAAATAATCTACAGTTAAAAATGATAGTTTAATGAAGTAGTAAATCGATATACGAATCAGCTGTGCTTCTATACACCAATAAGAAATACCATGAAAAGACATTACAACAGTATCAAAGCATAAGAACCTAGGAGTAAACAAGTTATTTTGAGGTTCTCTTCAGGGAAAATTACAAAAGGATCCTGAAAGACAGTGAAAAACCTAAAAAATGGAGAAAGAGGACACGTTCATGGACAAGAAAGATGATTCTTCTAACTATAAACGGGAGCTCTTATGGTTCTGTGAGAAACACCGGAGTCCTCACCTTCCAGCCAAGAGCATGCAGCCCCACCACAGCCCCGTAGTGAGAGCAGAGAGGCCTCACAGGATCCGCCAAGACTTTCTGCAGGGAGAGCAGGATCTGCTGATAAAGGCCATTTACAAGGTCCCCGTAAGTCCTGTGGGAGCAACATTCAGTCAGGGGAACGGGGCAGAGCACACAGAGGAAGCGGCATGCGTGTGGCACACCGGGAGAGTGAATGAGGCAGCTGGGCCCAGGGCCCGAGGGCCGATGGACCAAACCCCTGGCGTCTCCGTCACCCACTTATAAAACCCCAAGCACAACTTGGAAGATCAGAGGGAAGACACTCCCAACCTCTCAACCTGTGCCCTTAAAGCCAGAAGTTTCACCCCACCTCCCACCCCAAGCCACTCAGCTCTGCCAGAGTCCCACCCTTGCTCAGCGCTAGGCCCAGGTGGCTACCAGAAGATGTGGCTCAGTAGGAGGGCAGCGCCATCCCGCAGCGTCCAGTGGTCATTCAGTGGATTGATGGAGGCAGCCAGTGGCTCCAGGACACAGTAGAGGACACTGCCCACCAGGGAGCGGACATAGGGCACCAGGCAGAGGTGTGGGTTCCGAACCAGGCTCCGTGCCACTTGCAAGAGCCGGTGCAGCTGCTCCAGGTCGTGGCTTACAGATTTCACCTGTTGGGAGAAGAAGGGTGCTTAGGGGGACATGAAGGTGCAGGAGAGCCTGCTAGTCTGGTGGCACCTGCCGTAAGCCCTACAGCCTGTGGCGTCATCGCCTCCCCACAGATTCGCCCCTGCTGCAGCCTGGTCACTTACCCCACTGACCACGTAAACAAAGTATGGCAGGAGCGCTGCAATCTTGGAGTTGGTCTGCAGGTCATGGAGAGCAATCTGAAACAGAAGGGGCCACGCTGCACTGGTCCACCCACCCCAAGTATAAACTGATACCTCTTTAAAGGGAAACTTGCCACCTATGTAGCAACATTTTAAATGTTCACACTTTGACTCAGCAAGGCCACTTCTACAAATTTGACCCACTATAAACAAAACCCACTCACCCACATATCCACACATAACACTGTCTATAATAAAAAGCTGAATATAACCTAAGCCTGGCATCCATACAGTCCATGCACAACNCTTGCCACCTATGTAGCAACATTTTAAATGTTCACACTTTGACTCAGCAAGGCCACTTCTACAAATTTGACCCACTATAAACAAAACCCACTCACCCACATATCCACACATAACACTGTCTATAATAAAAAGCTGAATATAACCTAAGCCTGGCATCCATACAGTCCATGCACAACGCCATGCAGTCCATGGCGTCGCTAAGAGTCGGACACGACTGAGTGACTGAACTGTATATAACCTAAATGTCCAGCATATTTTCAGCTGAATAAAGGAGTTATTCTAAAACCAGATGTTTAGCTTAATACCACTTCAATTGACAGCAGACTATGATAGTTTATACATAGAAACAAATGTGAGTGGTGGGTCTACAGAGTTTCTACTTTGTATGTTTTACAGAACTTCTATAATAAACACATGCTGGTATTACTTTTATAAGCAGAAAAAAACAGTGAGTAAGACCATCTTGGCTTGAACGTCCACCACGTGTGCCCTCCCAGCTCCTCTGGCACTGTGAAAGCAGAGAACAGCTCAAGAGGAAGGAGCCCAGCTCCCAGACACAGGCCCAGCCACATGCCCTGTGTCTGGGGACGAGCAGCAGATTTCCTAAGGCAGGAGAGTGCAGTAACAACAGTCCTAACTCTGCAAGGGAAAAAACAGCAGCACCCCAACGTGGAAGATGTAAACCCCTCAAACAGAGGGGCCATGTGGTCAAGACCACCAAACCAGCCCTCCTCTGCCTCTGGCGGGAGGCCTGGCACGGGCAGTGTCCAGCGGGGCCCTGTGGAGCCCTAGAGGGCTGGTATGATGTCTGCTGGCACCCTCACCAGGCTCCCTCTACTTCCTCTTGAGGCCAGACAGACGAAAGGCACAAGGTGGATGCTCCACATGGCTCCAGGTCAACAGACACCCCAAAGAAAGGGCTCTGGAGTAAGGTGTGGGGGGACTGAGCACCTGTGTCGTCCCCACCCTCCACAGGACCCTGCAGAGCTGCCCATTCCCTTAGGAACAGGGTTCCTACTGGGGCAAGAAGGGGAGCAATGCTGGAGAAGGGCCAGCCGCAGGGCACCACGCCCCCCACCAAGAGCAGCTTCCACCCAGATCAGCCAGCCTGCAGAGAACAGGAAGCAGGCCTCTGAAGGAATTCCATGGGGCCTGGAGGGTTGGCCTTGATGCTTCAATTCAGGCCCGCTTGCTCACTTTCATCAGCTGTGGATCATCCCCCAGCACAGCCCGAGTCACTTGCTGGTAGTACTTGAGGAGGTCATCGGTCAGTGAAGACACAGCACTAGGCACTGTGAGAGGGTGGGCAGAAGGCGGTCAGCATGAGGCCAGCCCTCTCCCAGCCTCCCTGCCTGCTCCCGGCCCCCCACAACCCCCGTCGCCATAGGAGCCCGTTCAGGCAGGAGGCCTCCGGGAACAGAGCCGCCAGCCTCTCCGAGCAGCCTGCTCACCCTGGCCTTGTAAGCTCTCCACAGCCCAGCTCCGCATGCTGCCTCCCACCTGAGTTCTGCCCAGCAGACTCCTGCTTAGTCCCCAGGGTCCAAGTTCCTAAGCCTCAGGCTCTGTAAGCTCCATTCAGCAGACCCTGGAAGTGTGACACCTCAGGGACACCAGTAAGCTGCTCCGACTTTCCGCACTAACATCCAACACGGCGTCATGATTGGTTACAGGCCTGGGATCCCATCTCCAACTCTGAGGCCTCTGGGCAGGGATCAGTGCCCACTCAGGGCTGGCACCAGGCAGGCACCGGAAAATACTTGTCAGATGAGGCCTCAGAGGGGTAGCGGCACCACCCTCAGTCCTAAGGGAGGAAAGTCCAAGCAGAGGGCCCATTCCCTGTACTGCCCATTACCTGATCCTTGAGGGGCCAGGTTCCCTTTGCCGTCCAGGTAGGAGACGTGAACTAGAACCAGAGCAGAGAGATGGGTCAGCCCGGGATTTTGCCCCTGTACCACCACCTCCCCTTCTGCACTTGGCCCCACCTACCCACCAGCCCATCACCCTACCCGACAGCCAAGCTCCCGTCCCCGGCCCGTGGAGGACCCCAGCGGTCACCTCTCAGGGCCGTCTCAGCGCAGCCTTTGGGGATGTTGGTGGCCAGGGCCAGCTCGACCAGGTTCACCTCTCGGTCCTCGGGGAAGTAGAGCTCACCCTCCCTGGCAGGGCGCAGGGGCAGCACCTCCTGAGATCCATAACCGCACACGGCCTGAGTGAAGAGAGGATTGCGGAGCAGGCTGAATCTGGGGAGGTAAGTGGGCGCTACCGGCCAGGGCCCAGAGCCTGTTTATGGGGAGTCCCAAGGCCCTGAGCAGGGGGATGCCTGGGGCTCCAGGCCCTTCACTGGGAGCCTGGCTGCCGCACCAGCGCTCGCTGAGTCAAGGAGCAGGACGTGGTACCTCCTCATGGAGCTGCGGGGACCCTGAACCCCACCCTTAGGCTGCTGACCCTCCTCACAGAGACCAGCTCTGAAAACGCTCCTCTCTTCTAAACGTGATCTTCTTCCCTGGAACCCCTGCCCGGGAACGACCATGCAGGATGTTCCGACACCCAGGCCCATGGTCAGGCTGCTCTCTCACACAGAACGGCCTCTTCTTCTTGCAACTGCATCTAATCCCGGCCTCCTTTGCAGGTTCAGCTCAAGTGCCAGCTCTTCCAAGAAGCCTTCCCTAGCCTCCGGGCCTCCGTGGCCACCTCTGCTTCTCTGAACGCCTGGCCCTGAGGGACTGGGCGCAACACCTGTGCTGTGGCGGCTGTGACCTTCCCTCGTGTGTGTGTTGGGCCTTCATGTCTCACTGTGTGGCCAGCCCTGAGTCGGGCACATAGGCAGGCTCATGCCAGCTGAGCCCTCTGCAGCCTGTGCCCCACTCACCTCCACACTGCTCCATCGGAGCGCCCTGTTGAAATCCTCTACTGTCAGCTTCCGCCGTTTGGTGTGTTTCATGAATTGAGAGCTATTCTGCGAGGGGAGGAACAGAGTCAGGGGACAGGGAGCGGGGCGTGGCAAACAACTCCCAATGTCACGTGCCCTCTCTGTGACTCAGTTTCTCACATGGGGGATGTGACGATGAACCTGCCTGGCCTGCCCCGCGGGGCTGTGGTGAGGAGCACAGAGAGGCTGCTCAGCAGGCGCCTGGTTTGCTGGAAGCCCAGCTGCCTAGGAGGAGGCCCTGGAGAGCACGGGGGGCTGCCTCTGCTATATTCAGAGCACGAAGGAGAGGCCTGACAGATACTAGCTGAATAAACCCCTGGGGGAGAGGGCAGTCCCAGGGAGGGACAAGGAGGGGGAGTGTACCTGGGTGGCCTCTCTGAGCCGGTAGCACACGTCCTCTGCGAGCAGGGCTGCCACTTCATCGCTCAGCTCCAGGCCTGTGCTCTCCGCCATGAGCCGGACGGACTCCCGAGGGATCTCCACGAACCGCCGCTCTTCTCGCTCCGACATGGCCCCGATGGAGCTGGGGGTGGGAAGGGAGGTGGGAAAGGGCAGCCCAGTCTCCCTCTGAGCCCAGGAGCCTGACTGAAGGCCCTCCAAACCAATCTTGTTGCTCTTGTTCCAGATTCAAGAGCTGTTCAAGAGCTCTTCCTGCTCTTGAACCAGGAGCCTCATCTGAGTGTCCAGGCTCAGATCAAGAAACAGACTTGAGCTGGGTCATAGGGCAGACGGCAGTGATAGCAGACAAGGGGCCTCGCCTTGGGATGCAGAGAACTGCGTCCCAGCCCTGCGCCACCACTTTCAGTGTGAACCAGGCTGAAACTTTCCTCAGTCTGACGTCTGGTAAAACAGTGGCAATAACCCCTGCCCTCCCTAACACACAAGGTTGCTATCAGGATGAAATGAGATGATGTAGGAGAAACTCAAGGGCCAGAACACTACACAAATGGAAGACATTACAATCGTTAATTATAAACAAATCTTGTCTTCTGGATCTGTGCAACAGCCACCAGTACTAAACACTGATGAAAAGACTACTTTTACCCTAACAGTTCCTTGCTCAGAAGTCTTCAATAGTTTTCCAGGACTCATAAAAGGAAAGTCCCAACTCCCTGGCTCAACATACTGGGATTGGTCCTGAATCTGCAGAGCTCATCGAGTTGATCCATCCTCCCAGGAAGGCCACCTTGTGGCTTCCAGCCTGCCTTGTACCTCACCGGTGATGCTCAGGCCGGCCTGCCCTCCTCCTATTCCAAGCCCCCATGCCCTCCTCTTTCCTAAGGCAGATCCAGTCTGTCCTTTGAGATCTTCCTGCCCCTATGCCATCTGAGACTGTCAGGCTTTCAGTAGGTGGGCTTTTTGCCCATGTCTGGTCTTCCCCAATGTGGCTGAGAGGCTTAGAGCAGGAACCTGCTCTTCTGTTCACAGGATATGGCAGAATAAGAACCCAAGAAAGACAGCAGCTGGTGAATGACTCCAACAACACACGCCACACTTAGAAGGTTGGCCCACACGGGCCAAAGTGAGACAATACCACCACAGCAGCAAGGTCCCCGTTTCAGTGACCCGCCCAAGTTCCGCCCCAGCACTCCTCTCTAACAAGGCCCAGTGGGTCACCAGGGACCTCCAGGTCCCTAAATCCAGTGGGTATCCTACCTGGCCTCCCTGCAGCATTTCTCCCAATGGCTCCTCATTGCCTTTAGAATAAAAAACAAACCTGCGCCACGGCTCCAAGGCCCCACATGTGCGCCTACACCTCCAAACATCTCTTTCCACTCCTGCTTATGTTCTGCACTCCTGCAGCCTCTGCTTCCTCAAAAACACCTTATTTCAGGATGTTCGCACACTGTTTCCTGGACTTAGAACATTCTCCTCTACCCCATCCCCTCTGTCCAGTGAACTCTGAGGCCTTCCTTCAGATCCCAGTCTCAAATGTCACTTGCTGGGAGCTTCCCTGGTAAGTCAGTGGTAAAAAACCCGTCTGCCAGTGCAGGAGACATGGGTTTGATCCCTGGTCCCGGAAGACTACATACTGCAGAGCAAGCCCATGCACCACAACTACAGAGCCTGAGATCTGGGGCCCACACGCCACAGCTACCGAAGCCCGTGAGCCCTAGAGCCTGTGCTCTGCCACAGGAGAAGCCACGGTACTGAGATGCCCATGCACAACTGGAGAGCAGCCCCTGCTTGCCGCAACTAGAGAAAAGCCCATGCAGCAAGGAGGACCCAGCAGAGTCAAATAAATAAATGAATAATTTTAAAATTTAAAAAAAAGTCACTTGCTCAGCGAAGTCCTTTCAGACCCTCACCATGTGCCATGACTTTATTTTCCAAAGCAGTTATCAGTTTGTTACTATATACCTGTGTACCTTTCTGATTAACATCTACCTCCCCAGTAGACTGTAAGCTCCATGCGGGCAAGGATCATGCCTTTTGGCTCACCTTTGCATCCCCAGCGTCAGGCACGGTGTCTGCACATAACACACCCTCAGTAAACACCTGCTGAAAAAATGAGCACGCAATCGCTATTTTTCTCAGTATACACGATGCCTGAAGCTTTGAGCTAAGTGCTTTATATGGCTTACACCTCATTTTGTCTGGAATACCAATGAGAGGTATTAAGTAAACATTATGTCTATTTCACAATCAGAGCTGAGTGGTTAAATGTTAAATGATTTTCCCAAGATCATCTGGCCAGCACTACCTAGGTAAGGGAGCAGGAACTCAACTCTCATTCTCATCATGAGGAGCGGCGGATTGTGTGGGGAACAAGGCCTGGATTCCCAGTCCAGAGACTTGGCGTTGGAGACCCGCCAATGGCTGTGTTAACCTTCTTTCTCCACCTGTAAAGTAGGAGCATCAAGTCCTGCCTGCGGAAGNAAGCCAACTGTTAATATTTCAGGCACTTTGCAAGCCAGTTGTTAAACACACCCGTTATGAAAATTTTAGTTGTCTTAACTTACGATTAAATGAATTATACTAAAGAAGGCAAAGACGTAGATGAAACAAGTTTAGCAATATATTAATAATTGTTGACGACAGATGATGGATAATGGTGGTTTCTTCCACTTTCTTCCTTCTACTTTTCTGTTTGAAATTGTTCATAATAAGTTTGAAACAAGACAAAAGTAACTGTGATATTTACAATAAAAACACCAACACATGTATACTTGCTCTTCTTCCAAGTGACTGGAGGGTTGGAACTTTCAGTCTCAACTCCCTGACCCGGCTAATGAATTAATCAACCCTGCCAGTGTAATGAACATCTCCATAAAACCAAGTGGATGTGGTTCAGAGAGTCTAGGGTTGGTGAAGACCCGGAGAACTGGGAAGAGTGGTGAGTTCCGATGGAGTATGGGAGCTCCACACCCTTTTCCCAGTCAGAAGCACAGGTAACAGCGCGACTTACAGTTGCCATTGGAAGGGGAGGGTAGTCTTGTAGGGCTGAGCTCTTAACATGTGGAAACCTGTGTTATCTTTGCGCTGATGGTGTCAGAATTGAGTTAAATTGTAGGACACTTATCTGGTGTTTGTGATTTGCTTGGAAGTATGGGAGAAAAAAACACACACATTGTAATTAGAGTCAGAGTCTTAAAACTCTCACTTCCTGTTTAATATAGTTTACTATTATAAATGCTCTTCAGGTTATTTATACCCATTGTGTCCTTGTGGTGTAAATGTTATATATAACTGTATATGCAATTACAGGTATAAGAGTTTCGGTTGCTCTGACATCCTCACCAGCACTTGCTATTGTCAGCACAGTTTGTTTGTTTATTTGTTTGCTACCCTAATAACTGGTTATAATTGTGGTTGTAATTTTCAGTTCCCTAATGATTAAGGATGTTGAACATCTTTTCATGTGCTTATTTGCCAAGAGTGATATTTTCAAAACTTAAGACAAATCATGTCAATCCCCTGCTTAGAACCCAATGGTTTCCCAAGGCACCAGAATAAAGCCATCAGTCTTACCTACCAGGCAGGGGCCAGATTTAGTCAACTCTATTCTCTGCCTCTCTTCCTTTTGCTTTCTCTCTTGCCACACTGGCCTCCTCTCCCACCTCAGGAGAACTTGTTTCCTCTCCCTAAAATGCTGTTGGCTCTGATTTTCACCTGATGGGGATGTGGGAGCTTCTTCTCATTTTTCAGGTGTAAGCTCAGCGTCACCACTTCCAAGAGGCCTTCCATGACTACCCTGACTCAAGTAGACAAACCGCAGTCACACTCCTCTATTTATTGCTTTATTTTCGTCACAGAAGTTGGCTCTATTTGGCATCTTTTTTCCTTTGGCTGTGCTTAGTCTTTGTTGCTGCATGCAGGCTTTCTCTAGCTGCAGCAAGCGGGGGCTACTCTTCATTGCAGTGTGCAGGCTTCTCATTGCAGTGGCTTCTCTTGTGGCAAAACAAAGGCTCTAGGGCATGTGGGCTCAGCAGCTGTGGCACACAGGCTCAGTTGGCCCAGGGTGTGTGGGATCGTCCTGGACTGGGGATCGAACCAGTGTCCCTTGCATTGCAAGGCAGATTCTTAACCACTGGACCACCGGGAAGCCCTGGCATCATCTTGTTAATTTATACATGTGTATACTGCCTGTTCCTCTTCAAGATGGGCAGGGACTCTTGCTCTTGTGTTCCTCTGTATCTCTGAAGCCTAGAAGAGCCCCTGGCACACAACAGGTGCTCGGAATGTATTTGCATCAGTAAGTGAATCTCTGGCACCTAACAGTGTGCTTGGCAAAAAAATAATCAACCATTCAGTTGTGTCCAACTCTTTGTGACCCCATGAACTATACAGTCCATGGAATTCTCCAGGCCAGACTACTGGAAGGGTAGCCATTCCCTTCTCCAGGGATCTTCCCAACCCAGGGATTGAACCCAGGTCTCCTCCTTTGCCGGCGGATTCTTTACCAGCCGAGCAACCAGGGAAGCTTTAACAGTGTGCTTGGCAAATAATGGAGTTTAACAAATATGGGTGGACTGAACCTCAGTCTTGTATTGAGTCTATTATTTTCTCTTCAAGCTCCTTAGGCTTTGCATGGCCATATAAATTCTCCCCTAGCCCTCATATCTTTGTATCCAAAACTTCAGAATTCAGAGACAAGCTAGAACAGAAAGGAAATAGCAGTGAAGAACAATCAGCTGTATTGACATTCGGAATACAAAGAAAGTCTGCTGACAGATTGTTTCATTTACCTTTTGGTGCACAACAAACAATTCAAAAGCTTAGTGGCTTAAAACAACCACAGTAATTTATTTTTCTCATAAATCTACAATTTGAGCAGCACTCAGAGGGGAAGGTGTACTCCTGTTCCAGGCAACATCAGCTGGGGCAGTTCAGTTGGGGACTGGAGGACCCACTTCCAAGATGGCTCAGTCACATGGCTGGCAAGTTAAAGCTTGCTATTAGCCAGGAGCCTGGTTGTGGCTGTGGCTGAAACACTTACAGATACCCTTTTCATGTGGCCTGGTTCTTCACAGAATGGTGGATGAGTTCTAAGTGCAAGTACTCCCAAGAGGACCAGGCAGATCTGTCTCTTCTTATGACTTAACTTTGTAAATCACATGGCATCACAACGCCCAGATTCAAGGTGAGAGATCTTACCGCAAGGAGCATCAGTGCCAAACTGTAAAAGGAGCATGTGGGAGGCAAGATCTTGTTAAGGCCACCTTGGAGAACACATTCTGGTGCAAGAATAGGTCTTGCCAGCCTACATAGTAGAGAGGAGCCTTTGTGATGATGTCTGCCACCTGATGTCTCCCAAAGCCATATATACAAGTAGCAGGTCCAGGCCCTGGAGGGCAATCTCTGAGCGAGGACCATCGAGCCCAGCTGCCCCTTCCCCTAGTTCTAGGCTCCTCAGTAGAGAGGGTAACAGGCAGGAAGGCCAGGGGTCTCCAAACGGAGGAAATAGGCTACAAGTGTCAGATAGTTTTTCTCTTTCTCTAAAGTGGCAGGAGGAAACAAACTACAAATGTTAAGATTTTTTCCCCTTCTCTATATAAATTTAAAAAGAGGTTTCTCTTAAAATTCTGTGATGCCATGTGGACACCCAGCTCCACCTGAACCTAAATTTTCCCCAACTTTGAGCTAACCAATGTGGCTTTCTTATGGAAATGCTTGTCTTAAGCTATACGTGAACCTAAATTTTCCCCAACTTTGAGCTAACCAATGTGGCTTTCTTATGGAAATGCTTGTCTTAAGCTATGTTAATGAACCATGTATTTACCAGTCTTCAAGAGTCTTCAACTTGGAAGAAAAGTTCTGACCAACCTAGACAGCATACTAAAAAGCAGAGACATTACTTTGCCAACAAAGGTCCGTCTAGTCAAGGCTATGTTTTTTCCAGTAGTCATGTATGGATGTGAGAGTTGGACTATAAAGAAAGCTGAGCGCCAAAGAATTGATGTTTTTGAACTGTGGTGTTGGAGAAGACTCTTGGAGAGTCCCCTGGACAGCAAGGAGATCCAACCAGTCCATTCTAAAGGAAATCAGTCCTGAATATTAATTGGAAGGACTGATGCTGAAGCTGAAACTCCAGTACTTTGGCCACCTCATGCGAAGAGCTCACTTATTGGAAAAGACCCTGATGTCGGGAAAGATTGAATGCAGGAGAAGGGGATGACAGAGGATGAGATGGTTGGATGGCATCACCAACTCAATGGACGTGACCTTAAGTAAGCTCTGGGAGTTGGTGATGGATAGGGAAGCCTGGAATGCTGCAGTCCATGGGGTCGCAAAGAGTCGGACACAACTGAGCCACTGAACTGAACTGAATTGTCTTCGAGTCGGTTCTGCCTAAGACTCAAAACTGACTTAACAAACCAGTATGTTTTGCTCACGCAAATGTTCTCTTAAGCCATGTTCTTGAGCCTGTATTTGCTTGGAAGCCTGCCTTTCTTCAAGATTCATGTCAACCATTTTATGGCCCGGGACAACTNCGTGACCTTAAGTAAGCTCTGGGAGTTGGTGATGGATAGGGAAGCCTGGAATGCTGCAGTCCATGGGGTCGCAAAGAGTCGGACACAACTGAGCCACTGAACTGAACTGAATTGTCTTCGAGTCGGTTCTGCCTAAGACTCAAAACTGACTTAACAAACCAGTATGTTTTGCTCACGCAAATGTTCTCTTAAGCCATGTTCTTGAGCCTGTATTTGCTTGGAAGCCTGCCTTTCTTCAAGATTCATGTCAACCATTTTATGGCCCAGGACAACTCCCCTTGTGCCAATGTTATCTCACAAAGTATGATGTGGATGAGGGGCCTGGTGCCATTCTCTGAGTTTTGAGACATTTCCTTTCTCTAATTAGATTGCCAGGAGCTATATAACATCCGGCTAAAGACTAGCAGGGAGCACTCTTTCTGCCCCCTTGTGATGTCTATGTCAGAAGCTTTCTCTATCTCTTTTATACTTTAATAAAACTTTGTTACACAAAAACTTTGAGTAATCAAGCCTTGTCTCAGGCCGCCACAGATTGAATTCTTCTCCTCCGGAGGCCAAGAATCCCTGCGTCTTTCATAGTTCAGCAATAACCTTTCATCTTGGGAGCTCATCCAGGATTCTTCAGGACAAGGTAAGGATGCTTGGAGCTCTAGTTCTTTGTTCTCCTAGTAAACACATTTTCTGCTATACTTTACTATAGTGTGTTTGTGTGAATGAATGACATACCCTGCTCAAAGCAAGTGAGAAGCCCCGCTCTGTGGTTCCATGGTGACCTCATAGGGCTTAAGGCAGAAACCCTGTCAGGTTTCCTACAGACCTGCCAATGCCGAGAGGCACACATTATCTGCTTTGGGGATGGGCCAGAAATGGGCAAACCAGAAAGACCGAACTCTCCTTTCTCAGTCAGACTTTCTGGTCTCTTTGACCATTTCATAACTTCTTGGGAATTAGAACTACTAACCTAATCTGTTGGATCATAGACTTTCAAGGGGCTTGTGATCTATGCTGTTATTATGTACTGTTACTTTGGTCCCAAACTTAGATTGATAGTCAGGAGGCACCTAACCTTGCTAGGAGTCGAAAGTTCGGAAGCTAGATGGCGCTGTAGCTCCAAGAGCATCTCTCAGGTTAAAGGTTACTCAGATAGGAAAGTACAGCAGGCTTCTTCCTTTGGTAACACCAGCTCTTAGTGGACCAGAAGAGGCTCTCCAGTGGCTTTTATCCCAACTCTTTAGATATTCTTTCTGTGAAATTGTGGGAATGAACTGGAAGGACTGGCCCTAATAACTCGAGGACAAAAATCACTTTTTCCTCACTGGTCAGCCCTTCACCATCTCTTTTGCTATCGCTTATCCTGGTGTGGTGACACTCGAAAGGAACATATGGGTTTTATGTTTGTACCAGTTTTACAGTGATCAGGAATATACTGAGGGTCGTGCACAGGCACTCAGGTGACGAATGTTTCCCTCAGTGGTCTTAGCCTGGGAGGCATTCCAGAAGGTTACTCTGATTGCACCCCAGGTGACGTAAGAGGCAGGCAAGACTCTAATGGTGAGGAACTGGACACTAGGCTGGGATGCCATCAGGTCTACCCCTGGTGCGTCTCTATCCTGCCTTGGTGGTAGAGCCGGGAGGGGCGAGTATGGTGCCAGGGAAGGAAAGCTTTGCTGAAAAGTCTGTCTACACCCCTATCTAGAGCAGAGAGGGATGCCTCTGGTAGAGAGATGGTGCTGGTCGCTTTTTTCTCTCTTACAGATTGGAGCTAACAATTCCAGCCTCACTCCTTTTGAACTGTATCCTGAAAAACTGGGATAGATTTGATCCCCAGGGCTTAACGAATACATGCCTATGTGATGCTGCATGGCCATGGTATCCATTGGAGGACAGTGAACGGTGGCTGGTTGGAGGGTCTCTTAATTATAATACTGTTTTACAATCAGACTGGTTCTGTGGAAAACAAGGGAAATGGGTAGAAGTAGCATATGTGCGGCCTTTTTTCTCTCTGCGAGACATGCCAGACTTATGTCCTAAGGGTATAGTTCGAGCGTGAAACCTTCAGTCCCTTCTTGTCCCCCTACTTTGCCTCTGTACCGGGGCTCCAACCTGAGCAAACTGAAAGTCAGAGAACACCCACCGGACGGTTGCCTTGGTCTCGGTAAAAACCTGAACTGAGATTCAAACAGCCCAAGTAGAGGCCCAACCAACCCATCTCAGTACGACCTCAGACTACTCTGGTTTCAATAGAAACTCAGACAGTCGAAGTAAGAGAAGCTCAGACAGCAAAACTAAGGGTGAAATACAGGATGAGATGGAGGACAGGAGCCAAAGAGATAAAGAAAAGCCGGTTTCTCCAGTCTATCCCTGGGATCATATGCGCAGAGCAGCCAGAGAGGCTGAGGAACAGCCACACAAGCTGTTGCCGCCTCATGAAGCACCCCCCAGGAAAAATAATCAGTCTATGAGAGTTAATACGCCGTTTTCTATCAAGAAACACAAAGAATCAAGGAGGATCTGGGAGACTACTTAGAGGACCCAGAAAAATATATTAGAGCTTTTAAAGGTGTTACTCTGGCTTTATGACCTTACTTGGAAAGATGTGATATATATCCTGGGACAAACACTAAGCGCGACTCGAAAACTTGAGTTTTTGGGAAAGCGGTTGCCTATGGAGATGAATGGCTTGGTAATGAATCAGTAGGGAAGAGGGAGGTTGAGATAGCCGCCCTCCCCACTGGGAATCAGGCGGTCTGAATTATAGAATCAGACTGGGACTATAACAGGCTAAAGGAAGATGGGATCAGAGTCATTTTGTCAGATGTGTTCTTGAAGGATTCAGGCAAGCGGGTGCTAAGATTTTAAACTATGCCAAATTGGCAAACATAGAACAGGAAGAGAAGGAAGCTCCTGGTAAATTCCTACATAGACTGAGAGAAGCTTTTCGCAGATTCACTGAAGTTGATCCCAAAAGTGAAGAAGGAACAGTGATCTTAAAAGATAGATTTCTCACTCAGTCCAGTCCANTGGGAATGAACTGGAAGGACTGGCCCTAATAACTCGAGGACAAAAATCACTTTTTCCTCACTGGCCAGCCCTTCACCATCTCTTTTGCTATCACTTATCCTGGTGTGGTGACACTCGGAAGGAACATATGGGTTTTATGTTTGTACCAGTTTTACAGTGGTCAGGAATATACTGAGGGTCGTGCACAGGCACTCAGGTGACGAATGTTTCCCTCAGTGGTCTTAGCCTGGGAGGCATTCCAGAAGGTTACTCTGATTGCACCCCAGGTGACGTAAGAGGCAGGCAAGACTCTAATGGTGAGGAACTGGACACTAGGCTGGGATGCCATCAGGTCTACCCCTGGTGCGTCTCTATCCTGCCTTGGTGGTAGAGCCGGGAGGGGCGAGTATGGTGCCAGGGAAGGAAAGCTTTGCTGAAAAGTCTGTCTACACCCCTATCTAGAGCAGAGAGGGATGCCTCTGGTAGAAAGATGGTGCTGGTCGCTTTTTTCTCTCTTACAGATTGGAGCTAACAATTCCAGCCTCACTCCTTTTGAACTGTATCCTGAAAAACTGGGATAGATTTGATCCCCAGGGCTTAACGAATATATGCCTATGTGATGCTGCATGGCCATGGTATCCATTGGAGGACAGTGAACGGTGGCTGGTTGGAGGGTCTCTTAATTATAATACTGTTTTACAATCAGACTGGTTCTGTGGAAAACAAGGGAAATGGGTAGAAGTAGCATATGTGCGGCCTTTTTTCTCTCTGCGAGACATGCCAGACTTATGTCCTAAGGGTATAGTTCGAGCGTGAAACCTTCAGTCCCTTCTTGTCCCCCTACTTTGCCTCTGTACCGGGGCTCCAACCTGAGCAAACTGAAAGTCAGAGAACACCCACCGGACGGTTGCCTTGGTCTCGGTAAAAACCTGAACTGAGATTCAAACAGCCCAAGTAGAGGCCCAACCAACCCATCTCAGTACGACCTCAGACTACTCTGGTTTCAATAGAAACTCAGACAGTCGAAGTAAGAGAAGCTCAGACAGCAAAACTAAGGGTGAAATACAGGATGAGATGGAGGACAGGAGCCAAAGAGATAAAGAAAAGCCGGTTTCTCCAGTCTATCCCTGGGATCATATGCGCAGAGCAGCCAGAGAGGCTGAGGAACAGCCACACAAGCTGTTGCCGCCTCATGAAGCACCCCCCAGGAAAAATAATCAGTCTATGAGAGTTAATACGCCGTTTTCTATCAAGAAACACAAAGAATCAAGGAGGATCTGGGAGACTACTTAGAGGACCCAGAAAAATATATTAGAGCTTTTAAAGGTGTTACTCTGGCTTTATGACCTTACTTGGAAAGATGTGATATATATCCTGGGACAAACACTAAGCGCGACTCGAAAACTTGAGTTTTTGGGAAAGCGGTTGCCTATGGAGATGAATGGCTTGGTAATGAATCAGTAGGGAAGAGGGAGGTTGAGATAGCCGCCCTCCCCACTGGGAATCAGGCGGTCTGAATTATAGAATCAGACTGGGACTATAACAGGCTAAAGGAAGATGGGATCAGAGTCATTTTGTCAGATGTGTTCTTGAAGGATTCAGGCAAGCGGGTGCTAAGATTTTAAACTATGCCAAATTGGCAAACATAGAACAGGAAGAGAAGGAAGCTCCTGGTAAATTCCTACATAGACTGAGAGAAGCTTTTCGCAGATTCACTGAAGTTGATCCCAAAAGTGAAGAAGGAACAGTGATCTTAAAAGATAGATTTCTCACTCAGTCCAGTCCAGATATCTGGTGTAAGCTATTAAAACAGGCATATGGACCAGAGCAGTCTTTAGATAATCTGTCACAACTGGCTCAGACAGTCTATTACAGCAGGGAATATGAGGGAAAGAAAGAAAGGCAAAGACAAAGGAACAGGTGGAAGCCACCGTAATGGCTGTCAGAACCATTCTTAAACAGCCTGAGAAAAATGCCCAGAGGGACCCAGGTGCAAACGAATGGGCTTGCTATTACTGTGGAAAGGAGGGCACTTCAAGCAGGATTGCCCTCAGGCATCTAAGCCGTCCGGGCTCCATGTCCAGTCTGCAAGGGACCACACTAGAGGAGAGACTGCCCCCAGAAGCATAGGGTTCAGGGGTTGGACTCTCAAGACAATCAGGACTGAAGGTGCCCAGGGGTCCCCACACAAACTCCCATCCTAATTACATCCGAGGAACCCTGGGTATTAATACCTGTGGAGGGCTAACCCCTAGATTTCCTTTTAGACACTGCTTACTGAAGCCCCTGACCCACTTTCTTCCCTATCCGCTTCCATAATGGGACTGTCTGGACTAGCAAAACGGTATTATTTTTCAGTTGTCTTTAAGCTGGAACTGGGACTCTGCTATTTTCACACAAGTTTCTGATCTTCCCAGAGTCTCCTTCACCCCTTTTGGGGAGGGATATACTGAGCGAGGTCCATGACTCTGTTTTCAAGAATATGGAGCCCTCTTTTCTCTCCCATTAATTGAACAAAATGTAAATCCTATAGTGTGGGCTGATGGAAAATCTATGGGTCAAGCACAAAATGCTTTCCTGTAGTTGTCAAGCTCAAAGACCTGCATTTATTTCCACATAAAAAGCAGTATCCACTGAAACCTGAGGTTAAGGAAGGGTTAAAACCCATCATTAAGAACTTAAAGGAACAGGGGCTAGTAATTCCCTGTATCAGTCCATGCAACACTCCTATTTTGGATATAAAGAAATCAAGTGATAAATGGAGACTAGTTCTCAAGATTTACGAGTAATAAATGAGGCTCTAGTTCCTTTACACCCCTGGTGTCTATTCCTTATACTCTATTGTCTGAAATTCCTGAATGAACCAAATATTTCTCAGTAATTGATTTAAAAGATGCCTCCTATTCTGTCCCTTTGGCAGAGGAAAGTCAATTTTTTTTTGGCCTTTGAAGACCCTATGCAGCCAGCTTCTCAGTTAACCTGGACAGTTTTGCCCCAGGGATTTCATGACAGCCCCCGCCTATTTGGGCAAGGTTTGTCACAGGATCTACAAAACTTTAATAGCTCTGAGGCCTTGGTGCTACAATATGTAGATAATATTCTGCTCTGTGCTGAAACAGAGGAAGCTTGCTCACAAGCCTCAGAAGATTTCTTAAACTTTCTAACAGGCTGCGCTTATAAGGCTTCAAGGAAAAAGGCTCAGCTTTGTCAACAATCTGTTAAATATCTGAGCCTAATCATATCAGAAGGGACTAGGGCCATAGGCCCTGAGAGAATTAAAGTGAACGTGAAAGTGAAGTCGCTCAGTCACATCCGACTCTTTGAGAGCCCAGGGACGGTGGCTGTCCATGGGATTTTCCAGGCAAGAATACTGGAGTGGGCTGCCATTTCCTTCTCCAGGGGACTTTCCCAACTCAGGGATCGAGCCAGGGTCTCCTGCATTGCATACAGACACTTTACCATCTGAGCCATCAGGGAAACTTATACTAAATCACCCCCTACCTATGACTTTAAGACAATTGAGAGGATTTTTAGTAATCACCGGCTACTTCTGCATTTGCATTCCAAAACCAACAAACTGGTTTGGTCTTCAGATTCTCAAAGGCTTTTAAGGCTCTTCAGACTGCTTTCCTGCAAGCTCCCACTTTGAGCTTACCCACAGGGTCAGAATTTAATTTGTTTGTCACTGAAAGAAAAGGTATGGCCTTGGGAGTTTTGACACAAGCCGGAGGGCCCCACCAGCAGCCTATAGGAGTGGAATCTTAAACTCTAAGATTAATATTTGGATGATAGATAGTAGGCTTCTTAAATACCAGTCATTGTTGTTAGAAGGACCAATAACTAAGCTTGAAGTTGGTGGAAATTTAAATCCTGCCACTTTGGTTCCTGAGAAGGAAGATGAAACACCTGATCATGATTGTTCCTAATTTCTAACTTTAAACTATGCAGCTCGGGAAGATCTGAGGGATACCCCATTAGACAATCCTGACATGGAAATAGTTACAGATGGCAGTTCTTTTGTTTGGGATGGGAAGCATAAAGCAAGTTACAACAACATGGTGATGGCTGAACAGGTTTTAGAAGCAGAATCTCTCCCCCAGGGAATGAGTGCTCAGCTAGCTGACTGGAGCTCTAGAGTTAAGCAAAAGTCAGCCAGTAAATATCAATACTGATTCTAAGTATGCTTATTTGACTTAACAAGCTCACACTGCAACGTGCAAAGAAAGACAGTTTAAAATGGCAACAGGAGAACCTAGTAAGCATTTCAGAGAGATCGAGAGACTTTTAACGGCTGTATATTGTCCTAAACGGAGAAGGCAATGGCACTCCACTCCAGTAATTTTGCCTGGAAAATCCCATGGATGGAGGAGCCTGGTAGGCTGCAGTCCATGGGGTCGTGAAGAGTCAGACACCACTGAGCGACTTCACTTTCACTTTTCACTTTCATGCATTAGAGAAGGAAATGGCAACCCACTCCAGTGTTCTTGCCTGAAGAATCCCAGGGACAGCGGAGCCTGGTGGGCTGTAGTCTGTGGGGTAGCACAGAGTCAGACAGGACTGAAGCGACTTAGCAGCAGCAGCAGCATTGTCCAAAGAAGTAGCTCTTATGCGTTACAAAGGGCACAGCAGGGACAGAGTAAAGTAGCTGAAGGTTGACTGTCAAGCCAGAAAAGCAGCATTTTAGGAAACCCCTTCACTGGACAGGTCCTGTGGAATAGGAAAAACCACAATGTACTGAGGAAGAATTAGAAAGATACTAGAAAAGAGGAGCAAGGATTACTGATAAAGGATGGTTACAGTTCGAGAATGAATAAATAATTCCTGAAATGTAGGGGAAGCACACTGATTGAAACTGCCCACCCTGGCCAGGCACCATAGTAACCATTTGCATGAGTCGTTTCATGACAGGAGATCCTGATAAGGAATATGGAACTAATAAGCCACCACCAACCGGAAGAGTTCCGGAAAGGTTGAAAGGAGACTCTGTGTGTCCGTCCACTTCCCAGAATCCCTCTTGCTAGCATCCATCTTGGCTGAGCGATGCATGTGCCACCAGGAAAGACTCTGAATTAGAATGATTGGCCAAAGACCACCCAGAAACTAATCCCATCACCATAAAACCTGACATTGTGAGCCATGCGGCAGAGCAGTTCTCCTGGGTTCCCTTACCCTACTGCTCTCCACCCAGGTGCCCTTTCCCAATAAAATCTCTTGCTTTGTCAGCAGGTGTCTCCTCGCACATTTCACTTCTGAGTGTTAGACAAGAGCCCAGTTTCGGACCCTGGAAGGGGTCTGCCTTCCTGCAACAAAAGTGCTCAATGGAAGTTTTCCTAAAGCCTTGGAATTAACTAATTATGTAACTCAACTCTCAGCTTTTCAACAGACATTAATGGAACTCCGGGAGGTGACTCCTGACCCAGCCATTGGGCCAGGAACCAAGGTCCTGTTAAAAACATAAGGATCTGAGGACCAATCCCTCGAGCCCCTCTGGGAAGGCCTTACAAGGTTATTCTTTCCTCTCCCACGGCTGTCAAGGTGCCAGGAATTGATTCTGGGTGCACCATACTTGAGTTAAGAGGTGGCACCCTGACCAGAACTAAGTGATGTCTTTTATGTCTTTACTTTCTATACTCTGACTTTGTACTTTTCAGATGGGGCTGATAATCTACGTGCGCTTGCTTCTGCTGACTCTTAAAAATTTTGAGTCTGCCATTTGATCCTCAAGACAATGCCTTCCTGTCCTGGGCTCACTCCTACATTGCATTCCACAATCAGTCTAACTGCTGGGTCTGCGGAGCCCTCTCCTCTTCATCAGTAGAAGGCTTCCCTTGGTGGACATCTCCACTTCAAGGAAAGGACTTTCTCCNATAAGGGAGCATCTTGGGGTCGGGATGCTGCTGCCAGAGGCTTTGGGGTGGCAAGTAATAGTTCAGAGCTGACGTTAGGTTTATAGGGAGGTTACCTGCCCTAACCCACTTTCCTCTCTTCCCAAGGGAACCACTGGAGAGGATCTTCCTAGGGTCCCTTTCCCTTTGTGGAGTGCTATGGAGTTCCCAGAACACAGCCAGCAGCTGCTGCAGAGCCTCCGAGAGCAGCGGTCCCAGGGTTTCCTTTGTGACTGCACCGTGATGGTGGGTAGTACCCAGTTCTTGGCCCATCGAGCTGTGCTGGCCTCCTGCAGCCCATTTTTCCAGCTTTTCTACAAAGAGCGGGAACTGGACAAGAGGGATCTGGTGTGTATCCACAACGAGATTGTCACAGCCCCGGCCTTTGGACTGCTTCTGGATTTTATGTATGCTGGCCAGCTGGTCCTGAGAGGGGATACCCCTGTGGAGGATGTGCTGGCGGCCGCCAGCTACTTGCACATGAATGATATTGTCAAGGTGTGTAAGCGGCGGCTGCAAGCCCGGGGCCTGGCAGAGGCGGATAGTACCAAGAAGGAAGAAGAAACCAACTCACAACCCCCTAATTTGGAGTTTTTGTCCAGCACTTCCCGTGGTTCCCAGCCTTCGCTGGCATCAGCAGAGACATCAGGGCACTGGGGCAAAGGGGAATGGAAAGGCTCTGCAGCTGCCTCACCTGTCTGTCCTCCAGATGAGCCGCCAGTGCCAGCTGGGGCTGACACTACACAGCCTGGCGTGGAGGTTGAGTCATCGCATCTTCGGGCACCTCCTCTACCAGCGGCTGATGTCTCTCTTGCCAGCCCCAGCAGTTCCACAGAGACCAACCCTGCAAACTACTTCTCTGCGGGCCTCCCAGCTGTTTCAGTGGAGCCACTGGCTCCACTTGATGTGGGTTCTGAGAGCCTGAGGGTGGCAGAACCGAGGGCAACTGGAGGACCATTGCAAGGCTTCTATCCCCCAGCTTCCGCTGCAGTCCCAGTTACATCCGAGGCTCCAGCCCCCGCGGAAGCTGAGCTGGTACAGGTGAAAGTAGAAGCAATTGTGATTTCTGATGAGGAGCCTGACGTGTCAGAGGAACAGCCTCGAGGTCCTGAGGGACTCTTCCCTCCTGGAGGAGCCATGTATGGTGGACAGCCCCCCCAGCCAGAGGCCTTTGAGGAGCCACGGGCAGCAGGATTGGAGGAAGTGGGGCCCAGTGACCACTTCCTGTCGCCAGATCCGCACCTACCCTACCATTTGCTGCCAGGTCCAGGGCAGTATCATCGAGGGCTGGTGGCCTCGCCCCTGCCTGCTCCACCCGCCCTGCATGAGTCACTCTACCTGCCTTCTGAGTACGAAACAGCCCCAGGAAGCTTTGGGGGTTTTACTGAGGATGTTCCTACTTGCAAGACATGTGGGAAGACCTTCTCATGCTCTTACACACTGCGGCGTCACGCCACAGTGCACACGCGGGAGCGACCCTACGAGTGCCGCTACTGCCTGCGCAGCTACACGCAGTCAGGGGACCTGTACCGCCACATCCGCAAGGCTCACAACGAGGACCTAGCCAAACGCAGCAAACCGGATCCAGAGGCTGGCCCCGTCCTGGGAGCGCAACCCCTCCCTGGCTCCCCGACCGCAGACAGACAGAACAGCAGTGCTGGAGGGCCACCCAAAGATTTTGTACTTGGCTCCAAAAACTAACATCCGGGAGAGCGTGCGCTGATGCCAGGCCTGCTCTTGCCGCCACCGGGGGGCAGCACGGAAGGTGGAAGCACCTGATTTCCTCTGCTGGGCATGGAATGAAGATTCTGCCCAGGCTGAAGGTTCCTACCCTTTTCTTTTCCCAGCCAGAGAGGACTTTATGGATATTGCATCTCAGCCAACTCCTCGCCGCACTGGGAATTTTCCTGAGATGTAATCGCTTCTCACTCTGCATCTTGGACCATAAAACTGGCAATGAAAGTATTTCTCTGAACCGATTGGCTGGTTTCTTCCACAAACCTGCATGCCTCCTGATTTTTTCGTAGCTTTCCTCCAGGCTTTTTAGGAATCTGACACCTGCATTTGGGGTAGGGGTCAGCTTGCTTAGGAGGAAAAAAGTTAGACAAGGAGAGGGTAATGTAGACTTTACTTAGGAAAAGTATACAAATTGGATTATTTTACACTATTATGGCTTATTGTGGGAGAAGGCAATGGCAACCCACTCCAGTACTCTTGCCTGGAAAATCCCATGGACAGAGGAACATGGTAGGCTGCAGTCCATGGGGTCCTTAGGAGTTGGACACAACTGAGCGACTTCACTTTCACTTTTATGCATTGGAGAAGGAAATGGCAACCCACTCCAGTATTCTTGCCTGGAGAATCCCAGGGACGGAGGAGCCTGGTGGGCTGCCGTCTATGGGGTCGCACAGAGTCGGACACGACTGAAGTGACTTAGCAGCAACAGCAACATGGTTTATTGTTGTATTTGAGCTCCTGTGTCCTGGGCTGTATTGGGGACTTCATATACTTATTTAATCCTAAACAACTTTTTGAGGTATTATCCCTCTCCCCACTTTTTTTCCTACAGACAAGGAAACTTGAGACTGAACAATCTACGTTAACTTGTTCAAGGTCAGAACTAGTTAAGGCGCAGGCCAGAATCTGAACCCTGGCTTATGACTTCATGCTGGCTTAAAACTTTGTTGAAGATGGTTAACTTTGAAGTAGAAGTTGTTTCTTTTTTGAGTGTTTGGTTTTGTTGCCTTACCCTTCTGTCTGCTTTCCATGTAGAAAGACTTGGTTGACTGTTTCAAGGGCAAATACTGTATTGATGACTTGAAATTTTTGCCTGCGTCTTATATGTGGATTGAGGTCTCTGAAGACAACAAACTGGAAGGCAGGAAACGCTACCATGGTGGTACGTGTGTGTGGGGAGCTTGAGGGCCTGTGAAATGGAAATGATGGGTACTTGGGAAAACTAAAGCAAGAAACACTGGAAGAGAACCTCAGAGTTCATCTAGTCCAACTTTCTTGCTTAAAAGGTGTGACGATAGCCTAGACAGGCCACATTACTCATCTGTGACCACACAGGTGGTTACTGGCAATAGAGATAGCAAAGAAATGGGGACTTGGGGTGTTGATGTGGCATGGGGGATAAAGCATTCTAGAAATGCAAGAGAAGGGTCTGCCCCTGCCTGTGGTAGAGTGGTGTTTGTACGATGGACCAGAGGGCTCCCCACAAACCCTTTCTCTTTGACACATAAGGAACTGAGTGCAAAAAAAGCAGGAAGGAATATTTAGATGAAAATATGAGTGAATTTCCTGAATTTCTTCTCTTTTTGGATTTGTTACATTCAGCCCTGAACTCTTACTAGTAAGCTACTGTTTTTGAGTCATAGGAAGGAGACAGCGCTGAGCAAATATTTGGTCAAAGAAAGTTCCTTACCTGGTGCATTATGGGGAGCAAAAGTTGATGCTTAACATTTCCAAGGTTGGGAGTAAATTCCATGCCTTTCGTTTTCCTTGTGTTGGAATAACCTTTGTAACTTTCAAATGCCTAATTTTATTTATGCAAATACATTACTGCCTTAACTCCTTGGTGAAACAAGGCAAGATGTACATAAACCCAGTAAGAGCTATTTTAGCTGAGTGGAGCACCTTTTCCAAAGTCTTTCCTAGAGTAACTATCACGTCAAACTGCCTATAAGAATCAGTTGCCTTTAAGAGTGAACTTTATCATCGTGAATTATCTGTCAATTTTTTAAAAAGACATGGGGTTGGGGGTGGGCGGGGGGAGGAGAAATCGGTTGCCTCAGAATGGTTCCTAAAAGCAAGGCGTAATATGTGTATATGTATATATCATGTATATAATTTTTCCGGACATCTGGGGGACACAGGAACCATTGTTACTGTCTTGGCCAAGTGCAATACAAACTAAAGAGGATCTGTTACTTGGTGACATTCTCCTGAAGAGCATTTACTTTTAGTTCCCAGCATGGAATGCTTTCTTCATTGGAGGTGGCAGCTAGGAATTTGTAAGACATTTAAAGCAGCAGCCAACACACTTACAGCCACAGTTGCCTCTCTTTATCCATCTGCTGGACAGCAAGAGTAGTTTATGCCTGTCCATAGTGGTGTGATCAATAGAAAAGTTCCTCTGGTTTCCATTTCTCTTGAAGGCCCCATCCATGGATTCAAGGAACCATAGGTCAGTTCATCTAACCTCTAGTCCAACACTGGATCCTCCTTTTGCCAAGTGTTGAGCCTCTGCTTGAAAGAGAACTCACTATCCTCAAAGGAAATCTATTTACCTGTTGGGCAACCCTAATCACTAATGATTACTTCTACTGAGCCAAAATTGTCCTCCGATGGTGGGATGGATCAGGCCCCAGGCTACTAAGAGTTTAACCCCAAGAAGTTACTTGCTTTTGAGCTCCAAGCTGATTTAGTTTCCAGACAACCACCCTTTGCTCTCCAGTTTTAGAAACATATTCCTAGTTTAGGATTTCATATCTTTTCTTAATTGGCTATTTTACAAGCATATGCCTTCACTTGCCCTTAGCGTCACAGTACTTACCATTTAGCCCTTCACATTTGATTGATTTTAATTTCTCCAAAGCCAGTGATTCCAAAGATGATTTACTTGGATATATACTAATTTTTATGGTTGGTTGGTTGGTTGTTTTGGGCAAATGATATAAAGTGCTCTAAAGTCCCCTCCTCAATTTTATCAGTAAACAATTTCAGCATGCAATCTCTAAAAGGACTCTTAAAGAAGAAGAAGAAAAAAAAAAAGGACCAAATACCATGGTCACTTGGGTCAGGAAGATACCCTGAAGAAGGAAATGGCAACCCATTCCAGTAATCTTGCCTGGGAAATTCGCACGGACAGAGGCGCCTGGTGGGATCTAGCCCATGGTGTCACAGAGTTGGACACAATTGACTGACTAAACTGACAACCACTANTCTAAAAGGACTCTTAAAGAAGAAGAAGAAAAAAAAAAAGGACCAAATACCATGGTCACTTGGGTCAGGAAGATACCCTGAAGAAGGAAATGGCAACCCATTCCAGTAATCTTGCCTGGGAAATTCGCACGGACAGAGGCGCCTGGTGGGATCTAGCCCATGGTGTCACAGAGTTGGACACAATTGACTGACTAAACTGACAACCACTATGATCACACCCAAGAAAACTGATCATTCTTGTTCCGAGCTTCCTGATTGTCCCATAAACTTTTTTTTTTCCCTCTCAAATCAGAATCCAACTTCTATGGGTTTTAGGAGCTCTGTGCCAGGACTTCGGAGGAGACCTATATATATAACTTTTTTCATTATTTCAGTCTTATAAACTTAGGTTTTCTTCAAATAAATATCCAAAGTAGAGTCATATTTATTTGGTTGATGTGTCTCAAACCTCTTTTTAAGATATAAAATCTCCTCTCCTTTTCCTTGCAATTTATTGCAGAAATTGGTTTTTGCATCTTATGGTTTCAGTCTGGGGTTTGCTGATTACCTTCCCATGGTTATCATTTAACATGTTCCTCTGTCCAAAAATTCCTTTCAAAATATATATTTAAATAAAATGTTGACTAAAAAGTAATATAGGTGTGTGTTATTTTGGCAAAATTGTAAAGATAGTGGGTATCGGTTTGGTGGAAACACCATTCTTAATTGTTCCTTAAGTGCTGAAGTACGAATCTTCACATCACCGTGAATGCTTTCTCTTCAATCAAACCTTCAAATCCTGTGTGGAAACCCTTAAGGACTGGGAAGGTGCACTGCTTCCCCCTCCACAAACTTCTGAGTACACAGATTTAGCTACCTGATTCCTTCAGATGTGGGCTGGGCAGCCCTCCTCCAGACCCATATCTGACTGCCTACCTTTGTCCACTTTCCCATTCATTAGCATCTTTGTTAGAGCTGGCCTTCAAATTAAAGACCAAAATGTAAATCTGACCACTTTGTCTCTTAATAATGCAAAAAAAAAAANAAGTAAGCCAGAAAGAAAAACACCAGTACAGTATACTAATGCATATATATGGAATTTAGAAAGATGGTAAGGATAACGCTGTATGGAAGACAGCAAAAGAGATTCAGATGTACAGAACAGACTTTTGAACTCTGTGGTAGAGGGAGAGGGTGGGATGAATTGGGAAAATGGCATTGAAACATGTATACTATCATGTAAGAAAGGAATTGCCAGTCTATGTTTGATACAGGATACAGGATGCTTTGGGCTGGTGCATGGGGATGATCCAGAGAGATGATATGGGGTGGGAAGTGGGAGGGGGGTCCAGGATTGGGAACTCATGCACACCCTTGGCGGATTCATGTTAATGTATGGCAAAACCAATACAGTATTGTAAAGCGAAATAAAGTAAAAATTAAAATTAAAAAAAAACAATAAATGTACAAAACACGTATGAAGAAAACTGTAAAAAAATTCCTCCAAATCATAAAATAAGTTTGAACAAATAGGAAGATTTTTTTTCTTTTTTTTTTTTTTTCATTTTTAAATATCAGCTTTATTTTTTCTACATTGATACAGAACATAGCTTACTGTAACATCAAGTCTGGGGGGGGGGGGAATCAGAAAGCAAAACCAGCCCCAAACAAAGATAACACACAACCATGACATAATTTGGCAACAGTCTAGGCTTAGAAATTTAAGAAGCTTGGAAGAGCTTTTGTTAGTTGTGTCCTTGGACTTATACTATTTGGTATAAAGACTTTTTGTTATAAGCTGATGGTTGGACTATTTAAGAGTAACAGGGAGATACAAAGAGGAGCCTAGTTCATCAAGAGAGACACATTACTGATTAAGAGGGAGGAGCTCGTGTACACTTGACAAGACCAAGAAGTTTTTGTCTGTAAACTGTGTTTATATGATGGCTAATGACATATACTTATTCCTTTCATTCATAAATATAGAGGTAGAGCTATTTTGGTCTCATCTACTCTGTACAACTCATACATTGTGGACATTAGAATAAGTGTGCAGAATGACAAAGGCACTCTCAGTTGAGGAAGCCTCCTACTGAGCCATGGCTGTACCTGATCTGCAGCCTGCACCTGTGCCCAACAAAGCTTCCAGAAAGTTCTGTCGGCACTTAAAAGGCACAAAGGAAAGAGAACCTTTCCTCATTGTTTCCCTCCTCTTTAAGGAATGGAGGAGTTCTTACAAAATACAAGGTGACAGGTAAAAAACAGATCTACATTTATATCCTGCTCTTTCATCGTATTGTTTCCAGAAGACTTGGTAAACTCTTGCCTTTCTTAGAGAAATGAGCATCCTATGGGTATGCAACTATTAAAAATTCTTCTGGTATGAGGTCTTTTGAAAGGTTATAAAATATCTACTTAGATGCTTGACTCCAGGCGTTTTAAGATAGAAGGGTTTAATAAAAAAATAAGTATACTATATTAATGAATTGAGTGTGGACAATAGCAAGGCTACAATAGCTAGAAATTATCAAGAGAAACAAGAGGAACTAGATACTTTTGTGGAGAATAAAGAATCTCAATGTATGTGGAATATTAAGAAAAAGGAATTAATCAAGTAGTTACTTTTAAATCTTTCATTTTGAAGCATGTGGGTCCAATTTATTAGTCTAGTTTCACAGTACCTATTTGCCAGTTTGTGACCTGTGTCAGGGCTTTCCATTTTGGCTTTAGGAATCTGAGGAAATGAAGGAAAAAAAAAAAAAAAAAAAACCTCCTTTCTGCCTGTCCTTATTACTTCATCTTCTGCTGAGGCTTCTCCTTTGTATATGACTACATCTACCAACATCTATCATCAAAATCTAGGCCAGAGCTATGATTAATCCACCTGTAACTGATGAGTGTTTTCTGGTTGTGTTTCTCGAGGCAAATGCTTCTGATATATAATACCATATATTAAAAGCCTTATAAATAGAAAGATGGGAAACAAAAACACAGACTATGTAAGTGATAGAAGAGTTTGTGCAATACTAGAAACAAAACAGAAGTTCACCTCAGTCAGAGTTATGGGGTCAATTTCTCTTGCTGAGGCTCAGGTTTCCCTTTGATGGGTCTCTAATGGTTCATCTAAGTTCAAGTGGAGGGGTATCTTTCTTCTTCTAACCGAACATGCCCAGGTAGAGCTGCTTTTCTTTCCGATGGTAGCTGCTGAGCTCCAACTGTGTCCGCTGAAGGTACCTCTGGACATTGGCATCTTTTGGCATCCTACTGACCGCAGCCATGAGGTAGTGCCAGGCCTGGTCATAGTCCTGCAGGTGGAAGAAGACCACTCCAGCCCGACACAAGGCCTTGGCATTATCAGGCTGCCGCTCCAGGACCTTCTGGCTGTATTCTTTCACTCAGTCATAGTTTACTGGCTCCATCTGAAGGAGGCAGGCAGCCAGGTTGTTGTAGCAATCTGTCTGGGTGGTGTGCAGTAGATTTTCCTGTTCAGGTGTGAGGGCCAGGCCCTGAGGTCCCAGATTAGGTATCGGGGAGAGCAGATTTGGATCCAGACCCCGCAGCTGCAGCAAAGCTCGATGGTACCCACTTACAGCATCCCGGTACTTCCCTTCCCTGTAACACTGGTTCCCTTTCTCCTTGTACAGCTGAGCCTCCTGTAGGCGTTTCTCCATAACTCTGTTGCCCAGTGCTCTTGAGGAATTGGGACTTGAAAAAAACCACTGAAGCTCTAGGAATAGGAGCAAAGCAACCAGTTTTGGCAGCTGACTTAAAAAAGCAAGGAAACGCTCCTTCTCCAGGAGGCCTCTCAGGGAATGACTGCTTGATTCTACTACAGCCCCTTCCTTTCTTCTCTGCAGTTATTTTTTAATCTCTGGAAGTGCAAGCATCCTATCAGGAAGTAGATGTGGGAACAGCAAAGCCTGAGATTAATTGAATTCCCAAAGCAGCGACTCGCGGGTGAGAAAAAACCATGAAAACTATAAGGTTGTAACTAAGGAATCGTGGCCGGTGTCTAGATCTTTTTTTCAACTAAGAAAACTTGTTAAGAAAAAGATGTTTTGTTATTATGTAACTTTATGTTAATCATGTAAATTTCATTCTAGTAATACAAATATTGTTAAGGGTTTCTACTGTTACTGTTTGTTTACTCTGAAGTTCATATGGGAAAATAAATAAGGATAAATGGGAAGAAAAAGAAAAGAAACATTATTCTGGCAGCAACATAAAGATAAACATCAGGGAAGCAAAACTTGAAAAGAATATTTCAAGATTATAGATGAGAAAGTGGATTATGACAATAAGACATGAAAAATGATAAGCAGGTAGAAAATACTGAACTTGCTGAGTGATTGGATGTAGTAATTTCAAGGAAGTTTGGAGCCCGGGATCTTTCCTGCTGCAGCATTTCAGTGATGCTCTCTACTAGGATGGGGAAAACTGATGACAGTGTAGCTTACAAAGAGGCAGGGACAAGGGAAGCATCAGGAACAAGGCCCTCAGTTTGGGGAGTAATGAATTAATCTGAGGCACGCAAGCGACTCATAAGAAAGGATATGGATAAATACCTTTGGATTAGAAATAGATAGCCTTATTCAGGAAAAGCATAGCTGTTAAGATAACTATGTGTAAAATATGCTAACCTGGTATAATTAATGCAAACCTATACAGAATGCTGAACTTTTGAAAATAAAGCAATACCAGGGGAAGAAAACTATGACATTAAAATTTTCAGTTATATATTTTAACATCGTTTCAAGGACATAAAAATATGCTTTTATAAATATGTGCAAATATTCATTTCTGGGATATTACAATAATNGGGCGGGACTCTCCTGGGAGGCGGAAGAGCCTTCTCGCCGTTGCCCTGGCAGCGCGCGCGGCTGGTGAGTCGGCTGAGCTGCCGCTGCGGGTTGGATGGTTTCTGTGGTGGTGCGGTTGCGTGGGGGCTCCGGGCGCCGCGCCCGTCACCGAACCGGAGGGGTCTGGCGGGGAGCGGCCATTGGCCGCAGGACACCCTGCCCGGCGTGGGGCGCGGTCTTGTCTGGAAGCGAGCGCAGCTCCAGAAGGAGAGACGCAACTTGGGAAGCTATAGTGGCTGCGGTGAGGTTGCTGGCTTTGAGTCCAGCTGTGCGACCTTAGGCAAGTCGCGAACTCTCCGTGCAGCCACCTCGGAGTGTGGAATCGTGTGTATAAGTCCGCCTTAGAAGAATTTTAAGGAGTTCATCCTCTGTATGTAATATGTTTCTATGAATGACCATCAAAGTGGCCTGTCCTAGAATCAGGTGACCCGAGGATGGGTTCAGCTGAGGAACTCTAGCACAGGGGGGTGGTGAGAAAGCTCAGTGGAGGAAGGGAAGGGATAATTGGCTGAGAAACACAATCAGTTGGAGAAAAGCCATATGAAACAAAGGCTTTGCTATGTCTTGCTGTCTCTGGTTCCTCAAAGCGTTTCTGATCAGCGTGTCCTTTTTATCCTCACCTCCCCCGTGAAACAAGCCATTCTTTCCCCTTCTCGGTCTTTTTCCAGGAACCACCAGCTGCTTCGTCCCATGGCCAGGAGTGGCGTCCAGGTGGCAAAGCACCTAGGAACCCAAAGCCTGAACCCGGGGCCAGACCCCCTGCACTCCCCGTCATGGTCAATGACCCACCAGTACCTGCCTTACTGTGGGCCCAGGAGATGGGCCATGTCATGGCAGGCCGTGCCCGCAAGCTGCTGCTGCAGTTTGGAGTGTTCTTCTGCACCATCCTCCTCCTGCTCTGGGTGTCTGTCTTCCTCTATGGCTCCTTCTATTATTCCTATATGCCGACAGTCAGCCACCTCAGCCCCGTGCATTTCCACTACAGGTGAGAGGGGTCTTCTGTCAAAGTAGAGGAATCCTGTGAGAGAATTGCTGCAAGCACTGGTGGCACTTATTGAGAAAAACCCTCTTATTTACAGAGGAGGACACTTGAGCCTAGTGCACTTATTGATTTATAGCCCAAGGTTGAGGCAGATCTGGGCTGGTAGGGCTCTAGGGTCTTAGTCCTGTCTCTGGTTAACTGAAATCTGGTTTAAACAAACAACAAACAAAAAAAAAGCTCTCTCCTAGACTGTCATTATGAGGGTCAGTTCAATTTAGGCTGGATCAGACCTCTCTCAGGGCTACTGTAGACTTTTGAGCTAACCCAACCTCTCAGGTCATCTCAGAACTAATTTGGCCTTCAGTGAGAAGATAGGAGGAAAGTGGTATTTGCCTTTCATATTACTTCTTCCCACTCCTGATTGTCTGCTGCAATAGAGCTTATGAAAACAACAAGGTGTCTGGGTTCATAAACTCCCAGAGTCCTCCTTGTCTGAGTCCTCAGTTCCTTCCTATTTTACAGATCCTGCCAAATTCTCTCCCCTTCTTTTAAAAATGACTACAGGACCAATCAAGAGGTGCTGTTATCAATGGTCCAAAGTGTTTTTTTTTTTTTCTTTCCATGTCCTGAATCCCTGGTCATGAGCCATAATTTCTAAGGCACAGCTGCTTAAATTTTGAGGAGGCATGGATCTCATGAAAGCTATGGCCCTTCCTGTCTGTCATAAGAACCTACTTATTGATACATGCCCATGTGCAATTTTGCCTACAGTTGGAAAGTTTTGTGAGTAAAGGGTTTAAGAGTAGAGATCATCTGTGGGTCCCTTTGGAGGAGTTTTCTTGAACTAGGGCCTAGATAAAAACTCTGGAATCAGAATCTAGAGGGGTGGTATCCAGAAATCTGTTTTATTTTTTTAGGAATCTGCATTTTTTTTAATCAGCTTCCCAAGTAAGTCTTTAGAAACACTTAAGTCTGAAACTATTCAACTAAGTGTCCATAGGTTCCCATTTAAGAGTGTCTACCTTCATGAGAAGAAATAAACACAGGTAGCAGAAAGAGAATTTAAAAGACTCATTCTAGTGTCTTGAATCTCCTGGCTGTGCTTCCTCTCCATCTCTCTATAACAGAGAAGGATGCCTGTTCTGGAAGAAAGGATGGGGGACAGGAAAGGGAGTCCCAGGGGTCCGGGAGCTGTGTGGATAAGTGAGAGAGACTATAACTTAGCAGAATATCATCCTCATTCTCGTTTAGGACGGACTGCGAATCCTCCACCTCCTTACTCTGCTCCTTCCCTGTTGCCAATGTCACACTGGCTAAGGGCGGACGTGATCGGGTGAGTATGGGAGCTGAACAGAGGGTTCATTAGTGCTTTGATGACTTGAAACAAGAACACCTGGGAAAGACCCAGGTACCAGGGACTGAGTAACAGAGACTGAAAGGAAAGCTTTCAAGGAAAGGGAGGTTAAAGAAAAATTGAAGTCCAAATGAATTGAATGGGTTATTCTTTCCTCCTTAAATTGTTTTAGTCAGGCCATATCTGCTGGATAAGGGATGTTTTAGATCTAAATGAACTTAAAGAAACCAGCTATCTCACTGAACTAGGACGGAATCCACCCAAGAGTTTTGAAAGTATGTTGTTAATTATGACACTACTGAGCGATGCATGTAACCTTCCATTACAAAGGGCACTGTAGCAAAGGACTGGCCAAATGCCAGTATATCTTCAGTAAACCTGAAAGCCCTGGGAAAGGCAAAGTGGGAATGCATCCTTCTTTATTAGGCAAGTTGGTGGAAGCTCTGCAAAAGGGTAGGATCCCAGAACACTTCAGAAGGACCTTGGAGGATCAGCAGTGTTTCTGATCACCAGAGGTTTTTGGCTTGTCAGCAGCATAATGAGAAATAATCAGTGGTCAGACTCAAACTTTAAAAATCATTTGAAAATGATTTTTCAAAAATTGTACTTGGGGAGGATACTGAGCTGAAGATAGAAAATATGGAGGATAGAAATAAGTGGTCATTCTGAAGGGTGGAATGTAAGCTATAGAGTTTTGGACCCCTTGGGGTTGACAATACAAATAACCCAGAAGACTGTGTATCTTGTGACATCTTCCAGTGGACCACCAGAGTACCACTATCCAGAAAGCTTACCAGGTGGGATGAGCGGATCCCAAGTGGAGATTTCAAAGTGGTGAAGTGAGGAATTTCCTGGCAGTCCAGTGGTTAGGACTCCGCACTTTGACTGCCGAGGGTCCTGGTTCAATTCTGGTTCAGGAACTAAGATCCTGCAAGTTGCACAGCGCGGTCAAAAAAGAAAGTGGTGGAGTGGAGTGTTGGGCATTGTGAGACAGAGGATTATCTATTTAGTTCTGCTACTCAGGAAATTAATGTGGAGAGTACTATAGAATATTCTGTGAAAACACTGGTCCAGTGTGTTTTTGCGGCTCAATAATAATAAATGGAATATATTGAGAGGGGAGTAGAAACAAGGCCACAGTACACCTACACCAGGATGGCGCATGCTATTGTGTGGCTTCCTTTTGTAAAAACCATTGGGTACCAGGCTGCTGGTGAGCAAGGAATGGAAGGATGAAGGGTGAGGCCCAAGTTCCCCAATAAGTAAAGCAGGTTGATCATTTCATTGATTTCTGGTGGACATTTTTGAATGAGTGAGTGAAATAATGGGTCTATTTTGTGGGTAACTGCTTGTTTAGAAGTAGATGTCCTGCTTCAAAGAGCTCACAGGATTGATGGAAATCTCTGCATTAAGTAGCAAAGATGCAGTTTCTGCATTTCAGAAGAATTTGTGAACAATTAGGTCTTCTGGAGACTGTGGTGATGGTGAGGCTCAAAGCGGGAATGGAGGAGAGTTCTCTGTCAAGCAGACAAATGTGAATAAAGACTCTGGTATTAGCGATTTTTGGATCCCCTTGGAGGAGATGACATAATTACTGGCTTAAAAAGAAAAAAATATATATATATCAGTTCAGTTCAGTCGCTCAGTCGTGTCCAACTCTTTGCAACCCCAAGGACTGCTACACGCCAGGCCTCCCTGTCCATCACCAACTCCCAGAGTTTATTCAGACTCACGTCCATTGATTTGGTGATGCCAACTCTAAATAAATAAACAAATAAAAGTCTTTATTGCTATATAATTCGAATAGTATACAAGTCACCCATTCAAAATGTACAGTTCAGTTGTTTTTAATATATTCAGAGCTGAGCAACCATCACCATAATCAATTTGAGAACATTTTCATCACCCCAGAAAAAAAACTCATACCCACTGCCTAGCAGTCACTCCCCATGATCTTCCTGCTCACCCAGAGAACTACCTGTTTCAGTGTTTCAAATAATTCAGTGAAGCAACTAGCTTAGGTTCACCTGGCCTCTACATGGGGATAGGACTCATGGAATCCATTTTTTTCAAGACAGTTCAGACTGAAGGGACTTCCCTGGTGGTTTAGGGGTTAAGACTCCGCACTTCCAATGCAAGGGGTGCAGGTTCAATCCCTGGTCAGGGAACTAAGATCCCATATCCTTCACAGTGTGGTCAAAGAAACGAACAACAACAAAAAGGTAAAAAATAATAATTCAGACTGAAAATAAGAGTGATCACTGGATTTTCACCTGTTACTCTAGGGATAAAATGCTCAAAGTACCTTCACAGCAATAAGTCTAGATGGTTCACTATTAGGGTTGTGTGCACTCATGCTAAGTTACTTCAGTCGTGTCCAACCCTGTGGAACCCTGTAGGCTGTAGCCCACCAGGTTCCTCTGTCCATGGGATTCTTCAGGCACAAATACTGGAGTGGGTTGCCATGCTCTTCTCCAGGGGATCTTCCCAACCCAGGGATCGAACCTCGGTTGGCAGTTTGATCTACCAGGGAAGCCCTCACTATTAGGGTTAGGGCACTCTTTTTTCAAAAAAATTTTTTTAATCCATTCCCTCTTTGGTTAAAACCAAAAGCTTTACCATCACCCCTGTAATCCTTGTGGATCAGCCTGAGGGGTCATGCACAGGATAAACATGGTCGAATATAGGATTAGAGGAGTATAGGAATGGTCAGCAATAACTAGGGTGTGTTGGGTGGCAAATCTTTAATCTTTTGAGGTTAATCCCAGTGAAGATGCCTTCCCACTGGGAGTCTCAGGGTTCTACCTACAGGACCAAGGTAAGGGTCCCAGAAGGACAGAGGTACTGTGGGAGAGCTGGCTAGGGAAATGGGGAGTGCTCCCAGCACTCTGCTAATTAGTAATGTAAGTGAAGGCAGGCTGGGCCCGAGGGGATGGCCTCACGGGGACAGAGAGGCCTGAGTCACAGATGGCCCAGTTGGCAACACGACGGTTCACTTTTGGAAAAGAAATGTGACACAACTTTTCTCAAACAGAGTGATTCAGGAGTGTAGATACTGAAGATCTCAGAAGTGGGAGGGATCCAGCTACCAGAAGGGGGCAGCTTCCCCTTTGGGAAGAGGGAGATTTGAGAGGCCTGTTTTGATAGCGGAGGAAATTGTATTTGGAAGGGTAGCCGGGAGGTGGGACAGGGACGGTGCAATTAAAAATTTTTTTGAAAGAGATGCCGTCCACCTTGGGCAGGTACTGATGTATGGACAGCCGTACCGCGTTACTTTAGAGCTTGAGCTGCCAGAGTCCCCTGTGAATCAAGACTTGGGCATGTTCTTGGTCACCATCTCGTGCTACACCAGAGGCGGCCGAATCATCTCCACCTCTTCACGCTCCGTGAGTGTTCGCGGCCTGTCTAGGAGGTTGTGGAGAATAATAACAGATGTCAGAGTATCTGGGTGGGGCTTCAGGAGAAAACATTCTGGGGTCTGAGACACAGACACAGCATAGCAAGAGGTATCAGTTCGCCAAACCAGATAAATGCCCCTTCCTGCCCACCCCCCGCCCCCCCACCGCCAGACATCTGATGAGCACATCCATCTTTGAGTGGAGCCGCCCTGAAAACGGGCTTTTTTTGGAGCCAGACAGACCAGGCTTCAAGTCCTCATTCAGAAACATACTAGCAGAGGGCCAACTTACTTAACCCCTTGAAGCAAATATAGTAGTAGTAACTCCCTCATAGCGAGACTGGTTTGGACTCCATGAGGAAATAGTGGGTGTTCAATAAATGCTGGACTCCGTTCTTAATTGTCAGCAGAACCGTCTCATAAAGCAAATTCCTGAATGTCCTCGTGGGAGAAGAAAGCCTCAGATGGTACACTGGCACGTGTACTAGTTCCAGTGTACCAGAATAGATGGTACCCTGGTCTAGATTATAGAACCATTCTGGGGAAAGGTAGATGACAGGTGGGGTGGGGCTTCACCTGGGAGGCTTTCTTAGAAGAGGAGACTTGTATTGGAATAGAGACGTGGTTGGGAAGGGCAGGGTAGGGATGTCTTCAAACTTTTGCAATGATGGGGTCGACACTTGGGGCGTGGTAGGAAGTGAAAGGGACTAGGGGACCCAAGGAAGAAGCCGCCTTCATACCCTGCTCAGGGGTGGTTTTGAGGGTAGGCACCCATGCCCAGCCTCTACTCCCTGTTCAGGAGTGGTTTTGAGGGTGAGCGCCCGTCCCCAGCCTCTCTTCCCTGGCCCTGGCAGGTGATGCTACATTACCGCTCAAGCCTGCTCCAGATGCTCGACACGCTGGTCTTCTCGAGCCTCCTGCTGTTTGGCTTTGCGGAGCAGAAGCAGCTCTTGGAGGTGGAGCTATACCCAGAATACAGAGAGAACTCGGTATGGAGAGGAGAGGAGGACGGGAGACAGCCCTCCCCACAAGCCCAGAGTTTTCCCCAAGGAGCTCCCGGGCTTGGGCAGGAGGGACCGCGGTGGAGGCTGGCAGCGGGCCTCAGACTGGGCTGGCACAGGTGGAGCAGGGTCCTGGCCTGATGTGCCGCCGCCCTGCCCTCCTGCCCGCAGTATGTGCCGACCACTGGAGCCATCATTGAGATCCACAGCAAGCGCATCCAGATGTACGGAGCCTACCTCCGCATCCACGCCCACTTCACTGGGCTCAGGTGAGGCAGTGCCCACGGGGGCTGGGCAGCTCTCCTGGGGCTGTCCTTAAGGGGGTCCTAAGCAGAGGTGACGGATTTTACCTGGGCTACAGGTTCTCAGCCCTGGCTGCACATCACATGTCAGGAGCCTGGGGAACTTTTAGAAAAATACCAATGCCTGGGCCCCACCCTCCAGACTAGGATTTGTTACCGTCATATCTGGCTGCCAGACTTTTTAAAAAAAATATTTATTTACTTGGCTGTGGCAGCTTTCAGTTGCAACTTGTGGGATCTCGTTCCCTGACCAGGGATCAAACCCAGGCCCCTTGCTTTGGGAGTATTAGCCATTGGACCTTAGATAGGGAAGTCCCCAGCCATCAGACTTTCTGAAAGCACCCCAGGGGGAGATCATGTGCAGTCAGAGTGGAGAAATGTTCTCTTGAACCACTGGCTCAGTGGGCAGGAGGCAGAGGGTGGAGACCCGCTCTTGCCAAGCTCTGGTGAACTGCCCTAGAAATTACTTCTGAGAAATGAGAAGGCTGGCACTCCCTGGTAGCTGCTACTCCCCTCCTGCCTACTCCCTGCCTCAGGTACCTGCTGTACAACTTCCCGATGACCTGCGCCTTCGTCGGTGTCGCCAGCAACTTCACCTTCCTCAGCGTCATTGTGCTCTTCAGCTACATGCAATGGGTGTGGGGGGGCATCTGGCCCCGACAGCGCCTCTCTTTGCAGGTCTCAAAGGACCCCTTCCTCTCCCCTTCATGGTTCTTCTTTGGGGAATGGGCCGAGGCGTGTTGGGGGCTGGGGCAGAAGGGCCCAATCACTCCGGTGAGGGAAGGCAGTCCTTGCTGCTCAGGAGTTTCCCCTCCACAGGTAAACATCCGAAACCGAAAACGTTCCCGCAAGGAAGTCCAGCGAAAGATCTCTGCCCATCAGCCAGGTAGAGGTGATGGCTGGGGGCTGGGTGAGGGGGGCCTCCTGTGCCATCCAGAATGAGGCTTTAGGTGCTCGGCTGCTAAGCTGAAGGTCAAGAGAAAGGCAGAATGGGGTGGAGTTGCCACTGCCATCCAGGCACAGCCACCCTAGTCCTGCCCTGTCCTCTACCCCCTTTGGAGGCACAGGGCCCCAAGGCCAGGAGGAGTCCCCCCAGCTGTCACCCGTTACAGAGGACAGTGAGGGCCACGCGGATCCCTCTGGGACAGGTACAGTGCAGCCGCCCGAAGCCCTTCCTGACTACTCAGTCCTCCCCTTCAGCCTCCTCCAGACTGACCTCTGCCTTCCCCCCTGGGGCTGCAGAAGGCCAGCTGTCTGAGGAGGAGAAAACAGATCAACGGCCCCTGAGTGGCGAGGAGGAGCTGGAGCCTGAGGCCAGTGATGGTGAGGGACCCTGTGCAGCGGGACCGGCTGGGCGGGGGGTAGGGGAGCATGTGGGCAGAGGCCACCCTGGGTGCGGGCGGGGGTCCCTGGTCTGGAATTGCCCCTTTAGGATTTGGTTTTCTCTCCCCTGGCCCAGGTTCAGGCTCCTGGGAAGATGCCGCTCTGCTGACGGAGGCCAACCTGGTTGCCTCTGGCTCTGCCCTTGCCCCGGAGACAGTGGGCAGCTCGGAGCCCTCTGCGGGCTCTGTCCGACAGCGCCCCATCTGCTCCAGCTCCTGAAGCGAGTAGGGCCAAGTCCCCACATTCTGGCCCTTTCCCACCTGCTCCCTTTCTCTCTCTGGGGCTCCCCCAATAATAAACTATTTTCATGCCAGCTGCCTCCCTGACTCTGAAGTGGATTCAGGGTCATTTAAAAACCTGGTGTTCCCCAGGCATTCCCTGCCCCAACTGGAGGAGGATTTTTTGTCAGGGGTCACAGATGCAGAAGACCTCCAGGCCCTGGACTGTTTTAGGCACAGCTGTTTTCATTCATCAGCCTGGAAGTCCAGGGAGTGAAAACCTGCCCACTCGGTCCTCTCCCTCTGGGGAGGGGGATAGCATAGGGTGGGGCTGCAAAGCTGGAATACATCATTCTAGCCTCTGCACCCCTCCCTTTCTCAATCCGTGGGGAGGCAGAAGACAGGAAATGACTGCCATGGATGTGGTATGATTTTTTACCGAAACAGCATTTTGTGGCCCAGGCCGCATGCTGTCTGTAGCTGTTTTCCTCTCTGATACCAGCCAGGTGGCCCGTCCCTTTCGCTCCCCTCCTCACCCCTTCACATGACTTCAGCCTTTGGATTCTCAGCCTTTGGCTGCTTTCCACATTCCGCTGCTCTTTCAGAACCCAGGCATCCCGACCTCCAGCTGAAACCGCTGCATGTGGCTTCCCCCACCCCTTGCCCCGTGACTCAGGCCTCCTGAAGGGACCAGCCCTCTTCTTGGCACTCAACAGGGAGGGGAGCAGGGGAAGGGGGGCCAGGTGGTGACATCACAGTCGAAGGGTATAAAAGCTTTGGGCCGAAACAGAATTGAAATTGAAGACACTGACAGAACGTGACCGCACAGCCTGTGTTCCTGGGGACCTCTTAGGAGCCCCAGCTTGCTACTCGCCGCATCAAGGCCTACCTGCTGGTAAGGGGGTGCCTGTGAGATAGAAGTGTGAAGGGCAGGCAGGGTCCAGGCCTTCGACAGGTGGGGAGGGAGGGCTCCAGGGCCTCTGTGTCCCCTCTCTTCTCCGTTCTAACTTCTGTCTCCTTTCTGGCTTTCTGCATGTGTCGCTGACTAGCTGGTTGCTCTGGGTGGCAGCTGGTAACAACTCCACCTTCCTTAGCCAGGCGGTGTAAATCGTTTCCTCCTCTCCTGTGCCCCAGCTCCCCCAGCACTGTTTATTCATTAACTCTTTCCAGCGCTTCACGTGTTGCTGATGGCACCTCTCTCTGTCGGCTCAGACCACATTTCATTCTTTTCCCCAAAACTAAGCACATAAGCTGTTCAGAAGCTGGACAGACACATAGGTGTGTCGGGGTCATTCCCACCTCTTGCTTGTTCTCCTGGTTCCCTGTCCTGTTTCCCTTTGCTTATAGGTTTTGTTGAGGGACGGGGGGCCTGCAGGGTCTTGGGGCTGAAGAGCCTTTACCCTTCTCTTCCAGATTCCATGCCGCGCTCTCCCTGCCTTCCGTGGCTCCTTGCTGTCACCTTCTCCCTGGTTCCCAGAACACAGCCCTTGGTGGCCGGAGACTTGGAAGGAGATGAGCAAGATGAGACACCTTTGCCCGTCGTCCCCTGTGACTACGACCACTGCCGCCACCTGCAGGTGCCCTGCCAGGAGCTGCAGAGGGCCGGGCCGGCAGCCTGCCTGTGCCCCGGCCTCTCCAGCGCTCTGCAGCCGCCGCACCCGCCACGCCTGGGGGAGGTGCGCGTGGAGGCGGAGACGGGCCGCGCCGAGGTGCACTGGTGCGCCCCCTCCTCCCCGGTCCACCAGTACTGGCTGCTGCTTTGGGAAGGCAGCGGGGCTCCGCAGAAGGGGCCCAGCTTCAACTCGACGGTCCGCCGAGCGGAGCTGAAGGGCCTGAAGCCTGGGGGCGCATACGTTGTCTGCGTGGTGGCCGCCAACGACGCGGGAGAGAGCCGCGCTCCTGGGCCCCGGGCGGAGGGCCTCGACGGTGCGGACGGGCCCAACTTAGGGCCCTGCGGCCGGCTGACCATGCCGCCGCGGCCACTCACTCTGCTGCACGCGGCCGTGGGCGTGGGCTCGGCGCTGGCCCTGCTCAGCTGCTCTGCCCTGGTCTGGCACTTCTGCCTACGCCAGCGCTGGGGTTGCCCCCGCCGCGGCCGCCCCAGCCACGCAGGGCTTTGAGGCTGCCCGGGTCTCCCCCGGGGGAGACGACGGCCCACGAAGGCCAGACAGGATGGCACAGAAGGCCGGGCGCTGGGCCCTTGCTGAGTGGGTTCATGCCCCAGACTTAACACTCTGCTCCGAAGCTGAGGTTTAAGAGTAGAGAAAGCTGACAAGATCTTTTCTTAATGGACCAGATAGTAATTTAGGCTTTGTGGTTCCAGGGGATAAAATCACAGATATTGTGTAGGTACTTAACCATGTAACCATTTAAAAATGGTTCTTAGCTCGTGTGCCTCACAAATCAGTCCACAACCGGGTTCCACGTGTGGGCCCTGTCACTGTGGTGGCTTCCCATGGGGTTTTGAGAATCAGCTGCTGTGGGAATGTGAGTTTGGGGCTAGAAACCACACCTCACCTGCTGCCTTTTGCTTAGATAGTAAGGATGCCCACTGAGTTACAATCCACTGTGTCTTAAGTCGGGTGGAACTAAGTGACTGACTGGGTAGAGAAGAGGATTGTCCAAGTGGCTGGCTGGGGCAAGCTTGCTTATAAAAATATATTAATAACAAAGGATTCCCCCCCCCATTTGTGTTTACTGTGTATTTGTGTTTGTTGCATAACATTAAAGGAAATGTAAAAGGAAGACGTTTTCATTTGTCAGGATCCTTTTTGTTTAAACTGTTTATTTTGTATTAGAGTATAGCTACAGCCCATGGGGTTGCAAAGAGTCGGACACGACTGAGTGACTACACTTTGGAAACAGCTGTCATGATCTTTTTCAATTCCCTGTCCTTGGGACTTGCCTAGCAGCACAGTGGATAAGAATCTGCCTGCTAATGCAGGGGACATGGGTTCAATCCCTGGTAAGATCCCACATACCACAGAGCACCGCAACTAGAGAGTGGCCCACCCCACCACACACTGAAACTAGAGAAAGCCTGCGAGTAGCTTCAAGGACCCAGAGCAGCCAGTAATAAGAATAAATTTTCAAAAAAATTTTTTAGAAACCCAGGCCCATTCATTGGGAAGGCAGAATCTTAGCCATGGGACCACCAGGGAAGTCCCTTGAGTTTATTTTTAAATTAACTGGATGTAGAAAAGCCTAAGTTGCTACAGAGTTTATTCCTCACTTTTACTGCTCTTAAATCTTTAAAAAATTATAACATTTCAAGTAAAACTTGATAAGAGGAGAGTTCTCCTCAAGAGGTAGTCACCTGCAGCAGAGCAAATCTTTCCCTAAGCGGTGGAAATATATTCTTGATCTCATTCAAAATATTATAGACAATGTTCCATTGGTAAATCACAGCCTCCTTGGTTATGTGAATAGCATAACTTTCCATCAGAGGATGCTCCTTAACTGACACTTCCCATGGCTCCTTGTTAGAACGTTTGTCTTCAGTGTTTGCTATGGACATCCTTGTTTGTTGGCATATCCTCACATGATGAGATATTTCCACAGGGTACTTACCCAGAAGTAAGTGAGGTAGTACTATACAATTTAGTCATTCTCTTTTTTTGTTTAGTCACTATCTCGTGTCCAACTCTTTATGACCCCATGGGCTGCAGCACACCAGGCTTCTCAGTCCTTCACTATCTTTCAGAGTCTGCTCTGTCCATTGTGTTCATGCCATGCAACCATCTCATCTTCTGTTGCCCCCTTTTTCTGCCCTCAATCTTTCCCAGCATCAAGGTCTTTTCCAGTGAGCTGGCTTTTCTTCACATCATGTGGCCAAAGTATTGGAACTTCAGCTTCAGCATCAGTCCTTCCAATGAATATTCAGGGTTGATCTCCTTTAGGATGGACTGGTTTGATCTCCTTGTAGTCCAAGGGACTCTTAAGAATCTTCAGCACCACAATTTGAAAGGATCAGTTCTTCGGAGCTCATTCTTCTTTATTGTCCAACTCTCTCACATTCATACATGACTACTAGAAAAATCATAGCTTTAACTATACAGACCTTTGTTGGCAAAGTCTCTGCTTTTTAATATGCTCACTCTCTAGGTTTGTCATCACTTTCCTTCCAAGGAGCGAGCACATTTTAATTTCATGGCTGCAGTCACCGTCTGTTGTGATTTTTGGAGCCTAAGAAAATAAAATGTCACTGTATCCATTGTTTCCCCATGTATTTGCCATGAAGTGATGGGACTGAACGCCATGATCTTAGTTTTTTGAATGTTGAGTTTTAAGCCAGGTTTCTCACTCTCCTCTTTCACCTTCATCAAGAGGCTCTTTGGTTCCTCTTCACTTCCTGCCATTAGAGTGGTATCATCTGCATATCTGAGGTTGTTGATATTTGTCCCAGAAATCTTGATTCCAGCTTGGCATTTTGCATGATGTACTCTGCACCAGGCTTCCCTGGTGGCTCAGATGGCAAAGAATCCGCCTTCAATGCAGGATACCTGGGTTCAGTCCCTGGGTTGGGAAGATCCCCTGGAGGAGGGCATCGCAGCAACCCACTCCAGCATTTTTGCTTGCAGAATCCCCAAGGACAGAGGAGCCTGATGGGCTACAGTCCATGGGATCGCAGAGTCAGACACAACTGAGTGACTAAGCATGGCCCAGTACTCTACATATGTTAAATAAGCAGGGTAACAATACATAGCCTTGACAAACTCCTTTTCCAATTTTGAACCAATCTGTTCTTCCATGTCCAATTCTAACTGTTGCTTCTTGACAACAGTTGGTCTGGTAGTCCCATCTCTTGAAGAATTTCCCAGTTTGTTGTAATCCACACAAGTCAAAGGCTTTAGTGTAGTCAACGAAACGGAAGTTGATGTTTTTCTGGAATTCCCCTCATTTCTCTATGATCGAACAGATGTTGGCAGTTTGATCACTGGTTCCTCTGCCTTTTCTAAATTCAGCTTGCACATCTGGAAGTTCTCAGTTCACATACTACTGAAGCCTCACTTGTCGAGTTTGAGCATTATCTTGCTAGCATGTGAAATGAGTGCAATCGTACAATAGTTTTAACATTCTTTGGCATTGCCTTTCTTTGGGATTGGATGAAAACTGATCTTTTCCAGTGCTGTGGCCACTGCTGAGTTTTCCAAATTTGTTGACATATTGAATGCAGCACTTTAACAGCATCATCTTTTAGGATTTTAACTCAGTTGGAATTCTGTCACCTTCACTAGCTTTGTTCAGAGTAATCTTCCTAAGGCCCACTGGACTTCACACTCTAGGATGTTTGGATCTAGGTGAGTGACCACACCATCATGTTGATCTGGGCCATTCAGGCCTTTTTTGTATAGTTCTGTGTGTTCTTGCACACATTCTTAATCTCTTCTGCTTCTGTTACGTCCTTGCCATTTCTCTCCTTTATTTTGGCCATCCTTGCATGAAATGTTCCCTTGGTATCTCCAATTTTCTTGAAGAGATTTATTATCTTTCCCATTCTATTGTTTTCCTCTACTACTTTGCACTGTTCACATAAGAAGGCTTTCTAATCTCTTCTCACTATTCTCTGGAACTCTGCATTCAGATGGATATATCTTCCCCTTTCTCCTCTGCCTTTCACTTCTCTTATTTTCTCAGGTATTTGTAAGGCCTCCTCAGACAACCATTTTGCCTTTTTGCATTTCTTTTTCTTGGGGATGGTCTTGATCACTGCCTCCTGTACAATGTCCACAGTTCTTCAGGCACTCTGTCTACCATATCTAATCCCTTGAATCTATTTGTCACCTCCACTGTATAATCATAGGAGATTTGACTTAAGTCATACCTGAATGGTCTAGTGGTTTTCCCTACTTTCTTCAGTGTAAGCCCGAATTTTGCAATAAGGAGCTCGTGATCTGAGCCACAGTCAGCTCCCGGTCTTATTTTTGCTGACTGTATAGAGCTGCACTATCTTCAACTGCAAAGAATATAATCAGTCTGATTTCAGTCTGACCATCTGTTGATGATCCTGTGTAAAGTCGTCTCCTGTGTTGTCAGAAGAGGGTGTTTGCTATGACCAGTGTGTTCTCTTGACAAAATTCTATTAGCTTTTGCCCTGCTTCATTTTGTACTCCAAGGCCAAACTTGCCTGTTACTCCAGGTATCTCTCTCTCTCTTTAAAAAAACAAAAAACATTTATTTATTTTATTTGGCTGTGCTGGGTCTTAGTTGTAGCATATGGGATCTAGTTTCCTGACCAGGGATCAAACCTGGGCCCCTTGCATTGAATGCATGGAGTCCCAGCCCCTGGACCACTAGGGAAATTCCTCCAAATATCTCTTGACTTATTACTTTTGCATTCCAATAACCTATGATGAAAAGGATATGGGAATGACAAACCACTCCAGTATTCTTTCCTCGAGAACCCCATGAACACTATGAAAAGACAAAAAGATATGACACTGGGAAGATAAGCCCCCTAGGTTGGTAGGTGTCCAATATGCTACTGGGGAAGAGGGGAGAAATAGCTCCAGAAAGAGAGTTGAGCAAAAGCAGAAACAACGCTCAGTTGTGGATGTGTTTGGTCATGAAAGTAAAGTCCAATGCAGTAAAGAACAACATTGCACAAGAACCTGGAATGTTAGGTCCATGAATCAAGGTAAACTGGACGTGGTCAAGTAGGAGATGGTGAGAGCGAACATCAACATTTTAGGAATCAGTGAACTAACATAGACGGAAACGGGCGGATATAATTCAGATGGCCATTAGATCTACTATTGTGGCCAAGGATCCTTTTGAAGAAATGGAATAGCCCTCGCAGTCAACAAAAGAATCTGAAATGCAGTACTGGATGCAATCTCAAAAATGACAGAATGACCTGTTTGTTTCCAAGGCAAACCATTCAACATCACAGTAATCCAAGTCTATGCCCTAACCACTAATGCTGAAGAAACTGAAATTGAATGGTTCTATGAAGAGCTACAAGACCTTGAAGCTACAAGAAAAAAAAAAAAATTCTTTTTTTTAGGGGGCCATGTTCTGCGGTATGTGGGAATTTAGTTCCTGACCACAGATCGCACCCATGCCCCCTGCATTGGGAGCACAGAGTCTTAACCACTGGACCACCAGGAAGTCCTTAGTCATTTTTCTCTTATTGGAACTCTAGAATAAATTTAGAATATATTTGCTATCTAGAATATACTCACCACATTGCCACAAATTCTTTGTGTACATTTGATTCCTGTATTTCCTCACCAGTTCAGTTCAGTTCAGTTCAGTAGCTCAGTCATGTCCGACTCTTTGCAGCTCCATAGACTGCAGCACACTAGGCTTCCCTGTCCTTCGCCAACTCCTGGAGCTGACGCAAACTCATGTCCATCAAGTCGGTGATGCCATCCAACCATCTCATCCTCTGTCATCCCCTTCTCCTCCTGCCTTCAATCTTTCCTAGCATCAGGGTCTTTTCCAACAAGTCATATACAAATAATGAGGGTCTATTCCCTCATTTTCTTCATAATTTTTCTTACCTACTATCTTATTATTAAAGACTCACTTAGAGACTCCCCTAGTAGTCCAGGGATTAAGATCCTACACTTACACCACAGGGAGCACAGGTTCGATCCCTGGTCAGGGAACTAAGATCTCACATGCCCCATGCCCCATGCAGCAGAGCCAAAAATACAAAAACAAAAAACCACGAAGACATGCTTTACATACATTCTCACTTAATTCCTATCACAATCTTTCCAAGAGATGGTGCCACTTTTTCACAAATGGGAAGCAAGCTTGAGCTTCTAAACACTTTGAAGCTACATATCAGGATTTCAGCCCAAGTTGCATCAAAAGCTGATGCTCTTGACTCCACTACAGAGAGACAGCACAGCTTAGCGGTTTGATATCGCACAGTGCATGGGTTTGAATCCTAGCTCTCCTACCTTACCAACTCTGTCACCTTCGGTAAATTAGCTCACCTTTCTGTGTTTGTTTCCTGTGACTACTTATAGTATCTACTCATATGGATTATTGGGATGATTAAATATTAATTAACCATATAAAATTATCTAGTGCATCTATTATCAATATTAGTAACTTATTATTAGTCTGCCTCTAATAAACATTTAAAAGTAAGTTTTAGGGACTTCCTTGGTGGTCCACTGGTTAAGGCTCTGTGCTTTCACTTCAGGGGGCACAGGTTAGCTCCCTGGTGGGGAACTGAGATCTCACAACCTGTATGGCTTGGTCAAATAAACAAATAAGGAAAATAAAAGTGAATTTTAACTTAGGCGACCTAACAGCCTAGGTAGCAGTGGAAAGCTAAGTAATCAACAAGACTGCACAGCAGGGGGACAAATGCTAATAGAGACAATACTGGTGCTGGGAGATAGAGATGTGGTGGTCAAAGCACGCTTTCCTTAGAAAGCAAACCGCAGGAGCTTCCATCGTGGTTCAGTAGTTAAGCTGAGGCATTTTCATCATAGGAATGCAAATTTAATCTCTGGTCCGGGAACTAAAATCCCACATGCCATGCTGCCAAAAAAGAAAGAAAGGATCTGTTTTGCAATCTGCACAAGTTACCCTCAAGCAGTGAAAGATGAACTCCGTGCTAACTACCTTTACCCAGTGCAGCTTGCCAGACACATAAGGTTGGTGCCATTGTTATCCTCACTTTATAGATGGAGAATTAACAAGAGACGGTAGGAGGAAGCCATTTAGGTGACTGAGGTATCATGGAGAAGTCTTAACCAGGGAGGTGATGACAAGATCGGTTATTGCAAAGATCCCTTGTGGCAGTCGAGCGGAGGATGGCTCAGTTCTCCGGAGAGGATGAATAGGTCAAAGGGTGCATACATTTCTAAGGCTCCTGATAAACACTGCTTGCGGTGTGCTTCGGGGCCATCTGGGGAGCTGTCTTCTTTCGCCCATGGGTTTCAGGACAGCATCGTTCTTTCTCTCTAGCACTAACGGGCGCCCGGACTTGGGCTGGGGAGTGTTGGCTGCCTCCTAGAATGCGACTCCAGGCACCGCCCATTCGCGTTCCCTCAGCAGCTCCAGGCCAGTATTTCTGGCACTCGGCGGCACCCGTCCACGCCCGCCCCACGTGACCCAAACAGATTCGGACACTTCCGCCTCGCCTAGGCTTTCTTCTCGTAGGTGTCCGCGGCTGGTCCGCAGCCGGTGAGTGAGCAAGCACCCGGCCCGGGCCGTCGCGGGCAGGGTTGGGCGCTGGTGGGAGGCGCCTCGCGCTGACCCCCTTCGCCGTCGTCGCTCCCCCCTCTCCCCAGGTCCCCGCGGAAGCGGCGGTGGCGGCGTCATGGCGGAGCTGACGGCTCTGGAGAGTCTCATCGAGATGGGCTTCCCCAAGGGACGCGCGTAAGGGAGCCCCCTAACCCAGGGCCGCGGGGTCGCACACCTGTCCAGGCCTTTACCCCAGTCTGGCCTCAGGCTCTACGCCCCAGCCTGATCGTCGCCATGGCTCGTGGGCGCTATTCACGGTGTTTCTGCCCTCAGGGAGAAGGCTCTGGCCCTCACAGGGAACCAGGGCATCGAGGCTGCGATGGACTGGTGAGCGCTCAGACCGGTGGCAGGGGACGGGTAACTACTGGGGGGGCAGCCTGAACGTTAACCTCCCTCCTGACTCCCTGCCAGGTTGATGGAGCACGAAGACGACCCCGATGCGGATGAGCCACTAGCCACCCACCTTGGACATGTCCTGGGACAGGAACCTACCCCCTCGGAGCAAGGTGGCCCCAGAGGTCCTGACTGAGGAAAAACAGTGCGATTATTCAAGAGGGTCCGAGGAGGAGGATGAAAGGGTAATAATACCGATTGTTTGTTTGTAGGACCTGGGTCTGCAGTGGGAGAAGGCAAACCTGTTTTGACTGAAGAGGAAAGACAGGAACAGACCAAGAGGTAGGAAGAACAAGCTCATTTCTGTCACCTCTCCCCACTACACAAATCTGGTCAAAGAACTCTCACTTCCCACATTGTTTTTTCTTAGTCTTTTCCTTTTTTTTTTTTTTTTGTATCTGTTTTGGGACTGTATTTCTGGATTTTGTTTTCTGAGTCCCTTGTTATAAACTCACTTTCCCAATTTATGTACATGTCTCTTGAATGGTTTCCTTTCTGCAACATAGGATGTTGGAGCTGATGGCCCAAAAGCAGCGGGAACGTGAAGAAAGAGAGGAGCGGGAGGCATTGGAACGGGAACGGCAGCGCAGGAGACAAGGGCAGGAGTTGTCAGCTGCCCGACAGAGGCTACAGGAAGATGAGATGCGCCGGGCTGCTGAAGAGCGAAAGAGGGAAAAGGCTGAAGAGTTAGAAGCCAGGTCTGGGTTCTGGGAGTGTTGGCCAAGACATGGGAAAGGAATCAGGATTTGCTTTGTCAATGTCTGACCTCATGTCCTGTCTGCATTTCAGACAGAGAGTCCGAGAAAAGATCGAAAGGGACAAAGTAGAGAGAGCCAAGAAGGTAGGTAATTGGGTGGAAACCCAGGATAGTTTAGTGGAGGGGCCAGTAAATCCCCTTTTCTAGCTTCAGAGGGCAAGGATGGGCTTAGTACCTGATTATTGAACTTTGTCTTCTAGTATGGTGGTAACGTGGGTTCTCAGCCATCCCCACCAGCAACAGAGCCAGGCCCTGTTCCCTCCTCTCCCAGCCGGGAGCCTCCCACAAAGCGGGAGTATGACCAGTGTCGCATACAGGTACGATTAGGATTCCAGTCTTGCTCCTGGGACCTTTTGTTGGCTTACAGGGCACCCAACGGAGCCCAGCCCAGAGCTTTTTTCAGTTACGTTTCCTTTGCCAAACCTCTCCCTTCTTTGTAAATGACTTTTGAAATCCTACCTCTGCTCTGAGGAAAGGTATCCAATTTCACTTGCCCCAGTCTTATTGAAACCCATGCTGCTCTCTTACTCAGCAGTTCCCTTTCCACTTGTTCATAGTGTGTTCATTTAGGTTATGCAGCTGTTTGCATGATGTGTTGTATCTATCCAGAGGTTTTATATAATTTTGTATTATGTTTTCCTTAAATTGTGAGGGAGCCGGGGTCTCTTTCTCCATTGCTGAGTAAAGTGCATCCCACGTGGTTGTTCCTTAGGTGCTTTCAATAGTAATTATCCTGGTCCAGTCTCTCTAAGTGGAAGGAGAAGCCAACTTTGCTTTTTTTTCCTTCCTTGGGCACCTCACTCAGTTATGACATTCACAATACTGTGTCTTTTCTCTTGCCTTTTAGGTCCGGCTGCCAGATGGGACCTCACTGACCCAGACGTTCCGGGCACGGGAACAGCTGGCAGCTGTGAGGCTCTACGTGGAGCTCCACCGTGGGGAGGAGCTAGGCGGGAGCCAGGACCCTGTGCAGTTGCTCAGTGGCTTCCCCCGGCGGGCCTTCTCAGAGGCTGACATGGAGCGGCCTCTGCAGGAGCTGGGTATGACATGTGGGATCTGAAACCAGGACTTGGGGGATAGTGGATGCTTGAGGAGAAGGGAAGAAAAGAAGAGACTTTGTATAGAGATGGTGTGAGGGCAGAATGTGGGGCAGTGGGGGGAAGCAGGTATCTTTGGGTTCAAATCTGTTTTCTTCCATCTTCAGGACTTGTGCCTTCTGCTGTCCTCATTGTGGCCAAGAAATGTCCCGGCTGAGAGGCCTTTATCCTACCATCCCTCTCTGACCTCTCTTCATCTTTAATAAAGCACTGACATTGCCTTCTTAATAAATAGACGCTCTTGAGTTCTGTATGTGTCTGACTCCTTCCTGAATGGCTGGGAGAGACAAGGAAGGCTTTCAGAATAGACACTATGCTTTATCTTAAATTTCCAAGGGAGACTTGTTTCTAATCTCCAGGTCGGATTAGTTGTCTGGGAGGTTACAGTGGGGCGTACGTTGGATAGCATTTTTTGCTCTGTGAGTAACACAGTACCTAAGCTTGAAATCTTTACTAGCTATGTGCCTTGACTTCTTAAGTCTAGTCTCTTCTTTAGTAAAACCTGGATAATAGTACCTGTTATTTGGAGTTATGGGGGTTACGTAATGCTTTAGCACAGTGCATGACACCTAACGAGTCCCCAGTTACCAGCTACTAAAAGGGTAGTTTTTAAAATGTGGCCATTCACAAAAAGTATTGAGTACTTAATGTGTAGTACACAGTTTTAAGTACTATATATGTATTAACTGAGATATGAAAGCACTGTTATCTAGCAGTGGGTACAATTATCCCATTTTAGAGACTGGGACATGAAAGCTCATGACTTGTTCAAACTGACACCGGTAGCAAGTAATGGAATCTGAACACACTCCTGGGGAGCCTGACTTTCAGGCTCAGGCTCTGAACTGCCGAGCTCCTGCATTCTGGCCCCTCTCGCTGTTGCTGCTCACCTCATCTCCGTGCTCCCTCAAGCAGCTGCCTCCTTCCTCTCATACCCTGGCTAGGAAGGAGGCCACAACTAAACTTAAAAGATCACACGTGACAAATGTGTCTATGACTTCACAATCGAGAAGCACAAAACGGCGCCACTGTTCATGCATGGGATCAGACCTCAGCGTTACCAAGCTTTATGTAGTGTTCCAGCTTTAATGCAAACAGCCTCCCCTGCGCCCCTACTGTTGGAATAGTTTGGAACCACAGGACAGAAAAATAAAAAGAAGAGTGAACTTACTGGCTTGGCTGTGGGGCTGCCACCCCACTGACAGCTTTACCTCATCCCATCAGTGGCATCTCCAATAGATTCTGTGACCACATCCAGAGACTGAAAACCACTGCAGTGAACACCTTGTGGGAGGAAAGCCCCAGTGCATTTAGTGAGAGGCTGTCTTGTNACCTCATCCCATCAGTGGCATCTCCAATAGATTCTGTGACCACATCCAGAGACTGAAAACCACTGCAGTGAACACCTTGTGGGAGGAAAGCCCCAGTGCATTTAGTGAGAGGCTGTCTTGTCACCTTTACGATCAGGACCTTCCAAGTGGCCCTAGTGGTAAAGAACATCCCCCCTCCACCCCACCCCCCCATCCTCACCAATGCAGGAGATATGAGACGCTGGTTGAGTCACTGGGTTGGGAGGATCCCCTGGAGAAGGAAATGGCAACTCACTCCAGTATTCTTGTCCAGAGAAACCTATGGACAGCTGACGGGCTACAGTCCATAGGGTTGCAGAGTCGGACAGGACTGAAGTGACTTAGCACGCATGGAACAGGAGGACAGGCTCACAGAGGTTCTGTAACATACAGGAGCTGAAACAAGGTCTGTCGCAAAGTACGCTCCGTTTTACTAGTACCACAGTGGCCCCCAAAACTTAAGGCTACAGAGGGCATCATGGCACATGTTAATTGCTAGAAGCCCCTCTTCAACCTCATTCGAAAGACAGGAACCNACTGAAAACCACTGCAGTGAACACCTTGTGGGAGGAAAGCCCCAGTGCATTTAGTGAGAGGCTGTCTTGTGCCTGGCACTTACATTCCTAAGTTCACTTTCGGACCACAACTGAGATAATTGTCACCTTCTACGATCAGGACCTTCCAAGTGGCCCTAGTGGTAAAGAACATCCCCCCTCCACCCCACCCCCCCCATCCTCACCAATGCAGGAGATATGAGACGCTGGTTCAGTCACTGGGTTGGGAGGATCCCCTGGAGAAGGAAATGGCAACTCACTCCAGTATTCTTGTCCAGAGGAACCTATGGACAGCTGACGGGCTACAGTCCATAGGGTCGCAGAGTCGGACAGGACTGAAGTGACTTAGCATGCATGGAACAGGAGGACAGGCTCACAGAGGTTCTGTAACATACCGGAGCTGAAACAAGGTCTGTCGCAAAGTACACTCCGTTTTACTAGTACCACAGTGGCCCCCAAAACTTAAGGCCACAGAGGGCATCATGGCACATGTTAATTGCTAGAAGCCCCTCTTCAACCTCATTCGAAAGACAGGAACCNGTCCATGGGGTCGCTAAGAGTCGGACATGACTGAGCGACTTCACTTTCACTTTTCACTTTCATGCATTGGGGAAGGAAATGGCAACCCGCTTCGGTGTTCTTGCCTGGAGAATCCCAGAGGCGGGGAGCCTGGTGGGCTGCCGTCTATGGGGTCGCACGGAGCCGGACACGACTGAAGTGACTTAGTAGTAGTAGTAGTAATAGGTGACAACTTGGATTTGTGATTGGCATTTGAAGTGGGGAAACCCTGTGGAACCAAGCCCTTAACCTGTGGTGTCTGATGCCATCTCCAGGTATACAGTGTCCAAATCAAATTAAATCTGTAGGATGCCCGGTCCGTGTCCACTGCTAATACCAGAATTACTTGATGTGGGAAAACCTACCATATCTGGTGGCAGAAATATCAAGAATGAGAGGAGGAAGAGTTTCCACTCTATACTAAATTTTAGCAATTAATGTTACTTTATGTATGTGTTAAGGTTAGTTTTAAGTAAGGTAACAGTTCTCTAACTTAGATCCAAAGACCTTTCTGGTAACCAGAACCACTGTGTGGTCTGTTTTGGTTCAGATCCAGTGCACGTGCCAACATTACTCTGTCTGGGAAGAAGCGCAGAAAACTCCTCCAGCAGATCCGACTTGCCCAGAAAGAGAAAGCAGCCATGGAAGGTGAGGCTAGGGTCCGGAAGTTGGGGTGATGCAGCCTGGATTCATTCACGTTCTTTCATGTTTCCTCTTTTCCTTTGTTCAGTGGAAGCCCCTCCCAAGCCAACCAGGACTAGTGACCCACAGCCCAAATCAAAAAAGAAGACAAAAGCCCCCCAGGATGTAGATATGGAGGACCTTGAAGATAAGAACGAAATCTGAACCTCACACCCTTTCCACCAGAAGATTCTCAAGCTGGAGCCAAGAGGACTCGATGGTTATTTCAGATGATTTTGGAGAAAGCATTGCTCCTTTTCATTCTGCCTGTATTCCTCTTCCCTAAATGGCCTACTGACCTGCCCTGGAGGGATGTATTGAGAAAGAGAGAGTAGAAAAGAAAAATTGGAGAGGGAGTCCTAAGCAGTCAACTGCATTTGTAATAAAGGCCCCTCGTTCCCACTGAGATGTGTGTGATTAAATGTAGGAATTGGGATGGGAGAAAGAAAAGGGGCCGTGAGTGTGGAAACAAGACAACTGGAAAGCAGGACTCACAGTGCTTACTTGAGCAAAGGCAACAAGAAGTTAAGCTCCTTGGTGGCCCTGTCTCCCCACTGCCAAAATTTATGACAAAACTGAGGCTTATTGTATGTTGAGGTCCTTTAATGGACCAGAATCTGGTGGTCTGGAGTTGACTGATAAGAAAGTAAAGGAGAGAAAAAGAGGCTGATATTCCCTGGTTTACGCAGAAAGCCAATAAAGCCCCTGCACGGGGCTTGCTCTGTTCATGAAAGCCTCAGGCACCCTCTCAATGGGATGAAGGTGCAGAGCGCCTTCTGAGAGGGTCTTAGAAGCCCGGGCAGGAAAGTGAACTCAGAGAGCCTCTGTGCTCCAGGGGATCAGCCTGAAAAAGAGAGAAAGAGAAAGACACGGGGACCAGAGCTCTGATGGAGCAAAGGTGTTTTCATCAACATGGTGTGGGCATATATACTGTCTTACAAGGTAGTTGTTCTCAGCAAAGATAAAGATTAAAATTCCAGATTTACAAAACATAGGCGATTCATATTAAAGAGAGAGAGTTGTAAACAATCACTTTTACTTTATGGTTCACAAGAAGGAAGAGGGTACTTATCACCATATAGTAACACTAATGAAGGAAATGCCTGGATTCCTCAGTCTCAGGAGAGGCTTGCCTCTCCTCTTAATTCTTGAGTATTCAGGAATTAATAAGGAACAGAGAATTCCTGACAGATCCAAAACAGCACACAGGTAGCCTGTTAAATTATTCCTGACAATTGTAGAGATGTCACCTCCCCTCTATGACCAGGATGGACAAGTGACCGTGATTATCTCTGCTTCCATTGCTGATTATATTTTTAATAAAGTGAATATTATTTTTCCTTTTTTATGCTCAGAAACTCTGTTGGAAGCCAGGGCTGGGGTGGTTAATTAAAGTGAGAAGCTGAATGTACAGAGATGTGGTCACTGGGGAAAGAGCATACTCTCTCCTTGCCCTGTTTAATCATTGCAAGCTTCCTAGAAGAAGGGATTTTGAAAATTTCAAACCTTCAGTAAAGTTAAGAGACTAGCACAATGAGCCCTTATATATGCACTCTACCTTGGTTTACCAGTTTTTAACATTTCGCTTGCTTTGCTTGATCTCGCTGCTGCTGCTGCTAAGTCGCTTCACTCTGTGCGACTCCATAGACGGCAGCCTATCAGGCTCCTCTGTCCCTGGGATTCTCCAGGCAAGAACACTGGAGTGGGTTGCCATTTCCTTCTCCAATGCATGAGAGTGAAAAAAAGTCGCTCAGTCGTGCCCGAACCTTAGTGACCCCATGGACTGCAGCCCATCAGGCTCCTCTGTCCATGGGAGTTTCCAGGCAAGAGTACTGGAGTGGGGTGCCACTGCCTTCTTCGGCTTGATCTCCCTACCTGCTTGCAAATATGGTTGTTCAAGTACATATCATTGTCTTTGCTGACTCATTTGAAAGTCAGTTGCAGGTGAGATTTTTATCCCTAAAGCTGTTTCTATGTAGCCAAAACACCTAGGACACTTAACATTAGTGGAATAGCTAAAATTCAGTTTTTCATATTCAAATTTCCTCAGTTGTCCTACCAATATTCCTTATAACTGCTAAATGTTTCCTCAATCCAGAAACCATTAAGCATCACACATAGTATTTAACTGTCATGCCCCTTTAGTCTCCTTCAAATGAGAAGAGTACTCCTACATTGTCTTAGATGACTGGTATTTTTTGAAGAGTCCAGCTCAAATTAATAAAAGAGTATCTCACAATCTGGGTTTGTCTGAGTGTTTCTGTATATTTCCTCATCATTAGTTGTAGGTTAGGCATTTCTGGGAAGAATTTGATGTAGGATATTGTGTACTTCTCATGGGATATCATCAGGAAGTATGTGTTGACTGAAAAATACACAAGACTGAGGGCAGGAGGAGAAGGGGGCAGCAGGCTGAGATGGGGGGCTGGCATCATCAACTCAGTGGACATGAGTCTGAGCGAACTCTGGGTGATAATGAAGGACAAGGAAGCCTGGCGTGCTGCAGTTCGTGAGGCTGGAAAGAGTCGGACGTGACAGAACAACAAAAAGCTGAGAATTATGTTTGATTTGGCAGACTTGTGGAGGACTTAAAAGCCCAGAAGACAGCCGCTCAGATGACTCTGAAGCACTGCTCCTAAGAGGTAAGGGAGGAGCCAGGGTAGACAGTGTCTGTGAAAAAAATCAGGTAGTCAGGGATTCCCCTGGTGGTCCAGTGGCTAAGACTCTGAGCTTAGTCAATGGGGCCCTGCGTTATATCCCTAGTCAGGGAACTAGATCCCACTTGCTATAACTAAGACCCTGTGCAGCCAAATAAATAAATATTTTTAAAAATCAGACCATCAAAGATTATCATTAATTAGACTTTTCAGGACATCCCTGGTGATTCAGCAGTTAGTCCACACTTCCAATATAGTGGATGCAGTTTCCATCTCCGGTTAGGGAACGAAGATTCCCACAAGATAAACTTACAGTAAAACACTAGACCTCTCGAGTTAATGAATTTAGTACTCTTTTGTTTTTTCACTCTTTTGCTATGCACCGTAACTATGGCCAGTATCCTGTTCTTTTCCTTCCTGAATTCCCTCGGGGTTCACCTCTGGGGGTGGCTGCAGAGGTTGTCCTGGTTTGATGCCCAGAGACCCTTACGGAGACTCTAGTGGCTGACTGCTTGATGATCACGAGATTTTTTTTCTGATATGGCAGGCAGGCAACATTTTTTGTTCACATGTAATGTCAGTTTGTCTCATTGGTGCTTCTAATTGTTAAATGGGTATCTGTTAGATTTCTCCACTGTTAAAGTATTCTTTTCCTTTATAATTAATAACCAATCCATGGGGGCTTCCCTGGTGATCCAGTGGCTAAGATTCTGAGCTCCCAATGCAGGAGCCTGAGTTCAATCCTTGGTCAGGGAACTAGATGCTGCAACTGAAGATTCTGCATGCCACAACTAAGACCTGGCACAGCCAAATGAATGAATGAATAAATACATATTTTTTAAAAAAAGCAATCTATGAGTGATACTTTGAGACTGTATGATTTTCCTATTCCCAATGACATCGCAACAATGGTTTTAGCATCCATGCATCCATGTTACTCATTTGACATACTCTGTAAAGGAAACCCCTACTCTCTTTAAAAAAAAAAAAATCTCATTTAGGTTGTTTTTCAATGTTTTAATCATCTGTTACTATCAACTTTTCATGCTCAAAATCATACCAAACTGACCAGCCAGCCTCTTTAAGGAGGTTCCTGTGGCTTCCCTTGTGGCCCAGCTGGTAAAGAATCCTCCTGCAATGAGGGAGACTGGATTGGGTAGATCCCCTGGAGAAGGGAAAGGCTACCCACTCCAGTACTCTGGCCTAGAGAATTCCACGTATAGTCCATGGGGTCGCAAAGAGTTGACTGGGAAACTTTCACTTTCACTTTGTGTCCTTTGGGGCTTTCCAGGTGGCTCAGTGGTAAAGAATCTGCCTGCCAAGGCAGGAGACGCAGATGTGGGTTCGATCCTCGGGTTGGGAAGATCCCCTGGAGGAAATGGCAACCCACTCCAGTATTCTTGCCTGGAGAATCCTATAGACAGAGGAGCCTGGTAGGGTTGCAGAGTCAGACATGGCTGAGCTACAGAGCATGCATGGATGCTGTGTTCTTTTGGTACACCATCAGTATTTGAGCACTTCCTTGCTGACAGGCACAGTATGTTCCAGGCTCACCTGCTGCTTCTCCTGGGCTAAAACTTGGTATCAGCCATTTTCCCAGGGAAACAGTATTATGTCCAGTTTTGAATACAGAAAGGAAAAAATGCTAGTGTGAAACTGAACTGTATTCAAGTGAAGTAAAGGGGGGAGAAGCTGAGGGAAGAAGGAATGGCAGTTTCGCAGTTTCAGCATCTTGGTATCCCCATTACCCTGAATAATTTTCTTCTACCCCTATGCCTAAGGTGGGAAGGAGCTTGCTGAGTTCAAAGTAGAGTTTCTGTATCTGGTATTGTGCTAAGCTCTTAATACAAATAATCTGCAGTGATCTTTGCAAAAAGCTGGTGAGAAACATACCCATTTTACAGATAAGAAAAGGGGCTCCAAAACAGCTGAGTCACTTGCTCACAGTAACATTGCTATTAAATAGCTGACAGGAATCCAGAACTAACTCCAAAACAAGCACCCTCAGATTATGAAATCTTTAAGGGCAAGAACCACATAATAGTCTCATAGCTGGAAGAACTCCCCTGGTTCAAAAGTCACTTCTCACAGATCAAAAGTTGAGGCCGAGAGAAGGAAAGTGTTGGGTCCAAGTCTGAAGCAGAGCTGGCAGCAGAAACTGTCACATATTTACTCTCCTAGAACATACACATTTTATGAATGCTTGAACTTCTAAAGTCTAAGAACAAATATAGACCCACCAGAATTAATCATTTAGCTTTTAAAACACAGTCACAGGGCTTCCCTGGTGGCCCAGAGGTAAAGAATCTGCCTGCCATTGCAAGGGACGTAGTTTTGATCCCTGGTCCAGGAAGATCCCATATGTCAAGGAGCAACTAAGCCCATGCCCAACAACTATGGAACCTGTGCTCTAGAGCCCAGGAGGTGCAACTACTGAAGCCCAAATGTCCTAGAGCCCGTGTTCCACAATTAGAGAAGCCACTGTAACGAGAGGCCCTGCACTGTGAAGCCCACGATCTGCAATTACAGTAGCCCCTGCTTGCCAAAACTGGAGAAAAGTTTGTGCAGCAGTGAAGACCCAGCACAGCCATAAGTAAATAAAATTTTTAAAAACCCTATTTTAAAACACTGTCACTTCAAAGATACCTTTAGGACCTACCATCTGCTGTTCTTCTGACTCACACTTCCATTGAGAACAGTAAACTGTCTGGTTAATAAATGCCTCAGAATCTACTTTCCCTTCCTTTCATCTAAGCAACTATTAGGAACCTACTTAAAAAAAGACAACAAAAAACCCCCCCAAACCTACCAAGTGCCAGGCAGACACCATTGTATGTGATGACAGTGAAGCCTTTAACAAAAGTGGGAACTTCCTGTTGCTGAAGACTTATCTTCTGGAGTTGATTGAAGAAAGAAAAACAGCAATTGGATGTATAACATTTACCTACCATTGCAGACACCAAGTGCTATACAGTAATACTATTTCCTGGTTCCAATTTTCACAACAAGCCCCTGGAGTAAGTGTACTATTAACCATCGTAATTTCCAGAAAAGGAAGCAGGTACAGAAGGCAATGGCACCCCACTCCAGTACTCTTGCCTGGAAAATCCCACGGATGGAGGAGTCTGGAAGGCTGCAGTCCATGGGGTCGCTAAGAGTCAGACATGACTGAGAGACTTCACTTTCTCTTTCCACTTTTATGCATTGGAGAAGGCAATGGCAACCCACTCCAGTGTTCTTGCCTGGAGAATCCCAGGGTCGGGGGAGCCTGGTGGGCTGCAGTCTATGGGGTCGCACAGAGTCCCATATGACTGAAGCAACTTAGCAGCAGCAGCATAGACAGCTTAACTGAAGCACACAGTGCATTAGAGGAATAGCTGGAATTTGATCTAGATAGGGAGAAGGCAATAGCAACCCGCTCCAGTACTCCTGCCTGGCAAATCCCATGGACGGAGGAGCCTGGTAGGCTGCAGTCCATGGGGTCGTTAGGAGTTGGACACGACTCAGTGACTTCACTTTCACTTTTCACTTTCATGCATTGGGGAAGGAAATGGCAACCCACTCCAGTGTTCTTGCCTGGAGAATCCCAGGGACGGGGGAGCCTGGTGGGCTGCTGTCTCTGGGGTCACACAGAGGCGGACACGACATGACTGAAGCGACCTAGCAGCAGCAGCAGCAGATCTAGAAGGACGGGTTGGAGAACGGTCTATTGATAAGGAGTATTAGGTCCTCAGAAAGTTACCAAACTTTCTGCTGTAGGTGGGGGAAGGTTCCTCCTCTGGGAGACTGGGGAGCCTGAGAAGGTTCGTGGTGACAACTTAGGGCTGGGAGAACACCTTCAGCGTGGCCAGCCCCATTTATTTCAGGCTTCCTCCCGTTCATCTCTTTTCTGGTCTTCTCTTCATCTTCTTTTAGGGGTTTTCTCTCTTCTTTCCGCTTCTCCCCCTTCCTTTCTCCTTTAACTGCTTTTTCACTTTGTCTCTGGTTACTGATTAAAAAGGTTTCCTATCCTAGTGCTTCCTTTGAAAAAAACCTCGAGAGTTGAACATTTTGTATTTTTGGCTTTTAGGAAAATTAATGAAATCCAATTAAATGGTCTCAGATAGCTTTAGTGAAGTGAAGTCNCGCGGCCAGGCCTCCGAGAATTCAGCCTGCTGCCCTGAGGCCCCGAGCCGGGCTGAAAGCACCCTAGCCGGCAGTCTTGCTTTCCACTGCCCTTGCCCTTCTCTCGAGAGGCCCGGACCCTGCCCTGCCCTGGTCTTCACGTGGACACCATCCCTGGCTTGTTCGGTGTTCACGGTCGTTGGGCACGGCTGGGGCAGGATCTCGCAAGTTCACAGTCGACCTGGATGATGTTGCTCAAACACAACAATGATTTGGTCTGCGTTCTCTAGTTAATATTATGGAAAAAACGGCTTGAAACAGTCAATCAGCGCCACAAAGTATTTACCAGGATCTAACGGATGTATTAGGGTGGGGAGAGGCGTGTACTGTTGGCAGCACTGGAAAAACATGGATCGTAAATTCTATTCTGGAAACGTGTGATCTGAAACAATAAACGGGTGCACCTTTCCCTGCGACTCATTCCTAATCTTGACTTGTGACCACCTCTTGCTCAGAGGCGTTCGAGGTCTTCCGGAGTTCTTAGGGCCTTCCAACAGGTTACATCTGAAAAATCTTCAGAAACCCTATCCACGTTGGCATCTCTCCAAACCCATTTTATAGATATTGCAAATAAGACTCCAAAAAGTATTTAACTCATGTACTTCTGCTTACTTCTGCTTTGGGCTGGTATAGACATGGGGTCAGTGGCTCAGAGTCGGCTCCAGTCACTCCTGCTTGTGGGGAGGGGGGAGGGGCGCACATGCCTTGCTTTTGAGTTATCTGGCAGCATTTCTTCTGCTTGTTTTGCTGCTCCTTGTTCCTACTTGGCCTATTAAACCACAAAGTCTGGTGTTTCCCTCACCTTTCTGTCTGGCCTGGTATGCTTTGCCCTTTCTTCTGGAACTGGAGGGCTTACTCTGTTCCATAATCTTCCTAGTGAGTTTCTTTACCTTTAGCTTTCCAGCTGATACCAAGGCTAGTGGTAGATATCATGTGTTTAGTAGGCCCTACTCTCTGGCTACCCTGTTAGCAAGTAGCAGAGTTTGAGTGGTGAGAAGTCTGTGTTTTGTTTTTCCCTCTCCTATATGGAACACTCTCAAAATGTGCTCCTGGATCAGTCACTGGGGAAAAACGCAGATTCCCTGGGACCCAGGAATTTTCATTTAACATTCACTGCTCATAATTCTTAACACTAAAGTTGGAGAATGCTTGTTTAGAATGTACTCAGAATGGAGAATATATCCTTAACAAACTAACTTGCTTAAATAAGCCTGTTAGCCCCTTGTCTGTCCTTTGATAGCACGTTGGGGAAGTGGCAGGTTTGTAGTAACCTTTGGCTGATGGTCCTCAGTGAGGCGGCCCTGCTGGTGGTTGGGGCTGTGTTGTACAGCATGCAGTACCTGAGCCCCGGAGTCACACAGAGTTCAATCCTGCTGGCACCTCATACTGTGTTCAGTCTTGGATGAATTATTAAATCTTTTGTGTCTCTTTTATGTGCTCATCTGAGATAAATTCCAATCCTACATTCACCAAGAAAACGAAGGGAAAAGAGTTAGTGCATTAAAAAGTTGGTCCTGAACACTGGTTGCCTGTTAGGACTGTTTTGTTGTTGTTTAGTCGCTGTGTCGTGTCCAACTTTCAGGACCCCATGGACTGTAGCCTGCCAGGCTCCTCTGTCCATGAGATTTCCCCGGCAAGAATACAGGAGTGGGTCACCATTCCTTCTCCAGGGGATCTTCCCCACCCAGGGATTGAACCCACATATCCTGCATTGCAGGCAGATTCTTTACCACTGAGCTGCTCTGAAAACTTTAGAATTATTTAGGGGAGTTTAACATCTGATGCCCAGGTCGCACTTCAGGCCAGTTAGATCAGAACTTTGAGGTGAGACCTGGGCATTGACACTACTGAAAACTACAGATAGAGTTAAAAACTATATAATGCAGTTACCCAGGCTCCTAGATGTATATTAGGATTCCGTACAAGTTGAAAGTGAAAGTAGCTCAGTTGTATCCGACTCCTTGTGACCCCATGGACTATACAGTCCATGGAATTCTCCAGGCCAGGATATTGGAGTGGGTAGGTAGCCTTTCCCTTCTCCAGGGAGTCTTACCAATCCACCGATTGAACCCAGGTCTCCCACATTGCAGGCGGATTCTTTATCAGCTGAACTACAATGGAAGCCCAGTACAGATTAGCTCTTGTTATTCTTTTCAAGCTCAGGTGGTGGTAATGGTGACTTATGTCAAAGATACTGGAGTGGAGGTCTGAGGAGCAGGATGGTTAGCGTGTTAGGGATGTTAGGATCCCAGGAAGTGTGGCCAGCAGCCTAGCTGAGCGTACATCTTTAACTTTTTCACTGTCACTGCCCCCAGCATCTTGCCCATGGAAAGGCATGGCTTAACTTTGTTTCTTTGTTCTACACGTATGATACCACCACCTCCCCTGGGACTGGCTGTTACTGTGCCTTTCCTCCCAGAGGCTGATGTAACCTGAGTCAATACCTGGCCTCTGAAGGCCAAGGATCCTTTGTCCACTTCCTCTGCCTTTTGAAGGGAAGGTGTGAGTGAGCCAACTCCTCAGGCCTTACACTTAACCTTGGGCCCAGTTTGCCTTTTGCTGTTTAGTGGGAGTCTTAGCTTGCTCCCCTTTTAGGGTTTTGGTGGGAAAAGGGCTTTACCTCTGAAGTGGGGCCCTTTCTGACCCTGCTCTGATTATTCCCTCATTGTTCTTTTCCTTCTAGGTCTTGGACCGCTTTGGTACTGGCTTGTTTAGGGGTCTGTCTGGGAATTACCTTTGCTGTGGATAGAAGCAACTTTAAGACCTGTGAAGAGAGTTCCTTCTGCAAGTATGATATTTCTGGGAGACTGGAATGGAAAGTAGGGTAATATGGGAGGTGTCTGGCAGGTGAGGTAGCGTGGGTCACTGCAGCTGATAGAAGGACTAAGGGACCTTGGGGAGCCCTACTCCCTTCTCAATTGTTTCACTTGACAGGAGGCAGCGAAGCATACGGCCAGGCCATTCCCCCTACCGAGCCTTACTGGACTCTCTGCAGCTTGGTCCTGATGCGCTTACAGTCCATCTGATCAACGAAGTCACCAAGGTCAGGGGAGAAAAGGAAGAGTCAGATGGGGGTGGAGAAAGGCCGGGGGGAATTGGGGAAGGGGAAACCTATGGCCCACATCCCATGCCATCTAACCATGGGACTTTTACTTTGTGAGGAATTCAGGTCTCAGATCCCTTAGGCAAAGGGCTAGAAGTAGGAGATCCCCTCAGAAGAGAAGTGGGTTCAGAGGGCATTCCTTGGTCTAGCTCTTCCTTTCTCCACTCCCTAACCTCTGCCCCCACAGGTGGTGTTGGTGCTGGAGCTCCAAGGACTTCAAAAGAACATGACTCGAATCAGGATCGATGAACTCGAGCCCCGGCGGCCCCGATACCGTGTGCCGGATGTGCTGGTGGCCGATCCCCCCACAGCTGGGTAAGTTTCCCCTGAGAAACGTAGCCACCTCCATGGCCCTTTCCTCCTTCCTGAGGAACCTTTATTTGGCAGCTGGCTTTCTTTTCCACATTGGGATAATAGATGAAGAGCACCTTGCTGCTCTCCTCAACCCTCCTTCATCTCTTCCTTTGTTTCAGTTGTTTTCTCTGTCGATTGATTGGCTGAGCCACGTGGCTTGTGGGATCTTAGTTCCCCTACCGGGATTGAATCTGCACCCTCAGCAGTGAAAGCAGAGTCTTAGCTGCTGGACCGCCAAGGAACTCCCTTGCTTGGTTTCTCTTTCACTCTTTATCTTTGTGCATTCAGCAGACAAATAAACAGCCTTCTCAGTATAAGAGGAAATCAGCAAGGCCGTGGAGCTTGCCTTCCAGGAATACAGCGTCTGTGATTGGCTCCTCCCTTCCCTTCCTGTCCTGTCCCACTGTCTTGTCTTGTCTATTTCTTCTCTTTTCTTTTCTGTTGTCTTTTTTTTCTTTCTTCCCTCCTCCCTCTCTCCCTCCCTCATCTCTTTCTCCCCAGATATTCAGGATAGGATTATTCAAGTACTCGGGCCATGACACACTGTCATGATTCCATGCATGGCTCTCTGTTAAGTATTTAACTAGAAAATAACATGATAAACCCTTCACCCAACCCAAACACATACATCTTACTACCCCGTACCCCTGACTCCTTCAGAGGTGACTGTTACTCAAAAGTTTATTACTGCCTTGGTTTTTTGTTCTCACAGTTACGTTGTGTGTATATGTGTATAAACACAGATACATATACGTACATACATATGTGCACGTGCCTAAGCGATCAATTATGTGATTTTGTTTGTTTTTGAGCTTTTGTTTGTTTTGAGCTTTGCAGGGAAAGTATTTTAGTAAACGAGGTCTTCGGGGATTCCCTTTTTTTCACTTACGTATTTAACTCTGTTGCATGTAGCTTTAGAAGTTCATTTTTACTGCCGTATAGTATTATGTTACACGAATATTTCCCAACTTAGTTTCTCCGTCTCTGTGTTGATGGGCGTTTGGGCTCTTTCCAGCGCTGTGCTCTTCACAGTGTTGGCTTGCACGGTCTTGTCTGTGTCTCCTGTCTGCCTGTGCAGAAGTTTCACTGTGACATATAGCTAAGAGAAGAACTCAGAGTGTAGAGTATGGCAATAGTCAACTTTCCAAGATAAAGCCAAAGCGGCTTGCCAGTTTACACTTCCACCAGCAATATATGAGACTTAGGAACTGCATCTCCTCCACCCCTTGGTACTATCGGACTTAATTTTTGTCGGTGGAGGGCTGTAGGATGATACCATGTGGTGGTCTTGGCTTGCTTGTCTTTCCAGTTTATTAATGACACACTGAGCATGTCCTCATCTTCGTATGTTTATCTGTCAATCTGGTTTACTATTCTGTGAATTGAAGTTTACGGCTCTGCTCATTTTCCTTTCATGTGGTTTGTCTTGGCTGATTTGTAGAAATTCATTAGTCTTGATACCAGTTCTTTATTATGTACATGTTTTACAGCTGTATTTTCCTGGGTTGTAGCTTGTCTTTTCACTTTTCTAAAATTATAGAATAATTTTAGATTTATAGGAAAGTTTCAAGAATATTATGAGGCTTCCTCTATACCTTGAATTCCTATTTTCCCCCGTTTTTTAATGTCATTGTTGAATGTTTGTCATGCCTAATGAATAGATTGTTATTGTTAACTAAAGTTCTTAAAAAAATTTTTTTTAAATTTTGTTTTCATTTTTTTTTAGTTGAAGTGTAGTTGATGTACAATATTATGTAAGTTACAGGTGTATAATATAGTGATTCGCAGTTTTTAAAGGTCTTACTCTATTTATAGTTACTGTAAAATACTGATGAAATTCTCTGAGTTGTACAGTGTATCCTTGTAGCTTAAAGTCCTTGTATCCTTGTAGCTTTATTGTTTCCTTAGTTTTTTTTTTTGCCCCCCCCNAATTTTGTTTTCATTTTTTTTTAGTTGAAGTGTAGTTGATGTACAATATTATGTAAGTTACAGGTGTATAATATAGTGATTCGCAGTTTTTAAAGGTCTTACTCTATTTATAGTTACTGTAAAATACTGATGAAATTCTCTGAGTTGTACAGTGTATCCTTGTAGCTTAAAGTCCTTGTATCCTTGTAGCTTTATTGTTTCCTTAGTTTTTTTTTTTGCCCCCCCCCCCCCCCCCCGTTTCCTTAGTTTTTAACCTAATGTCTTTTTTTCTGCCGGAAAAAAAGTTGTGAAGTCTGCTTAGACTCCTCTAGATTGGGACAGTTTCTCAGACTTTTTTCTTGTTTTTGACTACCCTTAAGGTATCTTATCAATAAACCAAAATTCTGAAGTTTATGGTGTCAGGTATATTAGTCTGGTATTCCCAGTTTCTGAGTTGTGTTTAAATAATCTGTACCTCAGAGTCAGAAAAACATTTCTTTGTATTTTCTTCTAAAGATTTTACTTGAAAATTTTAAGTCATAATCTGTCTGGAGTTGTATCTGAAATGAGACAGGATTGTGATACCATTTGTTTCCTCTGCAGAAAATGTGCTTTTCCTATTATTGTTAACGTTTTTCCTCCTGACCTCACTGAACTGCCACGATGTCTATTATACTTCAAAGTTCTGAGTGAGCCTGGGTCTGTTTCCAGGCTCTTTATTTGGTTCCTTTGGTCGAACTTGTCTGCCCCTGTACTGTTCACCACACTTCCTGTGTGGCTCTTAGCACGTGCCCCTCTTCTCAGTGTCATGACTACTCTTGGCACCCTGCACGTCCTTAGATCCTTTTTGATCTCTTTCTTAGGCTGTCTGTCTCTGGCCGGGATGACAACAGTGTGGAGCTCACCGTCGCTGAGGGACCCTATAAAATCATCTTGACGGCACGGCCATTCCGCCTTGATCTGCTGGAGGACCGCAGCCTTCTGCTCAGTGTCAATGCCCGAGGACTCTTAAATTTAGAGCACCAGAGGACCCCCAGGGTCTCGTGAGTACAGGGGTCAAGCACTGAAGGAGACCTAGAGTGAAAGAACCTAGAGGTGTTGCGGGTCTGGCACCGGGGCCCTGGGAGGAGACAGGGACAGTGCTGCCAGGTGGGGTGGGGGCTGGGAGAGACTGACCAGCGGGGGGAGGACGAGACCTGGCTCGACGTTTTCTCCATCTCCTGTGCAGACCAGGAGGCAGCCACATTGTCCGTTGTCTGTACCTGGGCACCTCCTCGGGGAGGCCTGCCTAGGTCTGCCTTTCCCTCTTCCCCCTCTCACCATCACATTTCCCAGATTTATTTTCTTCCTTTTTTTTTTTGGTTTTTGTTTTGTTTTTTTGGTTTTTGTTTTTTATTTCTTCCCCTGCCCCATCTCTGGAAGTTTGTCGACTGAAACTCACTTTTATGTTTCTGTTTTTGTGTTGGTTTTGTGCCTCCTTTTCCCCTTCCCTACCCATCTCCTCCTGCCCCAGTTTCTCGGATAAAGTTAGTCTCACGCTCGGTAGCATTTGGGATAGGATCAAGAACATTTTCTCTAGGTAAATCCATGACCACTGGTACTGTATCTGTTCCTCTGCCCTTACCCGCCCTTCATTCTGGCCCCCAAGGAAGGTGCCCAGACCTTTCAGGCCCTGCCCTTCATTCGCCCATTTACCCCAGCTATATGGTCTCTGGTTCCTGTCCCCCATCCCCCTAGCTGGGAGCCCCCTGGGAGAAGGAAGATGAAATGTTGAATGTCCTTGAGGAGTGTAGGGAGCTTCTTGCTTTGCCAGAGGGTGGAGAGATGCTGCCTGTTGCTGGGGTTCCTGGCTCTCAGCTGGCATGCACTGAGGCCCTGGGCAGAGCTGTTTGCCAGCTGCCCTTGAAAGCATTCTTTGGCACAATCTCTTGTTTTAAGTCCCTGCATATGAGCCTGACCATGTGTAGAGGCTTGACCATGGTTGTGACTCACTTGCCTTTGCAAAACCCTGTGTCAGGAGGGGCTGAGGCCCAGTGAGGGAAGATGGGGCCAGGGTCTCTTGGCAGAGGCAGCAGGGCCAGGACTGGTGTTCCGAACCGACGGCCTTGAGCCTGCCTGCCTGTCTCTTCTGGAACGCTGGCAGAGGCTGGTGGTTGGGCCTGTGTTTGGAAGGCACCTCCAGGTGGCATTTACTTCTCATTTCCCTTTCTCATGTCTCCCCATCCTCTGCACACTTATCTGCTCACTGGGGTCCCTCTCCAAGCTTTAACATTCAGTCCCTTCCTCCAATGCCTTCGTTCCTTTGGACCCTTGGCTCTCTATTCCCTCACCCCTCCTTCCACTAGCCCCTCGTCCCCGCCCCCTCTGGATTGGAGCAGACAGCTCTCCTACCTTCCAGGCAAGGATCAAAAGAACCAGCTGAGGGCGATGGGGCCCAGCCTGAGGAAACACCTGGGGATGACGGCAAGGCAAGTCGGTGAGGGTGGGTAGTTGGAGCACAGGGCTGGCTGGGAGGTCGGAGAGGAAAGGGCCACAAGAAATTTGAGCTTAGTCTTGCCATTAGGGATGGGATTTAGAAAACAGGGAAGGAAAGAGCGAGAACTGGTGTGTGATTGGGCAGTGGTCCATTTTCCTCCTTCTAGCCAGATGAGACCCAGGGGAAGCCAGAGCATGATGAGCCAGGAGCCTGGGAAGAGACGTTCAAAACTCACTCTGACAGCAAGCCTTACGGTAGGGGCTGGGAGAGCCTGGGGCAGGGGCGCAGGGAGTCCTCATCAAGCAGCAGCTCCGGAGCTTCTCTTTTGCTTCTCTTCCAGGCCCCATGTCTGTGAGTTTGGACTTCTCTCTGCCAGGCATGGAGCATGTGTATGGGATCCCCGAGCATGCAGACAACCTCAGGCTGAAAGTCACCGAGTGAGTCCTGCAGTGACATCAAGGTCGGGGGAGGGAACGGGTCAGAAGTCAGGACTGTGGGAAATGTGCATACAGATCGGATACTCTGGATGAGCCTGGATCACTTCCCATGCCCTGGGCACCTTTGGCAGTCAGATTTTCTGCTTGGAGGAAGGGCAGAGGGGCCAGTGTTTATCCTTTGTCTTTGTCTGTGGGCTGGGGGCTGTATGTGCCACGGTCAAGGGCTGGTCTGTGTCTGCCTGCAGGGGTGGGGAGCCGTATCGCCTCTACAATTTGGATGTGTTCCAGTATGAGCTGTACAACCGCATGGCCCTGTATGGGTCTGTGCCTGTGCTCCTGGCACATAGCCCCCTTCGGGACCTAGGCATCTTCTGGCTCAACGCTGCAGAGACCTGGGTTGACATATCCTCCAACACTGCTGGGAAGGTGAGACACAGACGTGGGGAGGGATCAGTGGGCCTAGAGCCAGATGTACGTGCTGGGCCATTTGCTCTGAAGAGGCTGGTAGGATGGCCTGTCTGGATACCTGTTGGGGATTGGGTGAGAGATGGGCCTTGGCCTCGTGAGCAGCATATGAGTTCCCCAGTCACTCCCAGAAGACACACACCCATGGGGAAGGTGTTTCCCTTCCTTCATTTATCATCAATATGTTTATTATTGAATTTGCAATAAGAGCTAGACCCTTTTATCCATGTGGGGAATATACTGTATGTTGAGTTAGGAAAGGAAGAGAACAGAGGTTAAATAGATAACAGGTCTAGATGAGCTCAGTGGTAAGTGCTGTGAAAGAAATACAGCAGTTGTGGGGGAGGATGGGCAGGGCTGCTTGTGAAGGGGCTGAGGGAAGCCTCACTGAGGAGGTGACGTTTAACCCCAGCCCGAAGTGGCTCAAGGAGCCTGCTGTGAGAGCGCTGAGGAGAGCACTGGCCTGGGAGGCAGGAGGGTGGGGTCAGACCCTTCTCTGGTCCTCCCTGCAGACCCTGTTTGGGAAGATGCTGGACTACCTGCAGGGTTCTGGGGAGACTCCACAGACAGACGTTCGCTGGATGTCTGAGAGCGGCATCATTGACGTCTTCCTGATGCTCGGGCCCTCTGTCTTCGATGTCTTTCGGCAGTACGCTAGTCTCACAGGTATGTGGTCCCCTCTACTGCGTGCAGCCTGCTCTCCTGAGCCTTGTCTCCCGGAGACAGGTGACTGAGCGTTTTCAACAGTCCTGTGCCTCGGGCTGTTCTCTGGCCTGGTCCTCTTGTATCTCCCTGAATTTCCGGGCATCTCCATTGGCTCCAGGTTGAGCCTGACCCCGCTGTGACCCCATCCCCCCCACCCCGAACCTGCAGGGACCCAGGCATTGCCCCCGCTCTTCTCCCTCGGCTACCACCAGAGCCGCTGGAACTATCGGGATGAGGCTGATGTTCTGGAAGTGGATCAGGGCTTCGATGATCACAACCTGCCTTGCGATGTCATCTGGCTGGACATTGAGCATGCTGATGGCAAGCGGTATTTCACCTGGGACCCCAGCCGTTTCCCTCAGCCCCGAAATATGCTTGAGCATTTGGCCTCCAAGAGGCGGAAGGTAAGAGGGCTGCAGCCATGGTTGGTTTTCTCAGGCACGATATCCCTGGAGAGCTCTGACTGCCCGTGGTCCTTGCCCACAGCTGGTGGCCATTGTGGACCCCCACATCAAGGTGGACTCTGGCTACCGTGTACATGAAGAGTTGCAGAACCTGGGTCTCTATGTTAAAACCCGGGATGGCTCTGACTACGAAGGCTGGTGCTGGCCAGGTAGGTGGGTCCAGAAACGAGGGGGGACAATTGGGAGACCAGGGAGCTTGCGTGGAGGCCGGTTTGCCCTTCATGGGTTGAAAGCCATCCTTGACTTTTAGGTGCAGCTGGTTACCCTGATTTCACCAATCCCAAGATGAGGGCCTGGTGGGCTAACATGTTTCACTTTGACAATTACGAGGTACGGCAGCCTGTCTTTCCCATGCTACTTCTTGGAGTCAGTCTCTGCCTGCCAACCCTGCTGTGGTTGGTTGCTTGTAAGATATCAGAGCCCTTGATGATCCTGGGAGGACCCAGAGAGGTGCATCGTTCTGGACTTCCAGGAGCTCTGTGCTCACACTGTTTGTCTTCTTCCTCCCCCTGTCCTCTGTTCCCATTGTCCGCCTTGTGATCTCAGGGCTCGGCTCCCAACCTCTATGTCTGGAATGACATGAACGAACCTTCTGTGTTCAACGGTCCTGAGGTCACCATGCTCAAGGATGCCCAGCACTATGGGGGCTGGGAGCACCGAGACGTGCATAACATCTACGGCCTCTACGTGGTAAGGGACTGAGGAGAGACCGAGGCCCGAGAACTGGTGCTGACGCCAGCTGGTTTTGCCCCTTACCACCGCTCTTTCCTGTTCTGCAGCACATGGCGACCGCGGAGGGCCTGGTGCTGCGTTCCGGGGGCATCGAACGCCCCTTTGTCCTGAGCAGGGCTTTCTTCGCTGGCTCCCAGCGCTTCGGTAAGATTTGGAGGAGAGATTTGGCAGAGGGACCTAGGTCTGGATCTAGGGGAGGTCTGTCCATGCGGCCATCCTTTGAGTGGTGCGCTTCCTTCCAGCTGTGCGTTTAAAGGGAGGCAGGGCATGCGGTGGCCAGTCCCTGTGTGAGTGCTCTGGTGAACTCTGCCACTTTCAGCAGGACGCTGGGGGCCCCAGAGCAGGTGTGACAGGTCAGAGAGGTCAGCTGTTTTACAGGCCAAGCCCTTCACGGTACGTAAACTCCCTCCCTCCTCTCCTCCTCAGGAGCCGTGTGGACAGGGGACAATGCTGCTGAATGGGACCACATGAAAATCTCGATTCCTATGTGTCTCAGCTTGGGGCTGGTAGGACTTTCCTTCTGTGGAGGTGAGAGGAGAGGAATTTGGGGCCTTGGTTTGGCGGGAGCGGGACGAGGTAGAGGGCACAGACGGACCCTTGGCTTGAGCAGAGAAGTGATAGTCCAGGCCGGGGCCTTGGGGGTGCCCCTCGGCCCTCCCTCACCCTCTTTCCACCTTGCTTTCTCCCTCCCCGCAGCGGACGTGGGCGGCTTCTTCAGAAATCCAGAGCCGGAGCTGCTTGTGCGCTGGTACCAGGTGGGTGCCTACCAGCCCTTCTTCCGGGCTCATGCCCACCTGGACACCGGTCGGCGAGAACCGTGGCTCTTACCGTCGCAGTACCATGGCATGATTCGAGATGCCCTGGGCCAGCGATACTCCTTACTGCCTTTCTGGTACACCCTCTTCTATCAGTCTCATCGCGAGGGGATCCCGGTCATGAGGTAAGGCATTCACTTGGGTCTGTGGAGAGTGGACTGAGGTGGCTGGGAGACAGCGGGGACGGGGCTCCAGCTCTGGGCTCTTTTCTTCATTCGCCGGGGGCTTGTAAAGGAGGGAAATCTGATTGCAAAGGGAAGAGTGAGAGGAGACCCATGGGGATGAGTAGCAGTAAACGTCCCTGAGTGCTTCCGACAAGGCAGGCGTCATCCGTCACGACCCGCAGAGCCTGAAACAAGTTAGACAAGTGTCCCATCCTTGTGAGGAAGACAGAGACGTGCTGACAAATATATAAATACGAAAATTGCCAACACTGACAAGCTGTTTGTAGAAAGTAGAATGCCGTAATGGAATTAAGTTCCACAAACAGGCCATGTAAAGATGAGGCCTGTCTGATGAGTAAGACAGCCACTTGTGATCCAAGAATGTTCCAAGCAGGAGAGATTGCAAGTGCATACATACGAAATGGAAACCAGTTTGGTGTGTTCCAGCAGTAGGAAAAAAACCTGTGTCTCAGGGGTAACGAACCAGAGGGAGAGCCAGTTGAGGTGCAGTGGAAAATACGACCTGATCCTGGAGGGCCTTTTAGGCCAGGATGATAAAGTGGCCACTAGAAGGTCACTCGGCAGAACATTTTCCAGAAGGAGCCGGGGAGGAGGCAGCAGGGAGGTGGGTTGGGAAACCAGATGTCTGGTCCAAGGTTAGGTTGCATAGCTGAAGCCTTACTGGCTGCCAGATCCGGGTCTTAAACCCTGTGCTCTTCTTATTGCCAGTTCCTAGGGTAGCATCTTTGACTTCCACCAAAATAGCAGGTGTCTTCCTTTCTTGTCTTGCTTCTTTCCTAGGCCCCTGTGGGTGCATTATCCTAAGGATGTGACCACTTTCAGTATAGATGATCAGTTCCTGCTTGGTGAGAAACGAGGACAGTTAGTGGTGGGTTGGGGTAGGGATGAGAAGAAGCAAACACTGTGGGGCATACGTCTGCGGATGTGCAGGAAGGGAGGAGGGTCAGAGGCCGCTGGTGCAAGGGGGCAGGTGCTTTAGGGCTCCCTCTTTGGGAATCGATCCCCCCAATTCAGAGTGGATTCTGCCGTGTTTTAGGGGATGCATTGCTGGTTCACCCTGTATCGGACTCCGAGGCTCATGGTGTGCAGGTCTATCTGCCTGGCCAAGGGGAGGTGAGTTAAGGAAGGGCATGGTGGGGAAAGAAGGTAGCAGTCAGAGAGAGTGAAGAGAGCGGGGTCCTCTGTGCAGCGAGTGACCGAGGCTATCTTCTGCACCCACAGGTGTGGTATGACGTTCAGAGCTACCAGAAGTATCATGGTCCGCAGACCCTGTACCTGCCTGTAACTCTAAGCAGTGTGAGTATGCCTGGCCCAGCTGCCAGCTCTGTGTGCCTCTAGGTTTCCAGAAGGGGAGAGAGTGTGTATGCTGGAGTCCAGCTCCTCAGGGGGCACAGACTTGCAAGAGGTACAGCACCGCTGCTTCACCCCAGCACTGGTCTTGCCTAGATCCCCGTGTTCCAGCGTGGAGGGACCATCGTGCCGCGGTGGATGCGAGTGCGGCGTTCTTCAGACTGCATGAAGGACGACCCCATCACTCTTTTCGTCGCACTCAGCCTCCAGGTGAGCGCCCGGGCAGGGAGCCCCACCTCCATCTGTCCACCCTCCTGGGAGGCAGTCCCCCAGGGCAGGTGCCCCTCACTCCCTCTGGGGCTCAGGCTCTCACCTGTCCCACTTCCTGCTCAGGGTACGGCCCAAGGAGAGCTCTTTCTAGATGATGGGCACACGTTCAACTATCAGACTCGCCATGAGTTCCTGCTGCGTCGATTCTCATTCTCTGGCAACACCCTGGTCTCCAGGTAGGGAGGAAGAGCTTTCTTCCTTGGCAGCCATTGCAGGAGGAGGAGGCTGGGTCCTGGGATGCGCACAGGTCACTGTGCTCTCCTGTTGTGACCTTGCTCTGCTCTCCTCTTTCCTGCTCTGATAATTGCTTTCCTGCTTGGTGTCCATTTTTGCTTCCTCCAGCTCCGCAGACCCCAAAGGCCACTTTGAGACACCAATCTGGATTGAGCGGGTGGTGATAATAGGGGCCGGAAAGCCAGCAACCGTGGTACTCCAGACAAAAGGTAAGTGATCTGGCCTCTGGGTTGGGGACCCACACCTACGGGAAAGTAATTGCTGTTGATCCTGGCACTCTTTCTTCCTCCTCCATCAGGATCTCCTGAAAGCCGCCTGTCCTTCCAGCATGACCCTGAGACCTCAGTGTTGATCCTGCGCAAGCCTGGCGTCAACGTGGCATCTGACTGGACTATTCACCTGCGATAACTGAAGGGATGTTGGGGTGGGGTGTGAGGGTCGTGACAGTTACTCTTCTTTCTGCCCTGGAGTTTGACCTTCCCCAGGCTTCACCTTTCTGATCTCAAGATCCAGGTTCTGCCAGCATCTGGGCAGGATGAGAGGGCTGTCCCTGGGCTCTGAATTTGTGATCTCTCAACCTCTCCCACCCCATTGACACTAAATCTCCCTTCATCTCCAAATATCCTCTTGCTCTAACTGGAGCACGTTCACCTGTGAAGACCTGGGGATCACAGGGGTCTTGCTGCCCTTCGCTTTCTTTTGGGAGCCCTCAGTCTCCTCCACACCCTCTCCATTTGTTTCCCTTGCGTGTTGATGCCATTTCTTGGAAGAAGATGATGGCAGCTTTTGGCCTCCTCTTCTCCTTCCCCTTCCTTCCCCACCAAACTGCGCCTCCCTCCTTTTATTTCTTCTTCCTGGTTCTTCTCTGTTGTCAGCCCTCCCCTGATACACTGGGACCACCCCTTACCCTGAGAAGGGATGAATGGATCAAAGGAGTGAGGTTGCTGGAAATCGTTCTCTTCCCTGGCATCCCAACCTTTCCTCTCCCCGCTTCTATCTAGAGCTGCTGCGGTTCTGACAGGGGCATTCTATCTCCCCTGTCCCTTGGGGGAAAGAAGTTGATACTCCTCAAGAGGGGGGTGGGCAAGACTTCTTTTGCCTCCTAAAACTTTGTCCCCTTGAGGGGCATTCAAGATGGAGAAATCAGTTGTGCTTTCGTGGAATCACGGTCACCTGTATTTATTGCTGGGAGGAGGCTGAGGGTGGGGAACATGATCATGTATGCCCAGGGCTGGCCCAAGGCCCTGGGTAGTGGGTGGGGGAGAACTCACTGGGGACAAGCGGGGGGGTTAATTTGTGGGAATTTTTTTTTTTACTTCCTTTTGGCCCCCAGCTGTGACAGGTTTTGATAAAAGGAGAAACAATAAAGAGAGAAACCATTAGTTACTGTTGGTGTCTGGATTCGAGTTCTGGCCTGAACCACAGACCCTTAAAAGCCCAAGGACCGGACATTTTCAGCCTATGCCTCATTGGTTGAGCAGAATGAGTGAGTGCAAGCCTTCATTAGCTTGCATGATGGCCAGTATATCACGAAGGAACCCAGCAAGATCGTCAGACTTCAGTGGGCCTAGTTCATAGTGGTGACTAGAGCTAATGGGGTCCCTCTAGAAATAGCTGTATGTTAGATGTTCTCACACTTAAGACTGCTTTTTTTTTTTTAATTTATTTTTGGCTGTGCTGGGGCTTCACTGCTGCGTGGACTTTTCTTTAGTTGTGGAGACTGGGGGCTACTCTTCATTGCAGTGCATGGGCCTCTCATTATGGTGGCTTCTCTTGTTGCAGAGATGGGCTCTAGGGTGCTCAAATTTCAATAGTTGTCGCTCGTGGCCTCAGTAGTTGCAGTTACCAGGCTCTAGAGAACAGATACCATGGTTGTACTGCACAGGGGCTTAGTTGCTCAGCATATGGGATCTTCCCAGACCAGGGTTTGAACCTGTGTCTCCTGCATTGGCAGGCAGATTCTTTACCACTGAGCCACCAGGGAATCCCAAGACTGCAGTATTAAAAAAATTTGCAAAAAAAAAAAAATGCATTTGTATCAGTGACAGGGGATGGTTTCCTCCATTTTGCAGATTGGCCACAGTCTTAGAAATTATTTTAACAAAAAACTGGGTTGGTTGGTTTGGGAAAATTACTGCTCAGTATGGTTTAGGCCAGTGAGGAGTTGGGGGTGTGTTCAGGAAATTCCTCAGCTCAAGAAATATTTCCAGTTAATTTCCTGGGAAATAGCTCATTGCCTTGGCATCCCACCCCCATCCCTATTCTCAGACGTTTATGAAGTGTGGGTCAGAGGAAAGAAAAAGTACAGGATCCTGGGGTCAGGAATCTAGAAGGCACATAGAAAATCGCACAGTGGGGATTACATTATTTGGGGCAATCTTAGTTACCTACCTGTAAGATGGGGGAAAATGTCTATCTCACACACAAGTGGACAGGTACTGTGACAACGCTGAAGAGCAGTTTGCTCTTAAACTACTGCTGTATGTGCTGGGAAAACACTGGATGTCAACTCCATCCCAGAAAGAGACCCCATTCCAAGTGGACGTACTAGAACCTCGATAAGAGGTTGATTAATCCTTAATAAAATGCCAGAAATGCCCTGTGCTAATTTCCAGTTTATTATATTACTGTTAGTTTTGCATTTTTGCCATGATCAAAATTCTGCAGCATCAGTTTTTAGAGTGATAGTATTCTAAATTGTGGTTTTCCTTGGTTCATAGGGTAAAGAATTTGCCTACCTTGTGGGAGTTCCAGGTAAAATTCCTGGAAGATCCCCTAGAGAAGGGAATGGCTACCTACTTCCACCAGACAGAGGAGCCTGGAGGGCTATAGTCCATGGGGTCGCAAGGAGTCACACGACTGAGCGACTAACACACATCCTAAATTGTATTAAAATTATCAAAGGATTATAGTGAGGATTATATGAGACAACCAGAGCACAGGCTTGGCAGTTCAGTTCAGTTGCTCAGTCGTGTCAGACTCTGCAACCCCATGGACTGCAGCATGCCAGGCTTCCTTGTCCATCACCAACTCCTGGAACTTGTTCAAACTCATGTCCATCAAGTCAATGATGCCATCCAACCATCTCATCTTGTCCCCTTCTACTCCTGCCTTCCATCTTTCCCAGCATCAGGGTCTTTTCCAAGGAGTCAGTTCTTTGCATCAGGTGGTCAAAGTATTGGAGTTTCAGCTTCAGCATCAGTCCTTCCAATGAGTATTCAGGACTGATTTCCTTTAGGACTGACTGGTTTGATTTTGCAGTCCAAAGGACTCTCAAATCTTTTCCAACACCACAGTTCAAAAGCATCAGTTCTTCCTTGCTCAACATTCATTACAGTCCAATTCTTACATCCATACATGACTACTGGAGAAACCATCAGTTCAGTTCAGTCGCTCATTCGACTCTGCGACCCCATGAATTGCAGCACGCCAGGCCTCCCTTTCCATCACCAACTCCCGGAGTTCACTCAGACTCACATCCATCGAGTCAGTGATGCCATCCAGCCATCTCATCCCCTGTCGTCCCCTTCTCCTCCTGCCCCCAATCCCTCCCAGCATCAGTCTTTTCCAGTGAGTCATCTCTACGCATGAGGTGGCCAAAGGACTGGAGTTTCAGCTTTAGCATCATTCCTTCCAGAGAAATCCTAGGGCTGATCTTCAGAATGGATTGGTTGGATCTCCTTGCATTCCAACTATATGGACCTTTGTTGGCAAAGTAATGTCTCTACTTTTTAATGTGCCGTCTGGGCTTGGCAGGGCTGTAGATTTCACTCATTCTTGTAGGAATTATTTACTGAGCTACTGTCACTGCGTGCAGTGACTGTTGGATGGGTGAGTGAATGAGTGTAAGAAAAGATGCTCACAGGGACTGGAAATCAAGGCAGAGGGTCTCAAAGCCACTCCCACGTTACCTTACTTGGCTCCTGACCACCGGCCAGGCACGCTTGACACGCCGGATATGACGTCACCCACTCCCGTGGTTCCCAGAACTAGGCAATGGGACCGGAAATTACCCAGAGGGAAGGGGGTGTGCAGACTGACCGGAAGTGGGCAGACGGGCGCTGCCAGCGCTAGCTCCCGGGAGCCGCTCGAGACGAGCGTGAGGAGGGCGGGACACGGGGCGGGGCCGCTGCAGGGGCGGGGCTTGCAGGCTGGCTGGCGGGCGGGGGGCGGGAACCCCTTGTCCCCGCCGGACCCCGCCTGCCCCGGCGGCGGCCGCGGTGCGGCCATGAAGCTGAAGCTGAAGAACGTGTTCCTCGCCTACTTCCTGGTGTCGATCGCCGGCCTCCTCTACGCGCTGGTGCAGCTCGGTGAGCGGGGCGGGGCGAGGGTGCGGCGAGTCGGCCGAAGGGCATCCCGCCGCTGTGCATCCCGCCCTGGGGATGAAACCCCGTGCAGACCCCATTCATCCGGCTCGGTCCTCCGACAGCCCCTCTGTGGCCCCTGGGCGCACTCCCCTCTCCAGAACGCACCGCGGCTACCCGCCGCACCTCGGATGAAATCAGACTCCTTCCCGGAGCCTGCCAGGCCCCGCGTGATCCCGCCGCCGTCTGCCTCTCTAACCCCATTTCCCATCCCTCTCGCTCGCTCTGCTCCAGCCACACTGGCTTCATGACAGTTTCTCGAAAACCCCACGCTCGTTGCTCTAAGCACTTAACCTGTCTGCCTGTAACCTTTTCTCCCAGCTCTTCCCCAGTTGCCTCTTTCTCATCCTTCAGGTCTCAGGCTGGCTGACATGTCACCGCCTCACAGAGGCCTTCCTTGACCACCTTAGCTAAAAGTCACTCTTCTTACTCTGGGTTCTCTTTTAAGTCTCCCTCCTATTTATTGCCTTCATAGCTCTTACCACAGTTTCTAATAATTGTGTTAATTTGTTTCTTTGCTTAGTGTCCAGCTCCTCCACTAAATTGCACCCTCCATGAGGGCAGGGACCATATCTGTTTGGTTTCCTGCTGCAGCCCGGGCACCTAAGGCAGTGCCTCCCAGGAGGAGCATTCAGTAAATATTTATCCAGTGATGGAATCAGTGAATTTAATGAGTCTTTGGTCACACAGCCAACGGAACAGATTGAACCCTGCCTCTTATGCAGGGATTTAGAGACTGGGCCACTGCATGATTCTCAGGTATTTGAAAGACTGCCCTGTTTTAGGAGATCAACTTGTTCGTTATGCTTCCAGAAGGCAAAATTAGGCCCAGCAGATAGAAAGGATGGAGGCAGGTGATCAGTTTAATAGACATATGAAAATTGTAATGGATGGAATTGTTAAAAGTTGAAGAGGCGCTGCTAATTAAGGCAGCGAGTTCCTCGCCACCCTAGGTGTGGAAAAGATGTTAGAGAAGTTGTAAGGAGAGCCCCGCATTGGTTAGTTGAATGGGAAGGTTAATGCCCTTTGGGATGCTGAACATCCTGTGGTTCTCTGCCCCCATCCCTGTTTCCTGGGACCAGGCCAGCCATGTGACTGCCTCCCTCCCCTTCGGGCAGCAGCGGAGCAGCTTCGGCAGAAGGATCTGAGGATTTCCCAGCTGCAAGCCGATCTCCGTCGCCCACCCCCTGCCCCTGCCCAGCCCCCTGAACCCGAGGCTCTGCCTACTATCTATGTTGTTACCCCCACCTATGCCAGGTATGAGCTCTGACTCACCCAGGATCTGCATGGACCAGGAGGCTGGGGTTGATGATGAGTTTCAGGAGGCACTGGGCCAGGGGATGTTCTTCAGGCTAAGGCATTGCCAAATGTCAGGCTAAATGAACCACATCATTACTCAGAGATCTTGGGAAAATTGTTTTTTTCTATAGACAATAGACGGGAGGACTTCCCTGGTGGTCTAGTGGTTGAGATTCCGGGCTGCCATCATGGGGACTGTGAGTTCAATCCCTGGTTGGGAGTTCTAGGATCCCGCATGCCATGTGGCATGGCCAAAAGATAAAAAATATAGACAGGGATGTGCCATGAAGTAGTTTAAAAAATTCCTGAGCAATTTTAAGATACAACAATAAAGTTTCAAAGAAATTCTGAACTTGCCAAGTGAGTTCACTTTGACTCCTTAGGGAACCTTTGGTGCGGAAGTTTGAGAACCCCTTGACTAATATAAAGTAGAGAAGGACTTGGCCATTCAGTTATGTGGTGGTCTAGAAATAGTTACACCAGTTGTTATTTAGTGTGTTTACTTTCTGCCCCACACTGTGCTAAGTGGGTTTCTTTTTTTAAAAAAAATAAAATGTAGCATTATTAGTGATACAAACAAACTGGGGAATGTGGTTTTGAAAGGAGCCAAAAGGGCTTGCTGACATCTGCCTGGAATCACATGGCTGGCCCACCTAGGCTAGGCATCTTAAGACCCTCCCCTCTCCATGCACACACTGCCAACCCTGGGGCAGGCAGGCCCATCTGAAGGGCAAAGAAACTTACAAGAGACTCGGGGATGACCTTGGTTCAATCATTTTGGTCTAAGAAGGCACTGCCCTCTGCCCAGCAATGACAGACATAAGGAGACAGTGTCTACAAGACTCCCCCACCGCAGACTCCGGTTCTGTATTGTCTATAGAACTGGAAATCTAAAGGAGACTTGGACTTCTCTGGGTAGTCCAGAGGTTAAGATTGTGCTGCCAAAGCAAGGCACAGGTTCAATCCCTGGTTGGGGAACTAAGGTCCCACATGCCATGCAGCATGGCCAAAAAGATAAAAATGAAAAAATAACAGGGCAAGTGAGGGAATTCCCTGGTGGTCCAGTGGTTAGGCCTCTGCGCTTCCACTTCAGGGGCCACAGGTACCGTCCCTGATTAGGGACCCAAGATCTCACAAGCTGAGCTACTCAGCCAAAAAATAACAACAGGGACTTTGGGTGCTGGTCAGGGAAATGTCGTGAGGGTGCTAGGAGTGGCCCCGAAGACGTACGTACCTGCTGGAGTGGGCAAGTGGTGGCCACCCTTTCCCTCCTGCTTCTTTCCCCCTGCAGGCTGGTGCAGAAGGCGGAGCTGGTGCGACTGTCCCAGACCCTGAGCCTGGTACCCCAGCTGCACTGGCTGCTGGTGGAGGATGCTGAGGGCCCCACCCCATTGGTCTCGGGGCTGCTGGCTGCCTCTGGCCTCCTCTTCACACACCTGGCGGTCCTTACCCCCAAGGCCCAGCGGCTCCGGGAGGGCGAGCCGGGCTGGGTTCGGCCCCGAGGTGTAGAGCAACGGAACAGGGCCCTGGACTGGCTCCGGAGCGGAGGGGGTGCTGTTGGGGGAGAGAAGGACCCACCCCCACCAGGTACCCGGGGAGTCGTGTACTTTGCTGACGATGACAACACCTACAGCCGGGAACTCTTTGAAGAGGTGAGCACTGGCTCGGGGCTGGGGAAACAGGCCTGGTGGGACCCGCGTCATCACTTTCCCTGGGTGGGGAGTGGTGGGGCCGAGTGACTCAAGGGGTCCTTGCCCCGGCTCCTCTTCCTCTGGGCCACTTCCTGTCTGTCTCTTCTTTCCCAACTTCTGCTAGATGCGCTGGACCCGTGGCGTCTCAGTGTGGCCTGTGGGGCTAGTGGGCGGCCTTCGATTCGAGGGCCCTCGCGTACAGGATGGCCGGGTTGTTGGTTTCCACACAGCCTGGGAGCCCAACAGGCCCTTCCCAGTGGATATGGCGGGATTTGCTGTTGCCCTGTCTCTGCTATTGGCTAAACCCAATGCCCGGTTTGATGCTACCGCTCCTCGGGGCCATCTGGAGAGCAGTCTCCTGAGCCACCTTGTAGATCCCAAGGACCTGGAGCCACGGGCTGCCAACTGCACTCGGGTAAGGGGATGGAGGTGGGCATAGAAACCCAGTTCTGGGGTGGACAGGAGATGGGAGAAGTGGAATGAGGCCCTGCGGAGCAGGATCGAGGATGGGTGTTTGAACAAGGAGAGACCCTGCAGAGCTTGCTTACCCTACTGAAGGGGAAGTCAGAGAAGGAACATGGTCTCTTGGCACCCCTGAGACAGACAGAGGGTAAGGGATTAGGCCCCATTTCAGAGGCACTGGCTTCCCTTGTGGCTCAGATGGTAAAGAATCTACCTGCTATGCAGGAGACCTGGGTTTGATCCCTGGGTGGGGAAGATCTCTTGGAGAAGGGAATGGCAACCCGCTCCAGTATTCCAGCCTAGAGAACTGCATGGAAAGAAGCCTGGCAGGCTACAGTCCATGGGGTCTCAGAGTTGGAAATGACTGAGCCACTACACTTTGACTTTCAGAGGCACTAAAGCCTCCCCCTCTCCCTACCCTTCATACTTGGCAGCCAACATGGTGTGTGTCCAGGAGGTGGGAGGATCTGTTTTATCCTGAGTGCCCCAGAGGCTTGGCTGAGGCTGGGCCCGGCTCTAACTGAAGCCTCCCTGGACAGGTTCTGGTGTGGCACACACGGACAGAGAAGCCCAAGATGAAGCAGGAGGAGCAGCTGCAGCGGCAGGGCCGTGGCTCAGACCCAGCTGTCGAGGTGTGATGGTGGCCTTACCCTGCCCACCAGCTCAACAGGCACAGAGCTGTGGGACTGTGCCCCTGGCCCGCCCAGGATGTGGTTTTCCAAGTCTTGACCCCTCAGAGCCAGGAGCGGCCCCTCCACCCCTTCAGCCCCTCCCCTGGCCTGCCATGTGGCACTGCCCACAGGCTAGGGACAAACAGCCCTCCTATTGAGCCAGACTGGCCGTGTCTGGGGCGGAGCAGAAAACAGACAGACTCAGGAGGGAGGGCAGCTGAGTCACTGGGTAACTTATTGGGGCTGGGCATGCACTGGGGGGGCTGGAGGAGCTGGGCTGGACCCTCCCCACTGAGCATGCTGACCACCCCCCTCCTCCTACCTCCTCCAGAATAAAAACTCAACCTGGTGGGGCCTCTGTGTTCCTTCACTTCCCACGTCAGGTTCTTGCATTTGATTCTTACCAGGGTCAAAACCCTTGGGTCCTGGCTTCTCCATCAGATGGAAATCAGTTCTTTCAGGGCCCCCCACCCCCTTGAAGAGAAAGATCAGGAGCTTCAGTCCAAAAGCTTTATTGAGTTTGTGCACCAGAAGTAGCCTCCCCGCCTTCCCATGTCATTTCTACCACCTTGGTTTTTTTTTTTTTTCTGTCCCCTGGTGGTTCTGGCCATGGACTAGGCCCTAGGACACCTGGTTTTCTCTCCTACCCCAGTCCAGCTCACTGACTATCCTTAACCCTCTAATCCCAGATTCCCCCCTCCCTCACAGGGAGCCTATAAGGAGTTGTGAGCTTTCCAGTCTTGTCCATCCCTCCCCTTCCCCCCACCCCCATCCCCACCTTAAGTTCTAGGCCTCAGGTAGACCCTCCTTGGGAGGCTCCTCTTCTGGTGGGGTCTCCCCAGGTGCTGGCCTGTGGGGCCCCGCTCCCTGGAGCCAGGCTGTTTTCAGCATGTCTTTTAGCCCAGCAGGAAAGAGATAGCCCTGGGCCTCTCCCTCCCCATCAATGACTCCTCCGAGCCCCTCCAGTGCTGTCTGCAGGTACCGCAGGCCCAGAAGTACCAGAGTCTGTGGGGGGAAGCGAGAAGCAAGAGGTCAACAAGGGTCAGCAGTTCCAGGGGGTCTCTGGGTTGGAGGCGGTGAGGAGGCCTCAGACTCTGCTGACTCACCTGCAGCAGGAAGGTAACAGCCAGCATGTTGCCCAGTGTGCTTGCTAGCCCCTGCAAGTGCCCCAGTAACACCTCGTGGCATCCTTGGGACCAGAGATTGAGGTTGGGCTGTCGGGGATCAAAGAGGGGGTGTGCGTGGGGGTCTGAGAGCTGGCTTTGCAGGCAAGGTCTGGGTGAGTGGGGATTACAGCAGGAGAAAGGGACCCCATCAATCAGATACAGGCCTTCCACATTGCTCTGGATCCGGCTGCAAAGGGAGGGGCAGGGGTGTTAGGATATCTGGAGACAGAGGCCTGAGGGAGAAGCTGCAGGGTACAGAAGTTGAGAAGGGAAAAACAGGGAAACATTTACCAACTGCTTTACTATGCTGGGCAGGCATAATTCACTTATTGTTACAACAACTCTGTGGGATGGTAGTTTTATCATCTCCAGGTTACAGACACGTGGGCCCAGAGCAGTTTGGTGCCATGCCCTGGGTCACACAGCTGTTGCCCCATTCCCTCAATCACTAGATGAGTTATTGCCTATCTGGGTGAGGTGGGGTTTCAAGGAAAGAGAAGGAGAAGGAGGGGAGAAGCAAATCACTCACTCAACCACGTCATGGTCATTGGGATCCAGGTAACGGTTGCTGACCCACTGGATTCCAAACCAATCCTTGTAGCCATGACGGCCGCAGCAGTGGTACCTCAGCTGCAGCTCATCCAACAGCCGTTTGGCTTGACAGCGTCCGGGCACCTCTGTGTCCTTGTAGTGAGCCAAGGCAGACCCCAGGCCCTCCTCCAGGCCCGTGTCCAGAGTCCCAGGTAAAGCCAAGGCTAGTCCCAGGGCGAGGACCAGGAGCCCCCCACCTCCCGCTGTGCCAGCCACCAGCAGTGGGCCCAGGACCCCTCGCCAGGGAGGGTATTGTTCTGCATCCAGACTGGCCCGGCTAGCTCCTGAACTCACCAGTCCTGTGCCCAGAGCCACTGCACTGGCCGCCAAGGCAACCTGGGGCAGGGCAGAGAACGGGCAGGAGGGAGCCAAGAAGGTACCAAGGTGCCACAGCTGGACCAGGAGGTGCCCGCTACAGAGGACAGTGAGGCCACCGACCAGCACGAGCAGCCAGGAGAGGAGCCAGAGCCCCTGCGCCAGACGGATGCGGGGCTGGAGGGGCAGGACCAGGGGCAGCACCGGCGCCATCTCCCATCTCTGCCCGAGGGACAGCAGAGCTGTCAGGGGCTGGGGTTGGCCGTGGCAGGATGCTGCGTCAGCCTGGCCCGGCTTGAGCTGGGCTAATGCCACCCTGACCCCAATACCCTGGGCATCCTCCGCCACAGCCTTAATAACCCGCCGGCCGGGTCCTCAGCCAGTCCCAGTTCGGGATGCTTCGGCTTTGCCCCTGAGGGAAAGCCCCGCCCCCGGGCAAAGGGCCGATTTCGTGACCCCGCCCCTGCCCCCTCGCGGAAGTGGGGAGGGGCTGGTCGGTTCTGCCACCCCCCCCAGGCAAGGGGCTGGGGGCGGAGACCTCGGGCCCCGGGCTCCTTCCCGGGTCCCCAGAGAGTCCGAGGGCCAGGATCCCGGAAGGGCCTGGAGGGCGGTGGCCCGAGGGGACCCTTGGGGGGGTTGGGGTCAGAGGGTTGGCCCCGCCCCCGTAACGAGCCGCGAGGCCCGGACAGGGAGGGGTTACCAGGCGGCCCGGCCCCCCCTCGTCCCGCCCCCCCTCCCGCGCTTCCTGGCGGCTCCGCGTCCGGGGCCTGTTTGTGCTGCGGCGCTGGGGCCCGGGACGGCCCCGCCACCCGACCCCCGGGAGCCGAGAGCGGCCCGGGGAGAGTCCGAGGCCCCAGCGAGCCCCAGAGCCTGCGGCCCCCTCCCCACAGCGCCCCCTCCAGGCCCTTTGCCCGCGCCCGACAGCGCCCCCGGGGGGGTGGCTCGACTGCCTCGCGCGCGCGCCCCGGGGTGCTTTCCCTTCCCCTCTCCCTGGCCATGGCCCCAGCTGCTTAGACGCCTCCTCCTCCGCCGCCGCCGCTCGGAGCAAGCCGGGGGCCGGATGGACGGGGCCGGGGGGCCCGGTGAGTACGGGGCGGGGCGGGCGGCGTGCCCCTTCCCGGAGCGCCGGCCAGTCTGGCGCTGCCATTGCCCGACGGCTGTCCCGGGCGTCCGCGCGTGCTCCTTGGCCCCGGGGTCTCCGAGCATCCTCCACTGTTCCTCAGGCCGCTCCCCCTAGTTACTTGGGTCCTCCAACTGTCATTTCGGACTTCGACAATGCCATCCTGCCCCCCGTATTACTCTGGGCCCCTCCAGAGTTTCCGAACCTCCTGTGTTACCCTGGGCTTCTTTCCCTGCTTTGTTGGGTCTTTTTACTCCTGATCTCCTCTGTTACCCTGGAACCTGCGCTGGGACCTCTGCTCTCCGCTGCTAATCCTCTCCTGTCACTCCGGAGCTCTTCTCTTCTGAGTCCTCAGGATGACTGTCCTCTGAGTCGCCCGCCTCTCTCCTGGTGCTCCCTCGCAGTTGCTCTGCCATCCCTGGAGTCCTACGGTTACTCTGGGCTGGGCCCTGTCGCCCCTCATGCGCCTCCGTCTGTGGTTCCCACGTTCCTCGGCAGAACTCCATATTTCCCCCCTGGTACTCCATGGTACTCCCTGTCTTTGCGGAGGCTGGGACAGGCAGCAGGAAGGGAGCTCTGCCAGGTTCCTCGCCTGCCCTGCCAGAAGGAGGCCCTTGATCCTTTTCCCACTGTCTCCTCCCCTCTGGGAGTGCTTCCAAGCCTGGAGTTGCTTGCAAGGGGCAGTCTTATTGGACAGACGCAAAGTTAGGGGGAGAGAGAATCCCCTCTAACCTTTCCCCAGGTGTGTGTGTGCGTGGGGGGGGTGACATGTTGACGGCTTCTTGCCCCTTTCCCAGGTGAGGGCCCGGCTCAGGAGGCCCTGCAGTCCTTGAGCCGGCGGCTTCAGGTGCAGGAGAAGGAGATGGAGCTGGTGAAGGCAGCCTTGGCAGAAGCTCTTCGCCTGCTGCGGCTGCAAGCACCCCCCACCTCCCTGCAGGACCCTGGGACCTTGGGCCCTCCAAGGGACAGGTATGCATGTGGTCACTACCCCCTCCTCCTCCTCCTCCTTGATAGGGCCTCTAGGGCCATCAGGTTGATGCACTGTCTCCCCAGCAGCCCCGCAGCCCCCCCAGGACTGCCACCCACATGCAGCCCCTCCTTGGTGAGCCGAGGCACCCAGACGGAAGCAGAGATGGAGGTGGAACCATCCCCTGGGCCCCCTGGGCTGAGCAACGGGCCCCCAGCCCCTCCAGGGGGTAGTGAAGAACCTAGCGGGACCCAGTCTGAAGGAGGGGGCAGCAGCAGCAGCGGCACAGGCTCCCCTGGTCCCCCAGGGATCCTCAGGCTGGCTCAGCCCCCGCAGCGCACTGACGCGTAAGTGTCCTGTGGTCGAGGCTGGGCGGGAGGGCGGATAGGGGAGCCCAGCGGCAGGAATGACGTTCACCTGCTCACTGTGCTCTGCCCAGACCACGGAGAAATTCTTCCTCCTCGTCGCCCTCAGAACGGCCTCGCCAGAAACTGTCCAGGAAGGCAGCTTCCTCGGCCAACCTGTTGTTGCGGTCAGGGAGCACAGAGAGGTGGGCGAGGCTCTCCCCCCCGCCCCCCCGGCCCCGCACCCCAGGCTCAGGTTCTTGACTTTCCACGTCCCTCACCTGGCTTCCCTGGGTGGGGTGGGGGGCCTCATTGCCCAACAGGAAGAAAGGAACAAGTGCTCCCGGGGCGCCTGCTGTGTACCCAGCACTGTGCCAACCCCTCGACCTCCTCCATCTCATTCAGTCCCCTCGACATCCTTGGGGGGTAGGTGGTCTCATGCTGTTCATTGGCCAGGTGAGGAAGCAGGCTCAGAGAGGGTAAGTCATTTGCCTGGGGTCACGCAGCTAGAGCCAGGATTTCAACTGAACTCTTCCTGACTCCAGTTGCCCCTGCCCTCTCCACCATACCACAGCATCCCTTTCAAGTTCCCAAGAGGGTTTTCCAAAAGTATTCATGGTTTCCATGGGTGACTCTCCTCAGATTCCAGCTCTCGTCCCCCACTCCAGCCTACCACGCTTTAGAGAGCAAGGGAGAGATCCCTGCGGATCGTCTCAGGGTGTGTACAGGCTCCAGGACACCTGAGTGTTTATTCTCACCCTATCCTTGGCCTCTCCTTTATTCTCAGAAGAGAGGTTGTCATCGTATTATCCTCTGATGACAGTGATCTCTGGAATTCAGCTTTTACTTTCCCCTTGAGAGATAAGGACTCTCCTGCTGGCCTCTCAGATTCCCAAGAGGCAGGGCTGTGGAACTTCTAGAGTCACCATGGGCCCGTTTTACAGATGGAGAAATGGAAAGGTTGATAGGCAGAGGCCTGGTGGTCTGGAAGAAACCGCACACTACCTCTTCCAGCTGTGCTTGGCCCCTTTAGTCTTGGTCTTCTCACACCTTACGTGGAGCCCATCTACGCCAGAGCCCTCACTGCTCACGATACAAACTTAGGGTGTGCAGAGGTGACTGTGACCTCTAGGGTGACCTCCTTTCTTGTGTCCTGCCCCTCCTCAGTTTTGTCTTGGGACCTGACCACAGTCCCTGTGCTTTTCTCTCTGCCCAGCAGCCGTGGGGGAAAAGACCCCCTCTCCAGCCCCGGTGGTCCTGGCTCTCGGAGGAGCAATTACAATTTAGGTATGTCCAGAGGGATCTGGAAGAACTTGGATGATGGGGTTGGGGCTACAGCCCCAGGAGCTGTTTGGCGGGGAGCTGTGAAGTATAGTGGTTGGAGCTCTGCCCTGACTTTCCTGGAAGGGAAGCTGCAGGACGGTGGTTGACACCTGCTTGTTTTCACTGTAGAAGGCATCTCAGTGAAAATGTTCCTCCGAGGCCGCCCCATTACCATGTACATCCCGTCTGGCATCCGCAGCGTGGAGGAGCTGCCCAGCGGCCCACCCCCGGAGACCCTCAGCCTTGACTGGGTGTATCCTGCCCCCTTGAACCCCCTGGCAACCACCCTTCCCATCATGAACCCTCCCCGCCCCTGCTTTTTTACGATTTCCTCCTGGGTCTGCAAGGAGAGGGAGACCTCTGAATCCTCCCCATCTATCCTCTGCCAGTGCGCTGCTGGTCTGAGCTCTGTCTTTCTCCTCTTTTCCTCACTATGCCCTTGATCCAACTCTTTCCTTGACCATGATCCCCACTCCAGGTATGGGTACCGAGGTCGTGACTCCCGCTCTAATCTGTTTGTGCTGCGATCTGGGGAGGTGGTCTATTTTATCGCCTGTGTGGTGGTGCTGTACCGGCCCGGGGGGGGCCCCGGGGGCCCTGGAGGTGGTGGTCAGAGACATTACCGGGGGCACACAGACTGTGTTCGATGGTGAGGGTCCGAGGGCTGGGGAGTGGGCAGCTCAAGGCGTGGGGAGGGTGGGCTTGGCAGAAAGAGGGTCTTGGGTGAATGTGGAGAAGCAGGAGAGGAGAGTGGGCTTGTTGCTGTGCAGGCCCAGGGGACGGTGTCCTGGGTGGTCTTGAGAGACCGACCCCCTTCCCTAGAGTGTCTCCTCCCCCACTTAGCCTAGCTGTTCACCCTGATGGTGTGCGTGTAGCCTCAGGACAGACAGCGGGCGTGGATAAAGATGGAAAGGTAAGGCCACAGTCAAACACCAAGGTGAGATCCCAGCCCGGCCCTCCTTCACGCCCCTGACCCCTTCTCCTCCACCAGCCCCTGCAGCCTGTGGTTCACGTCTGGGACTCCGAGACGCTGCTGAAGCTGCAGGAGATCGGACTGGGGGCCTTTGAGCGGGGTGTAGGGGCCCTGGCCTTTTCAGTTGCGGTGAGCTGGCCCTGGTGCCTCGAGGCCCCCATTTCCTTGTCTGGGAACCCCCTTCTTGTACTTCACTTGGAAGCCTCAGAGGTCCTGGCCTTCTCGAGCCCTGACCAGCTGGTTCTCCTAAGAGACACGTGGCCCCTTCTGCTCTCTCAGCCTGTCATGGTGCCCCTCACCTCATTTAGACCCTGAACCCCCTGATTGCCAGGCCTCACTGGGCCCCTCCTGTGTGTCCTCTGGCCTCAGGATCAGGGCGCTTTCCTCTGTGTGGTGGATGATTCCAATGAGCACATGCTGTCGGTGTGGGACTGCAGCCGGGGCACGAAGCTGGCTGAGATCAAGGTGAGGTGTCCAGGGGGCCTGGCGGCGCGCTGGGTGGGTTGGGGTGCAGAGAGCTCCAAACTTCCCAAACACGAACCTCCCTTCTGGCTAGGTCCCCTGGAGCAAGCCTCCTAGCCTCTCTGAGGCTGTGGAGTGGGGACCACAGAGGTTCTGACCTCATGAGAGACAACATGTAAGGCATTAGCGAGTGACGGAGAGTGGCACTCTTAGGGGACCAGGGCCTTGGAGGAAGGGTTGTCCTGAGGGTTCTGGACCTCAGCAGACCAGTTGTCAGGGTGCCAGTTTAAGACAGTCTGGTATGAAGGTATACAGGGCTTGGGGTGGCTGAATCTAGTATCTTCCCTTCAGAGTACAAACGACTCAGTCCTCGCCGTTGGCTTCAACCCTCGTGACAGCAGCAGCATCGTCACCAGTGGGAAATCCCACGTCCACTTCTGGAACTGGAATGGTGGAACAGGGGTTCCTGGGAACGGGACCCTCACCAGGAAACAGGGTGTCTTTGGGGTGAGGAATGGATGGGTGTGGGATGCGGGGGAAGGCAGAGTGCAGATGAAAGCTTTGGTCTGAGTACTATAGACCCTAATGCTACCCAACTCCCAGTGGTCCTGTGACCTGTAGTCTTTGCCCTACCCTTTGACCTCTGCTCTCTGCTCGCCTCGCCCCCTAGAAATACAAGAAGCCCAAGTTTATCCCCTGCTTTGTGTTCCTCCCCGATGGAGACATTCTCACTGGGGACTCAGAGGGGAACATCCTCACCTGGGGGCGGAGCCTCTCAGATTCCAGGACCCCAGGCAGGGGCGGGGCCAAAGGTACGTGATGGGGGTGGCAGCCTGGAAGGCTAGTTCCCCAGAGGGTCTGTGAAGTCAGAGGAGAGGATGTCCCATCCTTTTACCTGGGGAGTTGGTGGGTTCTGTCAGAGGGTGGGGCTCTTCAGGCAGCCAGAATAGAAGGGTAGTGCACAGCATGACAAAGGGCGGCGGCTGGGGCTTCGGAATCTGCCAGGTTCCGGGTTCACCTCTAGTTCCGGCCTTTAGGAAGTTACCTCACTTCTTTGAACCTTGGCTGTTCAGTCTGTGCAATGGGGAGAAGAGCCAAGGATCAGAGTCAGCATTCAGCGGGCACTCAGCAATTGGCAGTTATTACTCTATTGGGACTGCCTGGGCTGCTCTTGTTCCCTCCTTCCCTGCACCCTACAAGCATGACCACCTGGACTTTGCCAACAGAGACCTATGGGATTGTGGCCCAGGCCCACGCTCATGAAGGTTCCATCTTCGCCCTGTGTCTCCGGCGGGACGGGACTGTGCTGAGTGGTGGTGGGCGGGACCGCCGGCTGGTCCAGTGGGGGCCTGGGTTGGTGGCCCTTCAGGAGGCGGAGGTGACGGCTGGCCTGGGATCAAGGGAAGGAGGGGGACAAAGGATGGACGGGGGCCCCTGACGTTCTGCACCCCTCTGCAGATTCCTGAACACTTTGGGGCCGTGCGGGCCATTGCAGAGGGGCCTGGCTCTGAGCTGCTGGTGGGCACCACGAAGAATGCGTTGCTGCGGGGAGATCTGGCCCAGGGCTTCTCCCCTGTAATCCAGGTTGGGGGGGCCAAGATTTTCGGGGAGCAGGGAGGGAAGGGCTGTGGGGGAGCGGCAGAGATGACAGCCGTGCTCCGCTGCAGGGTCACACGGATGAGCTCTGGGGGCTCTGCACACATCCCTTCCAGAACCGTTTCCTCACCTGTGGCCATGACCGGCAGCTCTGCCTCTGGGATGGGGAGGGCCATGCACTGGCCTGGAGCATCGACCTCAAGGTAGAGAGCTCTGGGTCCCCGGATCCTCGCTGTCACACCCACCGTGACTTCTGTGGCCACCACTCCTTCCCCAATATCCGCTTCCCTTTTGCTCCCAAAGGCAGCCACCTTGCACTGGTGTGACTGTACTGGGTGTTAAAATATTTATTCTTCTGTACTGATGGTGCCAGTGTCCCTGAATACTGTCCGCCCCCCAACCCCTAGACCTCTTGAGCCGGCAACTAATGGTTAATCTCCTACACAGCTTGGGGTATCAGTTCTGGTGGCTAAATGTTTTCAGTAGCACCTCTGTTTAGGCTCCAGAGGCACCCTGCCTGCCATCCCAGGTCTCCTGTCCCTCTCCCCCTTGGAAGGGGGGAGGCTTTGCCATTGTTATCAAGATGACAAGATATCCATCGTAGTTCCCTCACTCGAAAGGCATCTTCTTGAATTCACCTTCTCCCCTCTCCCAGGAGACTGGTCTCTGTGCTGACTTCCACCCCAGTGGAGCAGTTGTGGCCGTAGGACTGAACACAGGGAGGTGAGGGAGCCAGAACTCCTGGGAGGGGAAAGTAGGAGGTATGGGAAGGGTTTCTGGTAACGGGGGCCAGTGGAGGACTGTGATCGCCGCCCGTTCAGGAGCCCCAACTGCACCCTCCCACTCCGCAGTGCTTTTCCTTGCAGCCTGGGTCTCCCTTGCTTCCTGTGGCCGCTGTCATCGCACCCTCCCCGGCCACTCCCCCTCCTCTGAGAGTGGAGGAGGTGGCAGGCTCCAGATAGAGGAGCAGGGGATGGGCGGGGCATAGGGGAAACTAACACGGGCAAGTGACAGGCTTACAGAATCCGCAGAGCCCTGTCGTTAGGCCCTTGGACTCCTTTTCAGAAGGTATCAGGAGCCCCTCAGCTTTTATCTGCCCTTAGCCCCTTTCCACTTCCCAGCATATGAATGCAATGGCAACCTCCCTGTCTGTATCATAGGCTTTCCTTTGGTGTCTCTGAGGCTCTCTGGCTTGCCAACCCGCACCCTGCTCGGGACAGGTATCTGCACACCTGTTTTCCACCTCCTTCTTTTCTAGGTGGCTGGTTTTGGATACAGAGACCAGAGACATTGTGTCTGACATCACCGATGGCAATGAGCAGCTATCAGTGGTCCGGTACAGCCCAGGTGGGAGCTGCCTCCACCCCGGACCTAGACTCATCCCTGGCCCTTCCCTCTCTGAGTGACTGTCTTTGTAGATGGGTTGTACCTGGCCATCGGTTCCCATGACAACATGATCTACATCTATAGCGTTTCCAGTGATGGTGCCAAGTCCAGCCGTTTTGGCCGCTGTGTGGTGAGGAAGCTGGGGTGGAGGGTGGGGCATTGCCATAGCAGGTAAACTAATGCCCTTCTGGGGGTAGGGGTGGGAAATGGTGGCTGCGTTTTTAGTCTCTTGACCCTTGCTCTCAGGGTCACTCCAGCTTCATCACTCACCTTGACTGGTCCAAGGATGGGAACTTCATCATGTCCAATTCTGGGGACTATGAGATCCTTTACTGTGAGTGACAGTAGGGGAGGGCATGAGGAGAGGGGAATTGGGGTGGGTTTTATTTATGTGAGTGGGCTCTTGGTTGGGAGGGGATAAAGGAAATGTAGGGAAGCTCCCAGAAGAGGGGCAATCAGTTAGGGGTTGAAGATGAGTTTATACACAATAGGAGAAACGTCACTGGACAGAAAAACCACACACACAGTTTAACACCATGCCTTGTTCCCACCAGGCCTTAAGAGAGTTGGAAAATGTACTAGGAAAAAGATTGTTTTGGAAAAGTTTCTCAGGACAGGTGTGGAGGGGTTGACTTATGAGAGAGGAGAACTTCAGATGAGAACTCAGGAAGCACAAGGGGCTGGGTTTTGCCCTGGGCTGAGGGCTACCACTCTGACCAGATCACATGCTGTGGCCTCAAGCCAGTCTTTCCAATTTGGCCTCCCATGTCATCCTCCCCACGGAGGACGACGGGGAGAACTGAGCTGGGTGGGCTCCCTCTCCCCAGGGGACGTGGCTGGAGGCTGTAAGCTGCTGAGGAATCGCTATGAGAGCCGAGACCGGGAGTGGGCCACCTACACCTGCGTGCTGGGCTTCCATGTCTACGGTGAGAAGGGGCACAGGGCCGTGGAAACCTGTGTGAGTGTGGGGGACAAGGTACAGCCCGCCTGGGGCTCGCAATGCTGGACATGTGTAGGGGGTGGACGTCAAGAAACTGGCAGATCCAGCCCAAGAGCTCCCCCCTCCTTCGGATTGCCACCGGCCCTCGGGACTGGGAAGGATTGCCTGGAACGTGGTGGGTGGGTGGCCGGGCTGCCTGAGCTAGGGGGAAAACGGTGCAGCTCTGGACCGCGGGTGGGGGCGGGGAGGTCGGGCTGAGGCTGGCTGCTGTGATAGGCGTGTGGCCAGATGGCTCGGATGGAACTGACATCAACTCCCTGTGCCGCTCCCACAACGAGCGCGTCGTGGCCGTTGCCGACGACTTCTGCAAAGTGCACCTCTTCCAGTACCCGTGTGCACACGCCAAGGTGAGGCCTCCCGGGGCCTCCGGGGCGGGGCGGGCGTCCGGGGTCCCGCGGCTGCTGCAGCTCCATCTTCTCTCCGGCCCAGGCGCCGAGCCTCGTGTATGGTGGTCACGGCAGCCACGTGACCAGCGTCCGGTTCACGCACGACGACTCGCACCTCATCTCGCTGGGCGGCAAGGACGCCAGCATCTTCCAGTGGCGAGTGTTGGGCGCTGGGGGCACGGGGCCGGTGCCCACCACGCCCTCTCGAACCCCTTCCCTGTCCCCTGCCTCCTCTCTTGACGTCTGACCCCTGCCGGACGGGATCCACCGGCCCTGCAGTGTGGCCCTATCCCACCCACCCAAATCCCCCAGGACCGAGGTGACCCTGTCCTCGACTTCGAGACATTCCCAAAAGTGCATTTCCTTGGAGGGGGCGAACGGCACCCCNACACAAAGACACTTGCAAAGGTAAGTGCAACCGCCCACCATGCTACTCTACTCCTTGGGGGGGCAGCGTCCATCTCCGCTGCCTTCACATTGATATATATAGTGCAGTCGGGAGGCGCATCCTTTCGTCGGGGCCCTCCCGGGGTGGCTTTGCATTGGTAGCAGATGTGGGCGGGGGAGCGAGGAAGCTCTCTTATTACGAGTTTGTATATCGTGGCTATTTTCATGAAGGACTCCGCCGCCTGCGAGAGAAGTCCATCGGATGACAGGTGCTCGTCGCCCGCACCACCGCCGCTAGCGG